>VXAB01008020.1:539697-611200 GCA_013399175.1 Odontophorus gujanensis
CTTTTTAAATTAAGAACAGTGACAACTCAAATTAGATGCAAGTCTGTAGTGATAAGAAAATATAAAATCTTTCATGGATCTTAATCATAAATATTCTTTGCAATCTGGAGTTAATCGTATGTTTTAATTATGTGTATTTAAGGACGATAGCTCTATTTACAAAGCAAAAAGGAATCTTTAAGAGGGATGCAATAACATTAATTCAAATGCTAATGCCAATTGAAGCGACAGAGTATTTCTCTAGCTTTCCCTGTAGATAAAATAACCATTCATTTGGTTGAAAAGCTTACATTTTTCTACACTGTGGATACATTGCCTCACACAGTCTCAATAAGTCTGTATTTTATTTTGGACATTCTCAAGTAAAATTGGATACACAACTTGTGGTTTTAGTTTGAATCCGTTTAGTAGGCTTAAGTAAAATATTTCTTGAACACTACAGAAGACAGAGCGCTTCTCTGAAACTAAATTCCTTCTTGTGGTACAAGCTATGAACCTGTTTCTGCAAGCACGGTGTATACTCTCAATGCAGTCAGCAAAAAGAGGTATATGCAGTGTTTCCAGTATAGACAAACCTACCAGTAACTTTCCTGTAATTAAACTCAACTATTTCTGGGCACATCTAAAATCCGTACGTGTTCTGTGCATTACTCCTCATCAGGAATGTTGGGGAATGCACTGTGATTTTTAGCATTCAATGCTAGAATGACCAAACTAAAATATTCATATGGTAATCTAAACTTTCTGGAAAAAAAAAAAAAAAAAAGTAGAACTGCATTACCATATACAGTGGAAAGCTATTTATTGTACCTCTGGGTTTATTACTCTAAGAACTGTAGCGTTACAGAGTCGTTGTGAAGCCTGAACTGATGTATATAACTGAAATAATGTAAAGTTATATTTTCATGTTTTTATAATTAACGACATGATGGAAATACATAATGTGAGATTATTTCAATTACAGATAATATGGATTGGGTAATACACAGCTCGGTTAAAAAGCAGTAATCATAGTTTAATATTCATGTTACAGTACATCAGTATATTGCTATATAAAGTATGTCTGTGTGCATTTAAGTGAAAAGTAGTCAAGAGTGATGAAAGCTGTCCAAGGGTTTTTTATTCATTTTATATGAAAACTGTTATGGAGCAACCAAAATGTTTATGAATTCAAACTTGTGTAAATTTCAAAATGTCCTTTACTGTAGCTTTTTGTTTACAGTATAGTATCTTATTTTCTGCTTTGTTAAATGAGTAACAGTACAAAGCTGGACATACACTTTCTAAGACATAAACGTTCCCGTTTTTTCATGTATATCTATCTGACAGAAAATGCTTCTGATTTTATTTTTCAATCTAACACATGATGGCTTTTCTGGAGTGTTGTATAAATTTCAATCATACATAAAAAAATCTTCTTAAAAAAGGCGAAAGACCTTTTATGTCTGTTTAATATTATTGAAATTTGGTTCTTGATTTATTATAAATGTATTTTCTTGAGGCTTTACGTATAGCAAACCCATTTTTCTCCACATACATGAGTTTTCTTGACGAGTTTACGAAGAGAAGACGCATCTTTCCCCAGATCATCTTTGTCACTCAAGGGTTCATTTCACTAAATTGAGAAATGTATATTTCTTGCTAGTAATATAATTTTATTTCTGGAATGTAACCTTCTTGATCGTACTTATAATGTCAGTGTGATAGGATGATATACTAGTAAGTTAAATATTTATTCAATAGCTCTGCTTCAATATTCTCAGCTATTCCTTGAATCGGGAATTTTTTACTGATCATTTCTCTGAGCAGAGAATCCAGATCTATGGGAAAGAGTTGGCTCCTCCAACAACGCAATAGACTCAGAAGACTTGGGATGTGAAAGGCTCAACCTTTTTTTTTTAGTATGCTAAGTAGTTTAACCATATGTGTCTTGGAATATCAGCCTACTCTTTGGCTGATGGATTTGAACAACAGTCCACAAATAGCTGTATTTTAAAATATAAATATTATTTCTGCTGTCTTTTGGTACAGTTAGTTATTTGAAAGTAGCAGTCACCAGCAAAATAGTCATCAGGAGCGATTCTAGATGATACCTGTAGAGGCTACTTAAATATGTTTCACAATACTAAGGTTCATCAATTATTAAATTATTTCATTTCTGTCCTTTCATTGGATTTTAAAAATTTGCTGAGAAAGATCTATCAAAACCAAATTATTTTGGGAAATAATATCAAGCACTTAGTGTAAAATTCAGCATATGACCGTGGACTTAACTTTAAGCATTTTCCTCAGTATTAGCCTGTTGGTTTTTTTTTAGCTTATAGCATAGGATACTACATGCCCATATATGAAATAATAGAATTAGAGAATTGTTTACAACAATGGCACTTACCTGACAGATTTAATTCAGTACTATATGTTTTCCTGAAATTTCATTCTTGTTACTCCTAATCTGCTAAACTAAACTTTGGACTGTGTGAAATTCCGTGGCAAAACTACCCTACATCTTTTCTTTCTTTTTTCCTTGAATGGTATTTTTCCCCTCACCCCGAAGATGTAGAATCATAAATATCTTCATCTAATACCAGGGGTTCCACAGGGCCTTGAAGTGATAACAAAGATTGTCAATTCCTGCAGATATTTAGTCAGTTTGAAGGCATGAACTATGAAGCAGAAGTATTTGTAGCACGTTTTTATAAAAATTTTCCTAATGTAGTGAATGTCACTTTGATAATCACAAGTTCAGATTTAGTTTATTTTATACACAATTTATTGAATTTTTCTTTGGAAAAAAACCAAACAAACCACACTACTTTAAAGTATGATTCTTGTAAACAAGGGCCAAAAGGTAGAACAAGATAAAATACAAAAATTCTGAGAATTCTCACTCACCTGTGGCTCTTACATGTCATGAGGTCTTCCTGTGTTGCATGATGTGCTTGCTTTCTCTCACTCTTATATCACCACATGCAGTCAGTTCTAATACATTCGTTGTTGTTGTTTAATCTTGCTAGGTGGATAAACAACGGAATTAATGCACAATATTGACTATTTTCAGTTGATTTTTCAGACATTCAGAATGTTTTTTTTATAGCTGATTTCATGTGTCTCCATTGAAGAAGCAGTAATGATAAATGTGGGCAAGATTTCTTGGATCGTCCAAGTTAACCCATAGCTGAAATGATATCATCCACTGCACCATTAGTGTATCAGTCTCCTTTGTACATCTCTTACTGGTAATGAATATGAAAATTTGGCTACCTCTGTAGACATTTCAGTGCTTTATTTACTTGAGTGGTAAGAAAATACTTTGTACCTGAAGGAAAAACATGAATTCCAGTTAATTCCACAAAGCTGTCCAGTGAGCAGCTTTCTAACATTTCCCTTAAGTTCCTCCTCACAATACACTTATCCTCTGCTCTGGAGTGAGAGTTATAATTGCTGCATGCTGTCAGCATTGGAAAAAAAGTTTCTACTTAGTTTGTCATTACTTTCAACAAGTGATAACTCAAAGACTGCCTTCTGTGTTAGTTATTCCTACTAGGATTCCTGTTATAACTGTGATTGAAATAGATATTTAAATTAAAATAGGGTTTATTTGCTTTGAAGTTTCCAAATGGGCCCTTGAAAACAGGAAGGCTTATATGTATAGAATAACAAAGGACTGCTGAACTTCAGTGGCTGTACCAACCTCTTGAAGTTGTGTGCAGCCGTTACCTGTCTGGAGGAGGGAGAAAAGCTACAAAAAAATGGTCCCATGTGGACCCTGTGTACCTTGGACAGTGCAGAGCCTCGTGCCTTCTCATGCACAGGTGAGAAGCAGGGCAGCAAAGCTGGGATAGAGGTCAAGTGTTGGATTCGTGTCACTTCTGCTATCCCTCCTGCATTCTAAACGACAGAGGAGCATCCAGATGAGACAAGAAAGGATTCAGTCCTGTTCTCAAAGGGTAGGAAATATACTCACAGTTAGTTCTCTCTCCTGTAAAAAAAAAAAAAAAAAAAAAAAAAAAAAACCCACAGTGAGATTTTGAAATGAAATTCTGTTTTGATTTACTATAAACAGTTCTTAAAACTGGAATATAAAACCAGTTTCCAGAGTCTCATTTACTGTCAGCAGTGCATATGTGACATAGCTTCCTAGAAGGATCCTTCTTGTGCATCCTCTACAGGAGCATCATGAGTATTTTGTTAAAAATATATTTGGAAGTTTTTTACATGACCACTGTTTTACCTAGTTTTCAATTTGTGTTGTTACTGCCTGACATCAGCATTGTGTTCTCTGAGATAAAATTTCTATTAAGGCATTCAACTTATAGCTTTCACTTAATAGTATACTTTACCAACACAATAGAATTTTTCAGTAGTTGATTTCCTTATTTAAATTTCAAGCACGTGTTGGGTTACCTCATATTCCTAAAGACTAAAGAGATATTTATGTGAATATTCTCTGTTTTTGAAGGAGTAGGTATTTTTGATGTTGTTGCATTGACTGGAGGTGCAATGATACAACGTACCTTGATGATTTTTACTCAGACGCTTGATTCTACATGTTGTTGTTGTTTTAAATAACTTCCCAATATTATTGGAAGAATATTTCAGAATATGTCGGTGGCAGCTGATAGAATTTACCTGTAGTGGGAACTAACCAACCATTCAGTTTCATGTGTTAGCAGGTGGAGTTGGTGGTACATGACAAAGAAGGTTGTGGATGATCCAGTATATGCATATATATACATATTTCCATACACAGCTATGGAAATGCAGTAGTTAAACTGTTGCCAAGTTTGATAAAGCCAAGATTTCACCTTAGATGTATACTTAAAAAGAGGGAGGTATAGCAATAATTCATAGTAGGGCCAGTAGCAAGATGAAGGTTTATAATCAAGTGCCTTACCGCCTTTAGCATGAAGAAATTAGTAATTTCTTATTTCTGTAAGACAGTACGTTACTCCCATGAGGGCTCCATCAACAAGTACTGCAAATTCAAAAATATCTTTGTTCTAACTTAAGAGGATTTTGTTCTACAACAGTTCTGTGAGAAAAACGTGTGTCCCTTGCTAATTTAGACCTACGCAAAGAGGAACATTGCCTCTGACTTCATGAGCAGGGATGATGGATTTGTGTGTGTGTGTGTATATATAATGTATGCACTTATTTTTTCTCTTTAAAGTGTCTTGCCTATTTAAAAACATGATTAGAGAGGCTCAGGTTTAGTTAAATCTAGTATTACATGAGCAAGGACAAATAAAACATACCTCTTTGTAAGGTATTACAAGATTTTTCTGAACAAAAATCTCTAAAGTGAGTTAAAAGAAAAAAAAAAAAGAATACCGGGCATGGGTGCTATACTACCTACTTTGAGCACTGTGCAATAGTATACACTGCTGTGGTGCTGTGGCAGAATTCTGTCCACGTTTTGTACTATTTTTATACTGGAAAAGACAAAGTAGTATAAACCGTAGGAAATCACTGTCACGAAGCAAGCTTAGCAGCCAGTTCTCAGACAGATTCTACTTAGTGGTTGCATTTGTGACATTGTCGTGTTCTTGAAGTCTGCACCATATGAGCGTAGAAATAAAAAAAATGAGATTAACTTTTTTTCAAGCCAGTATCTTTAGTAGAGAGCAGAATTTTACTCAACATGGCTGTGCTTATCTAAAGTACTTGTTTTCCACAGGAACAGCTGTCATTCTTTCTCACTCTGTGCTCTTTTTCATTCCAGAGGCACTAATGGTGTGCTATTTATATAGTTTCCTAGCGTAGCTGATCCACAGTTAAATGTGAGAGCAGTTTATCAGTTCTGCTTAGTCCACCTTGTAAGCCATTTTCTAAAGGAGACCTTCATAGACTTGTAATTTGCTTTTAGATCTTTTGTCACCGGTGGAGATTTTTAGCACATCAAGGAAAGCTGAGTATCCTTGTGTAGGTTGCCTGCTGTTTTGAGATGTTGTGCAAGTCCCTCAGCATTTTCATCAGCTCATCAACTGCATCTTGCTGTGTGGAATGGGCTAAACAAGAGTGGCTAAGAGAATGCAAAACAAATGTGTGAGTGACTTTAAGATGGCGGTTTGAAGCTGTGATTGAAAAGATGGTATTATTAAGAAATCCAGTGGGACCTGTGTTCTTGTTTGAATTAGAAAGTTAGAGATGAACAGTACATTTCTGTGGTGGGCCTGAAACATGCAATGTGTCATAATGAGTGTAGACACTGAATATGGCCTTCTACATTTACCCATACTCTTCTGCCTTTAGGCTTTGTGAAATTGCTATGAGCCAGATAACTGAAGTCCAGTTACATTCTGGCTACTTGCATTAAATCATCTTCAAATCTGGGAGTAAGCCAGACCATTTTCTTCCCAAATGAGGAGTGAGTTTGTTTTCAACTGGCTTGCTTGTGTTTTAAAGACAACATTTCAACAGATAATTAGAATAATAATTATCTTTACTTTTATTGTTGGTGATATTCTTTAGATCTTTAAAAGCTTTTCAACGAAGTTGGTTAAATGATGCTGTTTACCATGAAGATATGTGGATTAACAGTCAAGTCAGGTTTTTGTTTTGTATTTTTTTAAGACTAAAAATATAGAATGCTTCGAGCTGTAGCAGAGAAGAGAGATACAAGGAATTGTTGCAAGAGAACTCTGGTGAGATTTTGTTTGTATGGCTTACATTTAAACAAAGTTTTTTTTTTTTGTTTTTTTTTTTTTAAGAAAAAGTTTTATCTTTTTACTTGTGTATTTTTGAGGGGTTTTTTTTCTTTGTTTTTGTTTTTGTAAAATAAAGCTAATTGGTTTTCCCTCTGTATTTACCCTCTTACATGCTCTGATCTCAATTCTTGGTATCAGTGAAGCTACCTGGATTCCTTGGACAATATGCCCATGTTAGAGTAGATAGATGATAGAATTCCCCAACGTAAGAATAAATGTTTAATGTCTAATTTCATTTCTATGTGAATAGGACTGTTCCCTTTTTTTGTAGGGTGGGTTTTTTTATTATTTTTCTGGACACAGCTGCAGACATGGAGACCAGTGGGGAAAATAAGTGTTTTTTCTCAAAAGAATAGCGTAGAATATGACAGAACACTCCTGAAGAATCTCTACAAAAAGGTAATTGGAAAAAAAAGGTCTTAAAAAAAAAAAAACAAAAACACAACCTGATTTGCCTCTGAGGATCCTTTAATGAGAAGGGAAAGTAAGTGGCTTCTGTGCCATAAAATTGTCTTCCCCTGAACAGAAAACACTGTCCTGAAGGTCAAAAGTCTGTGTACAGAGAAACTTTTGCAGAATCAGCCCTAAATGACTGAATTCTGTGCAAAAATGTAAGTACTAAGATTGAACATGCAATGAAGTGCACAAAGGAAATTTGTTTAAAGTAGATTAGCATCATCCATTGCCTTTCAATTACACGATCAATTCTAGCATTATCAGGGTTTTAATTATTATAGTTACTATTATTTTTGGATCAGTACATGTGACTTAATGCTCTGTCTCTTCCTAAAGTAGAATTCCATCACCATTACATTTCATTTGTAACTTCCAGTATGAACAAATTTACAGTAGATGTCCCCATCTAAACTGACATTTAATGGAGTTAATTCATGTTTTATTTCATCTTCTAAAAAATTAACACTGTACAGAAGTCCTGCTGTCAAAGTGCCAGCATAATATTGGCTGTGGTAATTAAAGTATTTATTAGTCTAATAAATTTAATTAAGTAAAGTCTAAGAAAAGTCTGATGCAAGGAAGTGTTACAGAATCATTCAGTATTCACCTGCTCATTTTGAACCATTTCAGTGTATATTCTGAACTGTGTAAAGAACAGGAAGGTACCGTTGCTTTTTATTCTTTCCCACTTCTCTCCCAGTTTGAAATCTGGCTTAGAAACAGGATAGTATTTTTACTCAATTTCAATGTGAATTTTTGTCCATTATTGTCTTTGTGACTGAAACATCTTGCGTGGCTTTTCTTCCTCTTAGGAACATAAAGATGTGCGTTGGACATCACAGATACATTTCTGAAACCCTCTGCAGATACTGTCAGTTTTTTCACTTTTTTTGTGTAGATGCTTGACTATTTCTTGCCTTAAATCCTCTTAGATCTTTATGGCTGATAAGATTTAAATCTGTCTTTGTGTTGGAAACTTGTTTTGTATCCTGTTAACCCATTAATGCTCCCTAGGTGGTCATTAACCAATAGTTAATTGTGCTACTCAGGTACAACTTCTAATTTATACGATACCTGGAGGCTTATACAGTGTTTTAGAAATAATGTAATATTTATGGCACTCTAAAGTGAAGACTTAAGCATGCAAGCTAGTATTTGAATACTGAGGATTAGAGATGATAGTGAATAAAGGTATAGGAGAAATGAATGGTGAGACAGTGCAGGCCAGTCGTGTTGATGTAAACATACTCTATTTTCTGTTTAATGCTAGGACATACATCTTTCAATCTAAATTGTTCTCACAGAAGTGAAGTAGGGTGTAGAAAGCATTCATTGGAGCTTCCACCTGGTGAAATTACTATTCCAGGTAGAGCTCTTTTTATTCCAGTGGTGACAACTGAGGAAAAGAAAATCTTTTCCCTTGAGCACCTTATGGGACTGATTTTGTTCAGCTTGTAATATTTCCATCTTTTCCTTTTGGAAACTTGTCAATTAACATTCAGAAAGACAGGCAGCTGTAAACATAAAACGCTTATTTAGCAAGTGACTGAAACTTGCAGAATGGTTCTGTCTTTGCCAGATAGGTGTTTTTTGTATGTTTCTCCACTTTTCTACTCTGAAATTGAGGGGGTAGTACATTTGGATAGCATTTGAGTTCTGAAATCAAGTAAATCAATCTGCAACACTTAGATGTACGGAAATTAGCTTTCAAATTAGTTTCTTGCCATGACTGATCTCAGCAGCTTCTATGTTGTCTGCAAGATGGATTGCCCTCTGTGTTGTTTTACGTGTTAGTGATTGTTATAAATGATAATAAGAACCATAACATTTTAAATTTCCATATTAAAAACCGTTCCAGTTCCATTTGTCTGTGTGCTCGTGTTCAATCAGTCATGTAAAGTGTTTTATTTCAGATACATTCAATTGTAGTCAGGCCTGTAATTTCCATGTTTATTTGCAGACTTTATTAAATAAATTATGTAGCATTCACTAATCATGGAGTTAATCATTCTGTTGTTCCTTCAAGTTGCTTCAGACTTGAGACCTGGTTTAATCATGATCTTTCTTAGAAGAGTTCTTGGTAGAAAATTATGGACATTGTTCTGCCATTTGTCCTGATGAAAGCTATTTACTCATCTGTTAACCTAAATTTCTCTTTGATGTTTTACAAACTCCAAAACCCACCTCTACAACTGCATTACAGCCTGCATCACTTTTACCTCAAAAGCACATTTGATCTGATCTCTAAATGAATAAAATAATGTATCATTAGGTTAAGAATTTTTTTTCCTTTGGATTACAATTTTTATTACAATTACAAAAAACCTGTTGTTCTTAACTGCCACTGCCTATTTTCTTTAAAATGTACTTCTGCTACAGGACACATGCCAGCAGTGCAGGGATGGATGACTATCACTTTTACATAGCATACTCGCATGAAGACAAACCCTTTTTTGAAGGGAGAAATATCCTGGCACTGAGTTCAAGAGGTTTCCTGCTTCCAGACACTGCAGTTTTAAAGGCAGGGTGATCTGTGTAGGATTCAACAGATTGTAAGAAAACAAACAAACAGTGTAAGAAAGACAAGGGCTGAACCGTGGCTTGGTGAGATCTGAATATAGAACCATTCCTGTATCCATTTGTCTTTCCATTTGTCTGTTTCATTTTTCTCTGCAGGTTCCATAGAAAAAAATGTAAAAGATGTTCACTGATCTTCTTATGCTGACAAAAAAAAAAAACCCTCCCTTCAGGGTCAAGACATGGCACATAAAAGCAGAATGGGTTGGTGAAATCATCCTGCGTAGTATTTACTATAAGCTGTCTCCTTGTCTTTTGAAACTTCAGTGTGCCTGGTATCTAAATTGAGCAGTGAAAATCTCTTATAAGCCATTCATCAGATTTATCCTCCACATGCCTTTGGCAATTAAGATTTCCCCGTCAACTTCCAGATCTCATCAAAAGATTTCTATAAGGAAGAATGTTACGCTGACATGAGCATGTTTAAGACATCCTGCTCTCAGGGTGATCTGTGCTACCAATGACTGGCAGCATATCCAGAACAGCAGTCTTCTGAGACAGCTTCAGAGTTATTTTTTTCATGATTACTGGGAAATGATCCAGAAAGAGGAAAAAGATTTTAAATTCACAGAAGTTATAACTTACCTAGTATTCAGAAGCACCAATCTGACAAACAGAAAATGGCCAGCTTGGCATTAATGGCCCCTGGATCATTTCCAGTGAATCAGGTGATGATTTTCAAGCATTAATTTTTATAGGTAATAAGCCAGGCATGCTCCCTGTCAGTTTACAAGAGTGGTTTAGGAGTGAGTTTCCCAACAAGCATCCTCATGCAGCATTTCACGTTGCATCATTTTGGGGGTCTAGGAAGGTTTGCTGTAATAAATGGAGGGAAGTTACTCTACGCTTGTTAGCTTGAGGACATAGGAATATTCATGGGCATTTGGTTTAGCAATATGGATGCCACCTGTGGGAGGTCATTAGAGTGAATGGAAGAGTGCAAAGTCTTGAATTTTGAGGAGATCTTTTGGCTGAAATCTTTCATAAAAACCTTTGGTCCAATCCTCAGTAGTATAATACTCACATTAGGAGATGCATCTGGATAAATGAAGAGATTACCAGAAATACATAAAGAAATAGGACTTAAAATACGAAGAATTTTTAACAGAGGACAGAGTGACTAAGAACAGATTAAGAAAAGAAAACGTATCACAGAAGATTTTCCAATTTTATTTCCACTTTTTTTTTTCCCTACGCTTAAGTACATTTCTGTCACAAGTGAAAATGAGGAATTGCCATGCACTGGTGATTAATACTGGCTTAGATGTAGCCTGAAAAAGTCCTTGGTTCTATTTTGGCAAGAAAGACTGGTGAATAAATTGCTGTATGTTTCCTCCGTGAAAGAGCTGTAAAGTAGGAAGGAAGGTGGATGAAGAAGATGGCATTACACAAAAATATTACAATGGAATAGGAGGTTCAAAATTGTGTTTTTCAAGGATCAACATTAGGAACAGCTGTGTTCTACAACACAGAAGAGGAAAACTGATGAAATTAGCTTAATGATGCAAAACCAAGATAAAAATGAAAAGGATGTACTTGAGGTCTGGAGTTACACAAAGAAGTCTGAATAACAGAAAATGAAAGGCACTTGAGACACATGGGGGAAAAAAAAATAAAGAAAATGAGCACAACAGCAGATATAAGGTAGGGGGACCCGTTGTTCTGCTTCCAGTGCCAATGGGCAGTGAATATCTGTGAAAACAGGAGATCATGCACACTGTGTGTTCAGCTGGAATACTCTTCTGCCCTCCAGCAGCTTGTGGTTCAGTTGTGTTCTGATTTTCTCCTGTACACACAGATGGTATTTTTGCATTGTATATCCTTCCCAGCAACTTATCTAATCACTTCGAACTCAACTTAACTTTTGGCAACCACGAGATCCATTGTCAGGAGTTGTTATGGTTTAACTAAACATTATGTAAAGAATAACTTTTTTTTCCTCTTTTGTCTTCAATGTGTTCATTAGTAATTTCTTTTGTTGCATCCTTGTTTGTGTAGTATGAAATGCAATTACCAATTTCTCACTTATCCCTGCTCTGAACTGAGAAGCTTGTCAGCTGTCACATGAAAGCAACACAGAAAACTGACCTTCTTTCACATAACAAACTGGTAGTGGGAGAAGAACTTTCTCCCAGGAGTGAGCTGCTCAGATCTGAAAAGCAATGGTGACCCCAGAAAAATAGGTGAGAAAATCGGGAAGGCATAAATTTGGGGTGGATTGTGAAAATGGTTCAGAGTTAAAATATATGTCCTTAGCTCACCCTGCAAGCAAAGTCTGTCACGTGTGAGAGCTGGTGATGGGGATCCAGCTTGCTAGGAGGTCCCTTCCCACCACCTGCTCCTACTTTGACTGCAGAGGAGCTCTTTGTTCTCATCCAGATTCATTCCAGAATCTGGTGTGGTCACCCAGATTTAGCTGTGTGAAGGCACATCATGCCCTTGTGCCTGCTAGATCCATTACTAAAAGTGATTTAAAACAAATAAACACAAAAAAGCTTGAGTATACGAAACCTAGGTTTCATCTATTATACGAGAAAGTTTATGAAAAATCTGTTTTAAATCCTGCAGGGGAAACTTTCATCTCTAATGCTACTGTATTTTTTCAGATGACATTTTTCCTGCAAAAGCCAGATCCATTTTGCAATGCACAGTTAACCAGCACTGGATAGGATTGGTGCAGGAAGGATTCTGACTGCAGAGATGCCAGACCTGTCCCAATGGTTCTAAGAGTAGATGAGAAAACTCTTCATGTTTTCAGGGAAAAAAAAAAAAAGAAGAAGAAGAAGAAACAAGAGCCTGCCTCTCATCTGGGCATCTTCTAGTGTCATGCTTCAGGTTTTACTCTGTAGAATTTGTCCAAGAGGGAGTTAAGCTCTCTGCGGGAACTGGAGCAGCTGCATTAGGGGCAGATATCCTGTCACTGTGGATTATTCTCCGTTTTGCTCTGGGGCTATGATCCTTTCATTGCCCAACTGCATCCACGTTTGTTTGTTTCTCATTTCTGTCTGTAACAAGCCAGATATCTCCCTCAGAGAGAAAACACAGGCCCTGTTTAAGAGATAGCTTGGCTCTACTGTTCATTTTGACAGGTGCTGTAGATGCAGCGTGATCATCCTGAGTGGTTTATGTGTTTAGGCTGCTCTGAAAGGTGGTGTCCTTGAAGTGTTCAAATGTGAATCGGGCTTTAATTCCTAATGCAGGCTTCCTTAGGTGTACGCAGAAAAGTTGGGGTTTTGCAGTTAAGGGGTTACCATGGAGGAGAATGGAATGTAACTCAGGTTTCTCACCATCAGCATGAGCACTGAAGCTCCTCAGAGACCTATGTTGGCTTTGCCTGCAGTTCTTAAGCAACTGAACTTGGTAATTAATTTTTGGGAAGGATCTAAACGAAGATAATGATCTATAAGAGAAAATGGAAACGTCTCCAGAAGTGTGATTATCAGCTTAGATTTAAGCTGAACGTTACAAAGTTTGGTTTAATTATGATTTGCCTACTTTGCACTATGTCCAGAGCACAAAAAGTTGAAGTTCTCAGTGAAAGATGCTTAGAAAAACCTAGATGGCTTCTGGGATGGGTGACAGCTGATTGCCAAAAGGTTAAGAGGCTTCAAGTCTTAGATGTAGACGCTTCCTACAGATCTAGCTGAGAGATTGTCCTGCTAAGTGAAACTGGTGAGTGGTTTGGAGCACAAGTCTTATGAAGGGCTGCTGAGGGAGCTGGGATTATTTAGTCTGGAAGAGATGGCTGAGGGAGACCTCATTGCACTCTCCAACTTCCTGAAGGGAGGTTGTGATGGGGAGAGGTTTGGCCTCTTCTCCCAGACAACAAGCAGGACCCGAGGAAATGGCCACAAGTTGTGCCAGAGGAGGTTTAGGTTGGACATAGGAAAACCTCTTTCTCCCAGGGGGTGGTCAGGCACTGGAATGGCCTGCACAGGGAGGTGGTGGAGTCACCGTCCCTGGCAGTGTTCAGAAGGCATCTGGATGAGGAGCTACAAGATATGGATTAGTACTTAAAACTACCATGAGTTGGTTCAGTAAGTTAGAAATGAGGTATGGGTAACCTTTCTCTTCATACTGAGGTCTGTGAGGATAACCTTGCTAGGTAGTCATGGGCTACGTGCTTTTTTCTGACTAAAGAGACTGTACCTGATGTGCTGATGGAGAAATCTTGCAGAGTAGGAGGAAAGAAGTCTGGGAAGAATTACCTTAAATAGAATATCCTATGCCAGGCATGTGATTTGGCACTGCAGATGTTTTTAAGGTCTCCGTTCTTCAGAGTTTTAAAAAAAAAAAAAAAAAAAAAGAGAGAAAATGTAAGAAAACTAAAGCTGCTTAACCTTCATTACTGGTATTTTATTCTAAAAAGAGTTGTTGCTGCCAAAATACTAAGCTGGCAAAGGGAAGCTTAGATGTCTCATTATCCTACTGCCAAGAGAGACATGATTTTGAAAGCTCTACAGTGTGGACCTAGAGGCTGTTGCTGCCAATCTGTTCTGGTATTTGCTGAAGAATGAGGAGAATCAGTGCTTCTTTGAAGAAACAGTGCTTCAGGCTTCTCTGGATGTGCACCGAATAGATTTCAACAGTGGTATTTATTTATGTAACATCGCTGAGGATCTTGGTTTTGCTCTATGTTACAGGCTGTACTAATTTTAAAGAAACCAACTGCATTCAGAACATGTGTTTGTATTTAAAAGCATACACATGAAAAATTGTTAAGTTGTGCTGCTAAAGCAGGAAGTAAAAATGAGGACTTTAAGACTGGCAGTACTCTACAAGAGGATATGCTAGCTTTTCTAGAGGAATAAGCCAGCTTTTTTGGAATTATTAATCATCTCTGTCCTAAGGACATATTCAGTGAGAGGCATAAAATCATACTGGATATGTAGGCGAATAATGCATTTCATGTTGCTGGTGATTCATAGTCAAGTTGCAGTGGCATAGAAATAGACCCGTGAATTCCTCAGATTGCTGACATTTAGCAAATTAATATGAATTTTAATTTGCTTCCTTAGTGGACTATGAATCAGTCAAGAGTAGGTGACATAAAAAAAGTTTCTAAAGTGAAACAAACAGAACTGAGCACACAATTCCNGAAAAAAAGTTTCTAAAGTGAGAGCGTTTACCCAGTGAAATAAACAGAACTGAGCACACAATTCCTACATTCAGAAAGGAAACAAAACAAGAAAAAACAACAGTAACACAGAAAGAAATATATTGCTTGTTGAGGTAAAAACAGGTCACTTCCACATTTCCTCTATTAGCTCACAAAACACATCTAGAAAAGAAATCAGATGTGGCAGTGAACTTGGAGTCTGAAGATAGAAAATAACTGTCCTCTGTAGTTGTGCTGAGCTGTCAAGAACCAGCTCAGCATGCTGCTTACAGAAATATCCAGACTTGACCAAAAGATTATTTAGAGCAGAAAACTTCGCATAGTTTGTTGTACTCTCCTGTGAGAGTTTGTTAACTTCATTTTTAAAAGATTATCTAAAACAATGCAACCTAATCCTTGCTTGATCATCTCTTGAATAGCCGAGGTAGCTCAGTTGAAAAGTCTGCTCCAACAAGATATTTTCCTTTCATGGATCAAGACTTAATTGAATTTCACTTGAGATGGTTTCCTGATGCTGTTCAGGAGGACCTAACTGAAGTCTTTTGTTTTTTGTTTAGTCTTTCACTGGACAGAACAGACATTTTCAAACTTGAACTTCTAATCTTATTATCTACATTTTGACAATGTTGCTTGCAAAATCAATTTTGGCATGGATAATGTCATTTCTCTTGTCTTGTTCAACATGAATATCAACCACCTTGTTTCTTAGATCTTCTTCATGTTCAAGGGATGACACTGTGAAGAAGAAAACTAATATGTGTGGGATGCCTGGTATTTCCCCATATTTTTCTATAGACATTACGGAAAATTGAAACCTCAGCCCACTCCATTAACTCTTCCAAATCATTGCACTAAAAATCTGTTGAAGATGAGGAGGTTACCTCAGTGTCTTATTCCTATGTCTGAGTTCTGTGGAAAAAAAAAAAAAAAAAAAAAAAAAAAGAAGAGTAAAGAGTTCTCTGATTTATTACAAAGAATATTATTCCTTTGAGAATTTGAGTGCCAGCTGAAAAAGTCATATTTTTCTTGACAGCTTATTTCAAGACTCTAGCACAGGTAGCTCCTCATAAACTTGCTGTACATGTCTAAATTATCAAAGCCAGCAAAGCTGGTTCTACTATTGTGTATTCAAACCATGGCAGCCAAAACTGAGGTTCTCTGTTAGTTTTAATATCGTCCAAGTAAATCTACTAACTAGCCAACTGCACATCTCTTTAGGAGCATTCTAATTCATGTACTATAATTAAGCTTGGATACAAAATATTGATTTTGCAGTAATTACGTTTGTGTGACCATTAAGGCAATGTTTCATGAAGTCTGCCTCGATTCAGCATGAGGTTCCAGATAATGAAATGTTCACTCTACTGCTGCATGGGAAAGCTTTAAAAATAAAACCTAGTACTCAAGGTAATATTAATTTGTTTGATCCTGCCTTCTGACTTGCTTGGTTTTGGACATTGTACCAAAATGGAAATATTTTCCAGTGGTTGATCACGGGTAATTAGAGTAGGCCAGATTTTTGGCTGTGTTTTGAGAGCGTCCAGGGAAAGGATGTATGAGATGTGTGAGAAAAAATGCACCATTTAAAGAGCACCCATTTATATCAGAAACTCTAATTAGCTACAGAACTAAATGTACTGCAAATAGTCTTTCTGCTAAGCAGGTTTGTAACTTCTCTGTTAGCCCTAAATATTACACAGTTGATCAATGCATACACACTGGGAGAGGATCGTTCCTGGGTAACAACTCATCTTTCTATTTGGCTGTTCTTACATTATTTTTTAGAATTTCACATCTCAACATGTGCATAAATATTTGCTTTATATATTTTTATGTATACACACAAAGACGCAGATTATTTTATAGTAGTTGTAAGTATATGCAATTAACAGAGCCTGGGAATAGAAGAACATTTAACTTGCTTTTAATCTAAATGAATTGGTGATGGATTTCTTATCAAAGATCTGTTAGTGTTAAAGGGGAACTAGTCAGAAAATGACTGAGTAGTATCTAGAACAATTATTTATTTAAAGATTATCATAGCAATCAAATCAGTCAGAACTAACAAAAATACATTTAAATCAGACCTTCAAGCAGGAATACTTATAGTTACTAATCCATGTGGTCTGCATTTAATTTGTGTCTTGAAAAGTGTTTCATATATGGGTAAGTATTCTATGTCTCCCACAGAAAATACCAGATTTGATTGTGAATTTGAAGCATGGTATTTGAACTAGAGCCAGTCACGTCAGACCAGGAATGTGTAAGACATCCGTGCTATTTCAGGTAAGACAGAGGAAATGCTCCTTGCAGAGGTGACAGTATACTCTTCATGTTACCTCAGACAGAAGTAACTCAAGTACATGCTGTCCTTCTTGCAGCCCTGAAGCAGATCTCATGCTGTCTGCTTGCTGCGTTGCAACAGAACAGGAATTCAGTAAGACACACATATACATATACACACGTACACAAATATATATATTTGTGTGTGTGTGTATATATATATATGCATGTAAGTAATTGTGAAAATCCTGATATGGTTCTACTTTGTTCCAAATTAGAAAAGCTGAGGCTATTAAGTAAATGTACAGGTATTTATAATGAGCTCACCTGGGCAAGTCCTCCCCTAGCTGAAGGAGTCTCCAGCAAGAGACTTATAGTAAGTGCCCACATTATTTATGTCTTCCAAGGCAGGATCAAACTGAGGAACTACAAACCTCTGGCTGGTGCCACAGATCTCTCACATAGAGGCTGCTGTGTTTAAACACATCTTCTGTCCATCAGTGTGTTGCCCGTGTTGGATGGTGGTCAGCTCTAGAGCTTTCAGAGGAGAAAAAAAGATTCCTGTATTTGGGTGACTTAAGCCAGCTTGCCTAGTCCCTCCATATATACAGTTTTGATGGCTATTAGCACATGGTTTAATATTTGAAGCAGCAGGTGAAATATTCCTTTAAAATAATACACATGATTACATATGATGTCATTGAATTCTCTTGAAATATATAGTTTTTAGGAAAATAAATATTAAACATATTGCCAGAAATAATTGAGCAGCACTCAGTCAAAAAACCACATTCAGATACAAATCTGAAAATTCACTGTGAGTATATGTTCAAAGCCAGTAATGCAAGTAACTTACTGGAAGAGATGACTGCATTGCAATAGGGAATATGTATTTTACAAAGAAGCTTCCACATTCAAAAAGATTCAGAAGTCCTAGTGGGCACCAGATTTATTGCCTCACATTATGTCTCAGCTTGAACCTTTGCTTTATGATGAATCTCATGTTAGGTCCTCCTGAACAGCAAAACCAAGAAAGGAAGATCATCTAAAATTCACTTTGAGAAATCCTAAAGAGCTCACTTGGTCTTTTTTTATGTATTAGATTATACTAATTCACCGTTCTCCTCTTGCCTTGAGATGGTGTTTCAGTGTGAAGAATGGCAATTTAAATTCATTTGGAATGTGTTAGAATTAATTCTATAGGGAAAAAAAAATAAAAAAAAGCCTTGAGTAGAATACTCCATGCAAGGCACTGGTTCTGTTTTACAGAGCATATTTCTCAAAGAATTGCTAACTAGTCTGCTACCAGCTAGCAAGAAGACTACTTTGTGATTATTCTCCATGCAGGTCTGTATGATACCTCTGTATTTATCAGCAGCAAAAGTGGAATCCTGCATTGAAATGTGTGCACACTTTATGAAATATCTTCTAAATGTTTGACAAGATCTTGTATTACAAAAGTGCCCAGATGCCTTTATTATCAAATTGCAATATTTTGCATCTTTTTGTTATTTTTAATACTTTACACTTGGCTAACGTGGTAGAGTCTAGATAAAACTATGTAGGGAAACCTCCCAGGAACACTCCCTTCTGGGTGGTGGAACCAGAGGCTGGATGCAGAGCAAGGGGGGGAAAGCTTTCTAGGGGAGCTGTAGGGCAGGCACGACACTCATCTGCAAAGGAAAGAAGTTTGGGTCATGCACTCAGTTGATTATACATGAGTATTCAAGATTGATTGTATTTATGAAACAATTCATTGCTCTCTGAGGAAGATGGGAGGGCGGCACTGTGGATGGAGCATCATTTTCTGCAGCAGAAGGGGGGCTCACTCTTTGAATGGAGCATGGCTGGTTGCACTTCTCACTCACTGGGCCATTGCAGCCTGCTTCTGCTCTCCTTAATTTGCATGCACTTTCACTAAACAGGCTGTTAAGAAAATGAGAGAGGAAGAGGGGAGGCTACATTTGTTGTAAGAGAAAGGCTGAATCATCAATTGAGAGAGGCCAAAGAGAATGCTTATAAAATACAATTTATTATGTAATCTAATTTCCAGAGAAATCTCAAAGCATACTGAGGCACAGCACCAAACTATTCCAATAAGAACACTGCAGTGTAAGAACAGCCAAAGTAAAGTGTGAGCAAAAATGAGTTAAAGACCCTAGGAGAGCATTGTCTGACACCTTTCTAGCTTGGAAAAATAATGAAATATCCTTCCCAGAGTGTCAGTGCCACAAATACAGAGGCAGATATCAGTTAAAATTCAGGTCTGGAGCCTTGGGCATCCCACAGGTAAAACACTCTGATGTGCAGAACAGGAGCATATGTGATGTTGGTCAAGGCCCACCCAGCAAGGCCATCAGAAGGGAGGAGGAACCTTCTCCTTGGCTCACCACAGTAACTCACACTTGATAGGAAAGTAAAATAAGCTGAATTCAACTGACGAGTGGTTTCAGTTTTGGAGTGCCCTGCCTCGCTAGGGAGTCATGAAGCAGTCAGACTATAAGAAGTCACCATATCATTTAATCTAAATCAGAATGAGTTCTAACTAAAAAATAAAAAACAAAGGCAGCTACTACTGAGAATCCTCTAATCCGCTTTT
The DNA here is from genome assembly GCA_013399175.1 of Odontophorus gujanensis. Taxonomy (NCBI): domain Eukaryota; kingdom Metazoa; phylum Chordata; class Aves; order Galliformes; family Odontophoridae; genus Odontophorus; species Odontophorus gujanensis. The sequence goes on from VXAB01008020.1 coordinate 559,439, forward strand.
CACTCTCAGTGAGGCTGCACAGATGCTCCTGTAACTGTAGAGTTTGTGCTAAAATATGTCTGAGGAGATACAAAACCAGCTTGCTGTCGCTTCCTTTCATGTTAACCTGTAGAACAGGAAAGCACAAAAGCTGCTAGCATCCCCTGGTACCCCAAGGAGATGCTTATTCTCCCTCCTAGCATATCTACAAGGAAGTGCCTGATTTCCCCTAGGCATACCTGGCTGGGGGATATGGTCCTCTTAGCCATCTCTTCCCTGACTGCAGATTCTGAGTGGAGTGCTCCTTGGCCAGATCTCAGGCTGTCAGCAGGGACAGATAACAACTAACTTTGCCCGTGTCCGTGCCAGGCAGTTTTTTCCCTTGCAGTGATAGGAATGTGAGTAGAGCAGATGCTCACCTGTTGGCCCTTGTGGCTCCTGCTGAAGGAGGACAGCATCACCAGGCTGAAGCTGAGCCCTTCCACATCCCCTCAACCACAGCAGCAGGACGGCGAGATGAAGGACCTAAAACTTCATTTTCCCCAGTGTGTTTTTTGGCTAATTTGCTAATATTCATCACCTTTGTTGCTCCCTGGTTTTTACATTATCAGTCCCCTTCCCTAATACATGGCAAACAACACTCAAAGCTGCCCAAAAATACAAGGCTCCTTGCTTCTCTTGGCTTCACTTTGAGACCACCGTTGTCAGCCCACCTGATCGTGTCCAAGTGTCAGCAGTCTTGCTCATGCCCTGCAGGTGTTACCCATGACACATTACCTTACTGACACACTGCACTTTTCATCACAGAGGCACAAACAGCACCTTGTTTAATAATCATAGAACGGTCTGGGTTGGAAGGGATCTCCAAGATCACCCAGTTCCAGCCCCCCTGCTATATGTGTGGTCCTTAGAGTGGACACAACTATACCTGTTTCGAGGTGTTTCTTTGGGTGTAATTTACCCCTCACTGTAATTAAGATAACTTTGTTTATGTTCCTTGATTAGGAGGTAAGTGTCTCCAACTCTCCAGCCAACTATAAGAAAGCATGTATGTTGCTGCCCCAGCTTTTTGTGAGTAACTCACAAGGTTTTTGGCAACTTTCCAATGCTGATTATGGGAAAGAGGCAATAAGGGAAGCTTGAGACAGTAAGGAAGGACTGCTTCTTGTGTTGTCTAGTTGTGAGCGGACTACATATTCAAAAGCCATTCATGCCAAAAAGAAGTGGCAAATTACACATCAGGATTTCACTTTAAATCAGTTTTAGAGTCAAAATGGGAGTAAGGCCTGGTTCTGGATACGTGCTGCTTGGTAAAAAAACCAGGAGGACAGCTTAGGCTCTGGATTAGAGGAAAGAGCCTCCAACCCTCTGGCCAAGAGTTGGCTGGAGAAAGAGCCAGCTGGGCTGACAGAGTAGTGGGGTGAAACGCAGTGTGAAGGAGACGTGGAACTGCTGGCCTAAATGGGCTGCTTTTCTTTACTAGCAGCAGCCAGTTACTGATGGTGACAACCAAGGCCCACATGCTTTCAAAGCTCAAAAAATCTTATTCTGAATCCTTATGAGCAAAAGAGAACCTTGCATTAAACTTTTGTTGCATTAACAGCTCATCAAACCCAGACAGCTCTTAACAGCATGTTTCCTGATGAGCAAAGTACCCACCATTCAAAGTCAGCAGAGGTGGAAGAGGTAACAGCACTAGCTCAGTGCAGCTTTGGTTTATGAACCAGAAGAACTCACAAAATATGTGATTTTTTTTGCCTTCTAGCATTTGACATTTTTGAGAATTATTTTTCTTCTACACCATTAACTCATTAGCTTGAAATATGTCACCATGATAGAAAAGACATGCAGGGAAACATTAAGATAGTGTTAAAACAATGTCGGGAACAGTGAAGTTACAAATTTAGTGTGACACAAGTACTTTTACTAATTCTGTAGAAGCCAGAGGAAAGTGCCACCCTAAGTGGATATTATCATAATTTATATACCAGATCATGTAACAAATCTAATTCTTGCAGCAAATGTTATGCATGAAACAAATTGAAGTGTTAAGCTATCTGACTAGCAGCTAATCAAATTAAACACAGTGACCTGGCAGCAGGCAGAGGCAACGCATAACATAACCTTGTTCAGTGCAAGGGCTGTTCCCAAAACTGGCAGAAGATGAAGGTTACACCCTCATATCTAGGTGGACCCCTGATATGACCCTGTGACTGACTCTCTTTTCGACGTATTATGTGAGACCAAGGAGTTGCCAACGAGGGCAACAGGTTGCCAGCGAGAGAATCAGGCTTGTATGGGAATAATGGGAGAGAGCTTCAGGACTCAGTAGGTCAGTTTGATGGCTGAACTTGACGATGTTGAAGGTCTTTTCCAACCCAGCGAATCTATGACTGTGTAAACCCAAAACTGGAATGTATTAAGCAGGTTGAGGGATGTTTAGTATAATGGCTAAAGGTGGGGATAGTGACAGTTCAAGGCGAGCTGGGCAAAAGCAAATGTGAGAAAGGAGAGGAGATGAAGCCTTAGTTCTTTGCTGACATAGGATGCTCAGTTCTCTTACCTGACCAAGCCCCAGGCTTTCTTCACTGCTGCAGACTAGCCTATGTTTGTGTTAAAACTTATTCCTAATGTCTGTGCAAGCATGCTCCCTCCTCAGAGTCTGTGAGTACAAACATCACGTGAGCATGAGGTGGGGCTATCTGGGGCCACGTTTGTGGTGGCAGTGGTGGGACAGCCCTGGGTTGTGTGGGTTTCACACTGGTAGCATTTTAAGATCAACTTTGTCTGTAATTTCTTAACACATTATCGCATTTCGGGGATAAATGCAGAAAAACATAGCATTTTGCTTTGCGTCCAAATGATTATGAATACCTACATCCATAGAAAGGGACAGTGCAGAATAGGATGATAAGTGGCAATCTTAGGGCTGTGTGTAGGCTAAGTGCTTCCCCCAGATGCCTTTGTTCACTCAGAACAACATTAAAATCTGGCCTTTTTGGAGCCCTGTGGAAATACAACTCATACGATGAAGGAGCATTTCTTAGTGGAGATGCACGAAAGCACTGGACAAAAATGGTAGAAGCAATTTCAATCCCCTCTTTTACCAACCTTTAAACAGTTGTCTTTCCAATGTCGATACTTAGGTTTGCCATGTGTACACAGATTCCCATGCCCCATCCACACAGATATATATCCTGAGAAATCTGCCTGCTGCTAGTGAAGGAAGACCTTTGATATGTTTGTGTTTCTGTAGAGGGCTGTGCACGCATCACAGTTTAGGCAGGAGCAGACCTGTGGAGGTAACCTGGTCCACCCTCTTGGCTCAAAACATTAATTTTTTGCTTTATAAACACATAGAGACATTTCTTTAAAATTTCCAGCTGCATATCTTCCTTGGCATGCTCATTTGTACTCCCCTAAAAGGGCACATTATTAGAGAAACTTCTGATAAACAGAATCTATGCAGCCTATTACCAGGACACTTTATCTATCAGAAAGCCAACATAAAACCAATAATAAGAAGACAACTGCTTATTGAGAAAATCATACACGATTTGGCATTATAAACCTTCTGTTTGCCAACAGATAAAACAGGCAGCCTTTTTTTCTAAGGCCACAGTCAGAGAATACTGGCCTGCAATCTCCAGGTACCCAAGAGCAAACTGCATTCTTTCAGTTTCCATACATAAACAGATTTTAAGACAACAGTCCAAATTACCAAGCCATTAATAGCAGATGAGGTAGATGGTATTAAGTAGCAGAACATAAACTAGATTGCATTTCTTTTCTTCCTGGAGCATTACAATTTTTTTTATTTTTTTTTTTTTTTTGGGGGGGGGGGGGGGCAGGCAGGACATTTTGTCTCATTCTACAAATGTGGTATGAAATGAAGAGAGGAAAAGTGCTCCCCCACTCCCTCCTCCCCAGCTCTCCAAGGAGGAGACTCATCGTTGCACATACAAGAAAAACAGCCACCCACACACTGGAGCCCTTCAAGCAGAAAGCACCTGACAGGAATTTAAAAGTAGGTTTTCAATGGTGGAGTTGGCAGAAATCTACATAAAAGTGGTTTTTAAAGGAAGGGTATTATGTGCTGTGAATTAGATGAATGTGTTCAGCTCTTCCTTGTTTTTAGCCGTGAAGTCTAAAATTAGATCTTCGTTATCGTGATCAAATAGTTTGTTTGAAAAAGCTCATGCCTGTAGATGAGGAATAACAACAATGAAAATATAGGGGAACACTATATTTTTATAAAAAATCTTGACTTTATTAGAAATCTGTAGGCTAGCTGCTTGGGTTTTCAAAAACTCCCCTATACAGTGAGGCAGCAGCGTGCACTGAGCATTTGAACGTAGATGCCAAAAAAGTCAGTAAGCAAATATGGACATAGCAAGTTGTTTATTTGATTTTTAGGGCTTTATTAAACAAGGTGAAGTGTTTGCAGTTTTTGCTTTTGGGGGGGGGATGAAAAAGAAAGGCATTTTGATAAGAATTATACTAATTCTTCCAAGAGGTTTTCAGCTCTTCCTATGAACATCTTTAGAGCACTGCATTCCTTATCCTTTAGACCATATGGTTACGTTAAATACTTGCTTCTGACTGAGTTCATTCTTCTGTAATTAAAGAGGAAGGAAGCAGTTGCTGCCATTTAAAACCTACTTAAATTTTGCATTGCCATTGCGTGGTTTATATAACCTGAATTTGAGCAGCTTTCTTGGTTTTTGTTTTCCTCCCTGCTGGTTCTAAAACTGAAGCTAGACCTCTGTAGTTATTCTGTTTTCGCTCTGGTGCAGAGAGCAAATTTTTAAATGTCTACTGATAACTGAATCAGGTGGCTAATTTCATTCTGGCTTTTTTGTTGGACTTGATTTGAATCTTCCACATGTCAATGGCACAGCCATGTAGGTCCCTTCCCTTGGAGAGAGCTTCCTCCAACTTGCACCATTTGTTTGTGAAATAAAAACTGGACTTCTGCATTGCTCCATCGGTGATGAACATTTTCTCCAACAGCACTGTCTCAAAGCTGCTTTGTACAGAATATCTGAGGACAACTGAGGTTTTTTTCTTCTTTTTTTTTTTTCTGCCTCCTGTATAAATTATCCCTTAAGCTGCTGTGTTAACTCTGAAATTCAAATTGCTCTGCACACCCCCTGGGGCCAGACTTTCTGATGTGCTGAACATCTGCAACAGGCCAGTGGTATCTGCAGGTGCACTCAGTGCAGCTTCCCAGCCATTAATTAGGGAAGCATAGATTGCTCAGCTATTAATACTTAGAATAACAATTTAACAAGCTCCTCATCCTTCTGGCACTCACAGTAAACCATTACTCCCTGTTTTTTCTGTATTTCCCACTTAACCATATCCCTTAGTACAACATCTAAATGTTTCTTGAACACCTCCAAAGGACAGTGACTCCAGTGAAGATGGAAATAATACACTCACTGTTCAAAGCCAGCCAGCCTTGCCTTGGGCTGTTCCATGCCAAACAACAGCTCCTGCATTTTCATATGCCATATCTCTGAAATGATGGATTCATAACTGTGGATCAGTGTCAAGACCTCGGGGTTTCCTGTGGTTATTTGTTACCTGTAGCCCCATGGGGCTGACCAGGGTGCTCTGGCCAATGCCAGGACGCAAGATTTTTATGGCTGAGATGAAAGGAAGTGTAAGGATGAAGTGCCTGGTGGTGATGATGGTAAAGGGTGTATATATATCTGGTGTCCTAGAGGTGTGTCACCAGATTATTAAGACAGAGAAAAAAAATATGTGAAGCACTAAGGGAAAAAGAAAAAAGAAGTCAGTGAGCTAGTCAGTCAGTCCTAAAGTCAGATCCCAAAGCCTCATTTCAGGATATCCTCTTGCATATCTCAGACTTCATTGCTTCCCCTAGCCCCATTTCTGTCAGCACACAACAGCAGTGAAGGACAGCTGCTGCTGCTGCTGCAGTGTGAATTCTTGGATCTGTCACTCATACAGGTTTTTGCTGTAAGCATTTCTAAGCTTGTGGTACATTTCATTTGAGAGCTCAGTGCAAAATAACTCCCTCTAACTGGTTGAATGTGAAACATATGTCTGAGAGCGCTGTGAAAAGTCAAATGTTACAGCGAGTTGCAAAAAACAACAGGTAGTGTAGATGAGTGAATTTGATAAATGCAAGCACTGCATGACTTTGTTGCCCTGACACGGGTAACACAAAGGCACTACATTATTCAGTTCTCTAAGAATTTTTGAAGCATTTGTAAGTGATAACCAACCATAGGGACAGCTGTGCTTTATGCAGCAAACAAAAGACAGATGCACAGCTCCTCCTGGTCTGTCACTGCCCCTGGTTGTCTCGCAGATCCTGGTCAGAAATGCACTTTCACCAGCTGCACATACCCAGCAGCAACAGAGGTATACTTTGCTTAAAATGAGGATTAGGGGAAACCACTGTTAACCACAGCGGTGTTTGACAGGACAGGAGGGAATGCTGGAGAGGTTCAGGCTGGGTATTAGGAAAAACTTGAGAAAAAGCAATGAGGCACTGAAACATGCTGCCCAGAGAGCTCCTGGAGTTGCTGTCCCTGGGGGTATTCAAGAAACGTGTGTGTGTGGCACTGAGGAACGTGGTCAGTGGGCAATAGTGATGTCTGGTTGGACCAGATGATCTTAGAGGTCTTTTCCAACCTTTATGATTCTTTGTGCAGCATACCTCACAAGCTGGTTCAGTCAAATACCTCTTCATCATTTTTATCCTCAACAGTATGTGTGTTATATAGCATCATCTTTCAAGTTTTTAGTATGGTTCCTAGCTCGTAATGGGACCTCAGCATCAAACAGAGCCTCACTGTGTTTCAGTTGTGGAGACACATAAAACTGGCGATATTGCTCTGTATCTGAATTTCTGTCACGCTGAGCAGAGAAGAAAGGTGCCTGAAAAGCTGGTGTAAGATGCATAAAATGAGAACCCATGCCTTTTGTGCCACCAAGTCCTACAACACTTCAAGGTTCCTGAAAGTTAATTCATTATCTCTTTTTTCATGCCACTGAGCACCAAAATAATGCCATCTGCATAGTCCCTCCCACTCCAGCACACTGCTGCACCACCAGCAGGTTTTAATAGTAAAATCCCAGCTCCTGTTTCTTTCGTCAGCAGAACATTTCTCGTCTCCAAGAAGCACTGCTTCTACCTGGTGGAGCAGAATTTTGGAGGCTAGATAAAAGGATTATGTGGAACTTAATGAAAAATAGGAGGATTGCTCTTTATAACTGTTTTAAATTATGTCCTGTGGACTTTCCAAATAACATATGCAATGAATGGCTTGCAAATTTAAATAGCTCTCAGAAGATGTGCAATTTAACTTTCTAGTGTCATAAAATTCTAATCTTGGGAAACTTTCTACAAAACTACAGGGACTTCTCTTATTTTAAACCTCTTCCAGAAATGAGTTATGGATTGCACTGCAGCGCACTACCTGTCAAAGTAAAACCTGGCAACTCTGCCATGGTACACACATTTTCTTTTATGAGTTTATAAAATGCCCTGTAAACAAACACTGCGAATATATAACCGATATCTAAGGTCTTAGCCCATAAACAACTCCAACGGAGCCACAGCACAGGTTCCAGTGTATTTGATTTCTTGTAAAGGAGGATGAGTCAATTGGTGCTGATTGGGGATGAGGCAAATCGCCAGGAGAAGTTAGTATTTTTTTAATCTCTGCCTGCCGTTTGTCATTGGGCCAAGATGAAAATTTCCAACACTGCATGAACTCCATGGCTCTATTTAAGTATTTGGCACTTCCACAGCATAGCAATTTAAATCATCTACTCATTTTGAGGGTTGTTATACATTTTTTCCCCGTTTTTAGAAAGGTTACTAAGGAGAAGAAGAAAAGTTGTCAGGTTTGTTTTTTTTTTTTTTAAATTGTTTTACTTCTCTTCAATTCCATGCAGCCTTTGCTTGTTTTTAACTCTTTCTTTCACCTTTAGTTGAACTATCCTTATCTCAGATCATGCGACATTTTTTCATCATATTTTCTCCCCCTTCTTCCTTTGAGGTTGTGGTGGAGTTTAGTTGCCTATCAGGGAGGATCCACCACAGACTGATGTTATGACATCATGAGCTTGTTCATTTTATTCCACTTGTATTGCGTTCTGATATAAGTGAGATAAGATAGCCATGAAACTTAGCAGAGGGAACTTTGTACTCTATAGGGATTCAGCCCAGAAGTTACCTATAATTCTTGTGATGTGGCCACTCTTCCTTTTAATTCATGTAGATCGATACAAATAGCTAAACAAAGATTCCAGGTCTCATCAGAAATTAACTGAAAAATTCTGACTTTTGATGAAATAAGATCTCAGATAAAAGCACCCTGAGCCAAACTGAATCCAAATAAACTGTCTGGTGCCTAGGAAACAGATATGGTGGGGAACACACTGAGAGGAAATCATTTTTTTGTGGAGAGAGAGATTCATAAGTGGTACTGCCACCCCTCAATATCAAATCGCTCAAGAGAAGATGAGATTGAAGAGTAGCTAGAAAACTTGAATAAGGTTTATTGACAACAAAAACTTACCCATAGCTTTTCAAGAGCCTGACTGCTAACTCTAAGAAACTAAAACACAAGACAAATTTCACGGTTTTTATCCCCTACTGTATGTGAATACATGTATAGCTTTAAAATCACTTTCTCACATGGCTTACTATCAGAAAGCCATGAAATGGAGAAAGCAGAAAACTGAAGTGTGATAAAACATCATGGTAAACCTAATGTCAAAATGATTTTAAACTCATTGCAAAAGGTCTATACAGTTGCCAGTCAGCAGTGTGAAGCAGAGTATGTTTGAACTGGGGATCACTGAAGAGAATAAGACAAGTTATTTTAACATTCTCCTTCACAGCCATTCTTCCCCCAGTAGGAACACTGCCAAGCAGAAATGTACCTGGCCAAGAATCTGGCCATGTGTCCAGTGCATTTACACACATATCTGAAAGAGTAAATTGAATGACAGCACTATTAGCAGAATGTATAGAGAGTACCCTGAACGAGAAGAATAAAGGAAAGAAAACTACCTTTGTGCATACAGGGAGGAAAAATCATTCAGATATTAAAATATTGAATTTTTTGGCTAGTTGCAGTCATCTGTTGTCAAATTGTGCATCTTTATAAGGATATTAGAGAGGATATTAGGCAGCTGGGTTTGTAATAAGGGCTTTTTGTACTAATCTCAATAATTTGAATACTAGCAAAATAACCAGCCTTGCTTATCTCTACTTAGCTATCATATTTTACTATAGTATTCCTTGTCCTTTTCCTTTTTGCATTTGCCTTCTTTTCTTCTTATCACCTTTTTTCCATTTTTTTTTTCTTCTTTTTCTTTTTTTTCTTTTCTTTTCCTCTCGGAAGTCTTCATTTTGCACAAGAAGAGATCCCTCCTGAGACTGCTATAGCTGGGTAGGGGAAAGGTAGCTGCCATCGATGCAGCCCTCTGATTCCAACTGTCAATTGTTCTCTTTCAGCATTGGCTCCAGGGCCCTTCCTTGCACCAAATTCCCATTGCCTGTATTGATTGCTCCTCGGGAAGACTCTGCTTTTCCTGCTTTTGCAAAGATTCTGACTTTTCTTAATTCCTCTTCATCTTTTTTGCCTCTCCTAGCTTCTCTGTTGGCAGCTTTTGCTTCGGAGATTCCCAGCTCGTGACGTAAAACATCTCTGTGGAAATTCTGTCATTGCACTGATTTCACTTGGTTTGTGTCTGTCAATGGCTCTGAGCTTGCCAGATTTCTAGCACAGCTTCTCCCTGTTTGTTGTATTGACGTTTATAATCCGGCTTACTGTTTAATGCTTCAGAAATCCCTCTTCTCATCACTTCCCTCTCTGCAGAGGATCTTGATTTCATTCAGGAGAATAATGAAAATCATAATTTGCATGTTCCCATCTCTTATAGTGTCTTTCTTTACTGCTCCTCTTATGACATGTAAAATAAACACTCTTACCTAATTTCTTCTTCTTCTTTTGGCAGATCAGGTTGATCCTAAATTAGTTGCTGATCTGTCTTTTCACTTTATGTTTGCTTCTCTTGCATTCTTTCTGATTTACCTCAACTACTTACTGCTGCTAATCTCTTTTCCCCCTCCCAGTACATCTCATCTGAAAAACTTAGGAAAATAGGTATCATGAGGATATCACAAGTACAATTTATAACTTCGTGTTACAGAGTTTCTCTATTCTTGTTCCATCATAGGCTATTTCTCATTCAGCATCTATGCTGCATAGTTTTTGAAACAACTCTCTTGCCAAACTGATGAATGTTTTCATGCAAATGCCCAGCATATGTGTGAACTCTGCATCCTCTTCAGCCTTTGATGCCTTGATCCTCACTCTTTCCTTGCATCTTTCTCAGCGTTTCCTCCTGTACATATCTGTGATCACTCCTTCTGCATGTATTACAGTAGTTGCTTCTCTAGCTGTTCTGTGAGGACTCACATGGCTCTGTCTGGGATCTTTTTGTCTTGGTAAATTTTCTTTCATCATCTCAGTTGCTCATTTCAACTACTGCCTCTAGGAGTGTGAATCACAAATCTGCCACTCCCATCTTGTCACTGCTGCAACAACTCAACATTACAGCTGTTATATCAGAGGTCTCTCTTTTTTCCATCCAAATTTCTCATTATTAACTTCTTCCTCATTCATTAGTCATCAGTCAGAACTGTAGACTATTTGACATTTTTCTATGATACCAGTATAGGTCCTTACATACCTATAACTTCCATAGATACTTTTTTGTGTATTGTTGCTAGGATATTATCTTATTTTATTCTCACATCCAGATAAACTAGCCAGGCAATTATTAGCTCTTCATCAAGGAGCGTAGCGAAGAGACAAGGCCTAACATTTTTAAACTAATAGAGGGTAGGTTTAGATTAGGTATCAGGAAGAAATTCTTTATTATGGAGAAGAGGCCCTGGGCCCCATCTATGGAGGCACTCAAGGCTAGGTTGGATGAAGCCCCATCTGAGCTGGTGGAGGTGTATGGGAACTGTTGAATCACGGCCTGAACCACTGATTGGTCACCTGAGGCATGCACCGAGTCAGCCACAGGGGACACAGGTGAAGGTGATATACCTGTGTGATTGGAAGGGGTGGAGCCTGGCTCCACCTCTCCCAAACCCCAGTTAAGGGCTGACCACCACCAGGGAAGGATCTTTTCTTGGAGATCCCTTCTGGATTGAGTTCATGGTGAGCGTCTGTCATCCTAAAGGTGAGCCACTCTCTTTATAGCTGTTTGTGTACCATCTATGTAGGCCTATTAAAATATACCATCCTCCATACTATTTTCATTAAAGTACCATCCTTGGGGGTTATTTACCCTACGGGGGGCAGCTCTGCCCATGGCAGAGGTTTAAGACCAGGTGGTCTTTAAGGTTTGTTCTAACCCAAGCCATTCTATGATTCCTTTCTCTTTTGTAAATGAAATATTGGACTGTCTTTTTTTTACTGAGAATTTTTTTGAAAAACCAGATCATTTCAAATGTAAGAAACCCATGATCCTCTACAAGACCCTGAACAATCTGTCCTCCTTTTATTAAATATCTATTGCTTTTCACTAAAGAATGATTGCATTTTCAGTCATTCACTTTTCTGTGACATTTGATATTTTCCTGGTTCTCCCAGACTGCAGCTCCCATGTGGGGGGGATAAACTCACCTTGTTGTAATTCATCAAGCTACCTCACCGTGATTCAAACATTCTGCTTGTTCTTGATGCATAGTGAAAAGTAACATATTACTTAAGTAACTGACATGTTGAGTTCACTGCCTCTTGATCTTGTCCCATGTGCACTGTATGTTTTATGTCTCACCTTCTACTAGAATGCAAGTTGGCTTGGAATAATAACAGTATAGCTCTGTTTTTGATAAGCAGCTGCTCCTATGGCTTGGTCTTTGTTCACACCTGGGGTCTTTCGGCTATACAAATAAAAGAGCTATCAAATAAAAAGAGTAGGAACAAATTGGGTTTGTCCTTCAGCTTTCTGTGGTACTGTTCTAGTCCCTTGCACGGGTGTAATAAACTGCATTTCCTGTTTTCCCAACACACCTTAATGGCTTGCAACATGGGAAAAAAACAAATAATGCAGAACCTCGTTATCGTAAGATTTTAATTCAATGCTCCTGCTACTAAATGTGGTTTAAATATATGATGAATATACAGTTTATTAGCTAGATAAGTATATAGAATCAATTAGTTACTCAGAGTAAACAATAACATTGGATTGTTTTCAGCTAACATTATATTTTCTCTGCATCAGTAGAGTTTACAGTAGTTTTCATTCCCTTATCTATCAAATGTTTCTCTGATACATAATGTAATCAGGTTAGTGATTACTAAAAAATGGAATTAAACTTCTTTACAGTATTGTTTTAATCATGGTAATTCTTGAAAATCATTACAAATTGGACTAAGATCTTACATTTTAAGGTAAAGCCAATTTTAAAGGCACTTTTTCTTAAGTTGCAAAGGATACTCAGAAAACAATTTGCTCTCTTTTTAAACTAATGTACTCCTTCTGAAGCCAGTCACTTATTAGTGTAATTTGAAAAATAATCTGTGTATTAACAAACTATTAAATTTGAATTGAACCATTTAAGGAGAGCATAAGGTAATTTTACTGTAGGTGATAATCATGTTTGAACAGAAGGCAACAAAGTAAAATATATTGTCTTAAAAAGCTAAAAGTACTTCTGAAAATGTCAGTTTGTGGATTTCTATCACTCTACAGAAGGAGAAATCAGATAATCCAACCGACAGAAAATGTTTCAGGGAATAATCATTTTAAAGCAAAGCCGTTCAGTGAAAAGGCAACAATCTGAAAGCAGTAACATCAAATGGAAATCTACAAGAGAACATACAAATTCCCCTGTAAATTAGTCAACTTCTTCAACCCAGTAAAACCATTAGTAGTTGCTGTTTTCGTAATTCTTATTTTTCAATGTGAAATTATACTATAAGGGAAATAAGATAGATTGCTTCTCACAGAGAAGGTACAAACCATTATGACTTTCTTGACAAAAAAATTAAAAATCAGGTTTTTTAGGAGATTAAAAGTTTAAAGAAGCTAATGAGAACCTCTTCAGGATGGATTCTTTATTGGTTGGAGGATACAATTTGTGACTGGCTCTTCCTGAATTCACTCTTTTAACATACTAGACTTTTTAGATGATGTAAATTATAATTGACTTACTGTATAAATTTTATCCACATCCAGAACTGAAATGATTTTGCTGCCAAGTTGTTATCAATATCACAAAATGCTCCCAAGTGTTTTGAGCTTCTAAAGTCTTAGATGAAGATGAATATTTTCAAGTGATGAACTTCTAATATCCTACAACTCACTAAGCAGTTAATGAGTTTTCTGCAGAATTCTCAAATGTTGTTCAGAAATATTTCTGAAGAAATTTTGACGTTTTAAGAGCTGTCATTTTTTTCCTAACAGCTGGAAACACGAAGTGAATGTGAAGAGATGTTGTGGAAAATACTGTAACAAGGATGTGCTCTGTTTATTTTATTTATCTGTTTATTTATTTATGGTTGTTTTGGTTTTTTTTTTTAGGTCTTTGCTGAAATGAGGTTCTAATTTTGGGTGCTTGATTAACCAAGGTTGATATTGTGATATTCTTCCGAAGAACTTGAAGGAATATAACAACACAGGAGGTAGTAATTAGATTAAGTTAACTGGGTCACACAGTCTGGTAATTTACAGGGCTGCTCTATTTCAGATTTAAGATAAACTGATAATATAATTTAATTCAGTATGAAAACTGAGATTCTTTATATTTTCATGCTAAACAGTTGACACTACAGAGGAAAAAAAAACTTTTTCATTGAAGATTTGTACCGACATATTCTTCATTATAATGCTTCCTGTGTGCATGGTGTCTCCCATTTATAAAAAATATATATCATTTTACTACTTTTATCCATCTTGCAATACATATACTCTCACATCATCTTTCATAAATAAATGCCTCTTCCAGTGTTAATATTTATCTACCAAAGGGTACTCTTGTGGAGTAATAGACAGATTAAAATGCACTGGCATCTTTTTAAGGAGAAAACACAACCAGATTTCACTCTTCACATGTGCATCAAGCTGAGGCTGAGCTGGTTGAGGTGCTGTTGAGAGCTTACTACCTTTTCTATGTAATTTCAGTTAGCTTCTAGAAGAAATCACTGAGTTATTCACCCAGTGGTTTATTTATTCAAATATGTGAGTAATTATATGACAGATATGTCTTCAAGTTAGCTTATAAGATGTCTTCACTTTGAGCAGGACACTGGATGTGCTGGCATCTAGAAGCTGTCTGCAGATAAAACATAATGATTCCTTTTCCTTAGAGGAAGAGAAATCAGAAAAAGACTGTGATGTCAGCACAAAGAAATAAAGATTGTAAGGTTTTGCTCTGCTTGGTAGATGAAAGAAAGTGAAAACACTAAATTTGACACAAAGGTGACTTGACAGATCACCTACAGGAAAAAAAAGAAAAAATAAAGAGGGAAGAAGAATGTTAAGGGGTTGTTGTTTTCTTACTATAGTGAAGCAAACAAAAGAAAACAATGCTATAAAAAAATAAAGTATTTGCTGTAGAGACAGGAATATCCAGGAAGGTAATGTGGCTTTAGCAGCAGCCCTTTTCTAAAATCAGCTTCAGAAAAACCCTAAACTTAGCTACTTAAGCATATGTTATGTTTTATTAAAATATTTGCCCCTTCTCAGTTGTTAAGATCTCAGATAGCTGGTGGGGAATAGATTTGTTCTTAGGAAATATTGTGCTGAATTAATAAAAGAATAAACAGAAACTCATTGTATCTGCCAACTTTTCTCTCTCTCCAGATAGAAACTAGAAAGTGTTTTCTCTTCTATTCCATCCGTGTTTAGAGCAATTGTTTAGAAATTATTCCAAAGCCGCACTTTCAGAAAATGGGATTATGGTGAGAATGTGGGGTTTCTAATCTAAAACATCCAGACAGTAAAAACAGATTATACATTACGTCAAATGGACTGCATCACTTATGTTTGAACCTTAACAGGGAACCACACTGAGCCACAGCATATCTGAAGACAATACATTGACTGCAGGTGTGTGCATCTGGAAAATACAGTGCCTTGCTGTATGACATCCACACGCAGTTATTGTGAAGGAGACATGCTGCAAGGCCACAGCTGGCATCTGCTGATGGGGAGAAAATGTGTCACTTACAGCAGAGATCTTTAGGCCTTGATTGGTATTGCCATCAACTGAAATTCCTAGAGCTATAAACATTACTGATGTTGTCCAAAGGAAGTAAAAAAAAAAAACAGCTTAAGAAGACCTGACAGATGTGTTCGTACCCCTGCACCAGTGTGCTGGGGATGGATACTAGTATACACAGTTCTTCACTAGTAAGACACCAGTCCAAAAAAAGACTATATGACATGAGTTAGGGTATCAGCCAGGGCATTCATCGCCAGCCTAGCCAGTAGAGGAAAACAACAGGTGATGCTGCCTCCAAGGGGCTCAAACAGGTCAGCACCCATCTGCACTCTGCCTTGACAGGTGGGCACACACTGCAAATTTCTCAGAGAACAGCTGAGAGTAGAGTATCCCCCCCTTAAATGAAGCTCATTCAGTTGCATTTACTTGAATGGTGGCTCACTTAAATTCTTTACTGTGGAGTAATCAGACTATGAAGGGAGGATTCTGCTTCATGGGGTTGTTCTGTAAGTTTTTTGTTCAGATGTTGTTCTTATTTTCTAGATGAAAGCTATAGTCTGGGAGCAGTGACTCAAGTGGTTTTTCTTGTGTCTGTAAACAGTAATTACATTTTCTATTCAGTTGTAGTCGGTCTTTAATGTGAGGATAAGCTTCTACAGGTGGTTTAGGAGGCTGGGAATGTTCTAGAGGAGAAGATGTGATAGGTTAGTGTTCCTATAGTAAGCATCTAAGCAAAACTGAAATCTTTATATTTTATACTTTTATTTTGCATTGCACCCTGAGATACCTTATAGACAGTATTGTCTTTGGATTTATCTCCTATGACCTAGTGGATGATTATGTGAATATTTACTTGATGTTTTTCTTTATGTGATGTTTTTTATTTATTTTTGATTGATCTGTATAGTGAGAGAGAGTAACTTACTCAATAGGCTTTTCACAAAATCATTTTCCCAAGGTTAACTGCTGATGAGTTTGTAACTAAGAAACACATTAATCTCAAGAAAGGGGAGCTCTTCCATAATTTTTTTCTTTAGAAATCCTTTTCTGTCACTCCTATTCTTTGTTGGGATGATAGTGAAACATTTGCTACTTGAGTCTTGCTTTCAGAAGTAAACAGATGCTTTAGTCTCTGTACTTCTGTAGCAACGTGCATTGTATGAGCCTCTGCTTAGAGCAGATCACCATCACAGGGTGATGCCATTTTCCAAATTTCTTACAGAATTTGTTGCTTATAACAGTCCCTAAAAACTATGATGTGAGTACTTTAAAGAAAGTAACCTTTTTTTAACAAAGGAACCCGAAACCTTAATTGATTTCAATTTTTTTTTTCTCAGTCTGGGAATAGGCAATAGTTTGAAATAGATAGGTGATAACCGTTCTAAACAGAGTACTCCCCTCTGTTGTAAAGTCTGTGTATGGTTCTACCTTCTAATCGTTCTGTCTGTTTCAAAAGGATGACAGAGGTTACACTTAAAGAGATTCAGAGCTGAATAAAAGTATTATTAGAGATTAAAAACCAGAGGAAAAAAGAATCTAATGACAAAGAAGGAACATTTTGAAGTGTCTGGCAGAAAGAAGAAAATGCACTGTTACATAAACCTGTTTCCTAGAACAGAAAATGGATTGAGGAAAACAGCTTAGAATTAATTGCTATCAAGTTGTGCTACAGCTGAAAGTTAAAAGAGTGGTTTTATAGAGCAGTCATCAAATGAAGCACTGCATTGGAAGTGTAGAGCAACCATTTATCTTAATGTTAGCGTGGCGTAGTGAGTCTGTTCATTTATATATTGGTGTATATCTGCTTAACAGTAGTAAATAGAATTAAACATTCTTTGGATTACCTTCTGAAGGTAACTTAATTATATTCTGTAGGAAAGCTGTTGGCAGAGAGGATAGCTGTGCATCTCAAAGCATTGCTTTTTCTCCTTTCTGCTGTAGCATTAGTTCCTCAGACCTGCTGTGTGCCTGAGTCTCCTGCAAGACAGCTGCATTTCTGAGCAATGTGAGTAGAGTTGCAATAGAAAAACATTGCCAAGGAAATGTTTATTGCAGCACAGCTTCTTAGATCTGGGGATATG
The DNA here is from genome assembly GCA_013399175.1 of Odontophorus gujanensis. Taxonomy (NCBI): domain Eukaryota; kingdom Metazoa; phylum Chordata; class Aves; order Galliformes; family Odontophoridae; genus Odontophorus; species Odontophorus gujanensis. The sequence continues at coordinate 576,740 of VXAB01008020.1, forward strand.
GCCCAGCTATAAAAATAACTAGTCCTTTGTCCTGCTAGGAGAGCTAGTAGCCATAGTGTATGGTCACTAGGAGATTAAGATGGGGTTGCTTCACTGATGTGTTAATGAAATACTATTAGTGACACTGGACCTCATTAATAGTAAGTTAATTATTCTGTTATGTCTAGTTGAAGTGCAGGGGAAAAAGATTAAAGATTTTTTTTGTGATCAGTATTTCACAACAGTACAAAGTTAACATATGCTTACGTAGCAGTTGAGGGTGCAAGTTTTGTCAAGATGGTATCAAACCCTGGGAGAATCAGAAGAGAGAAACCAGCAGTACTAATGAAATGATAAATAGCCTGGATGCCAGCAAGCTCTTTTCCAGTGAATCCTTCATTTTCTAAAGGGAGAGACTGGTGGTAGAGTGCTGTGGTATGTTCTCCAAATCCCTCAGCATCAGGGTGTAAAATGCAGCATTGGAGCAATAACCAAAATAGAGCATTCTGTGTGGTATATTAAAGACTACAAGGGCCTGAAGTCAAGGAGCTGCAAAATTCATTATTGGCATGTTTTTCAGCAGAAAACCAAGGCTTTCTTATTAAAGCATTTAGCGGTACGTAAGACATAATTACAGAATCTGTCACTTGTTTCACCAGGGGAAAATGTTTGCTGTTTTAAATGTGCATTCTATAAAAGACAGCCCACAATTAAGTGTTTCCCCCATTCAAATTAGCGGATCAAACCCATGAAAAGGCTCGCCCCATGCAAACAATGACAATAGCTGCAGCATTCTGTGCACTTATTTTCAAATGAAAAACACTGTTGTCTTCTTAGCTAATAATCTCTGCCAATTTGGCCTGATTGATTTACTGCATATCATTTGCCATTGCTGTCCAAATAATCTTTATTCATGCCAATAAAAGGCAGTGTCAACAAGTGCAATAATAGTGCACTTGTTTTTTTCACTGCTCCAGAAAGAAAAGACATCCTGGGTTCAGAGGGATACTGAAAGAAATGTTGTTAATGAATGGCCTTCCCAGCTGTGCATGCTATGGCAAATGAACAGTCTCCCCAAGGGCATTGCGTAACTGTAGGTCAAATGTCCCTTTCTTCCCACCTTGCTGGGTGTTGTTGACATGAGTGCTGTGGCACAGTGTACAGGTTAGCAGAGAATCAGCCCCAGTACATCTAGTGAAGCCTGTAGGCTAGTTTATCCCTGTCAGTAAAGGATGCTAAGGAAATGCGAGATAATTTTTATCTACTTCAGCTCTAGTTCCCCCAATCTAATGGGAGTAAGTAGTTACACAAACTCCAAAGAGCAAAGAGAAAATTAAGTGCTGTGACCCTTCACTGGTGCTTTTATGCTCCAACCTAGAATAGCAACTCCCTGAAATAATAACCATGCTCTGAGTCCTCTACAGGGGCGTTCCACATTCTCAGAGAAATTTCATTTTTATTTTACATTTCCCTTTGCCCTGGACCTCCCACAACAGGATCTGATTTGGTGTGAGTCTCTGGTAGACTACCCACGCCATCTGGAGAAGAGGCTTTTTGCAGTGTGAATGAAACAGCTGCAAGTGTTTTTTTTGTTTTTCTAGGGGAAGTGAATAATGTGGCATTAGAGGATTTGCAACCATTGGAGAATTTCTCCAAGTGTTATCGGACTGATTTCACTCCCTTTTGAACAAAACCATTTCCACTCATTATACAAACATCTTTTTATAACATGGAGTGTTGGGATCACTGGACTTTTCAACTCATTCCAGAGGCTTTATCCTAGAGCCCCTATATTTCTATGATTTTTAAGATCTGCAGAGTATTATTTAAAACTTCCTTTATGAAGAAGACCCTAATTAGCTCTCAGTAAAGCTCTGTTCTTATCGGGGTAACATGATTTAGCTTCAACAGTATGCACTGTAAGAAGATGAGTGCGTGCCAAATGGTATGTGGATGCAGCAACGTTTTTCTATTAATAGGAGACTTTTAATTAAAAAAAAAATCATTAGAAGTTTCTGGGCTTTTATTGAGAGGAGTCAAAAAGTAATATTTTGGTGCTTAGCAAAATGAATACTGAATTTCAGCTTTTTGATGTGTCTTGATCTTTCAGTGAAATAAAAATATCTGCTCTGGTTGTTGTAGAGACAAAAATAGAAAACACAGGCAGAAATCTGCATGGGCTTGTGGATTTTATATCTGCAGCTTGGAAGTTATTTCTATTTGGTGAATATTAGACCGTTCTTTCTGCATTCTAATGACGGTAACTAACTTCTGTTCTTGGAGTTGTTATTTTCCCAGCATGTGTTTGTGTTTTTGGGGGGAGGGGGGCTTGGTTTTTTTTTTGTTTTTTTTTTTTTGGACAAAATATGAACAAAATATGGCTTTGGAAACTGCAAATCAATCCAGTCCTCTGTTACTACTCTTTAGAGAAATTTATATAGAACCTTCATCTGTGATGTTTGAGGAGTTAATGATATTCAGGAAGTAACAGAAAGAATCAAAATTAGCTAAGAAAATTAAGTGAATAAAAAATCACTGTTGATTCTTCTCTAAAAGTATTCCTGATCTTGACTGTGACTTTTTTGGTGATGTTTGGCTTCAGTTAAAATTATCATATTAGTTATTTAGGTTTACAAATTGGTAGCAAATTTTGGTTTCAGATGACAGGGTTATCTATGGACCATTGGTTGATTACATGACTATCACCATAAGTTGTTCTTAACCTTTCAGGCCCTGAAGAAAATAAATAGTGCAGTCCTTTGGTTCTTCATCAGCATCATTCATGCATATTGTTCTTATGCTGTTTGGATTGAGCTATTTTATGAAGAGCTTTAAAATTTAAGAGTTAGAGTTTATTCAAGTAAAATTCTACAACTCACAACAAGAGCTGGAAGTCCTAATGCTTCAGACCCTGCTGCTATAGCAGCATGGATAGATTTAGCAAGCAAAACAAATGCATGAAAATGCTTTACTTTTACCTGTGGTTGTTTATCTGAGTGATGCATAGTTCATTTTTCAGTAATGTACGGGGGATGAAATAAAACCTTGATGCTCTCGTGTATTTAGGCAAAGGTTAAACCTAAGTTGCTTCCAAAACTGTAAAAAAACAAAACAAAAACAACTCTGATCCAAGAACTTTGTCAGTTCCCTGCCTCCCTCTTCGAATGATCTCTTTTAAGTTCTTTGCTGGGTTTTTTGCCTTGGCCCTTTGTTTCAGTCACAGAAGTTTATATTCTCAGGAGTTGCACAGTCATTCCCTATTACCCTCTACTTGAAAATTTTACTTTAAGAGCTTTGGATTTATACATTTTTTTGTATTAGAAAATGTTGTATAAGGCTATTCCAGGATATGTTATGTTACAAACTTAATTTCACATTCTCTACTTTAGCCAATGCAGAAACAGTGCTGTTTTTTTCCTTCTCAGATAACAGAATCACTGGTACTCTCATTGCCACCAGCAACCTTGCTTGCATTGCTGTCTGTGTGCAACCCCTCTCCTTGCTGTTCTTTCCCTAAAGCTAAGTAACTCATGTAATCATTTCTCAGAAAGTTGCACTTGGTCCCTTCTCATAGCAGCAGATTACTTATTTTGCACATTATATTCTCTCTATCTGTATAGAAATTCAGCCTAAGCCAGGAAATGTGACCTCTGGAAGCAGCACAGTGCTGCTAACAGTTGTGTGGACTCTTTGCCTTGTGCACGGGTATTTCTGCTTTTCTTTCCCAAGCCAGCAGTGCTGAGATGTTTCTTCATATGGAGCTTGGGTGGCCACTACCTCTCACTAGCACAATCATCCTTTATCAAGACCACCCAAGGTGCATGTGGCAGCCACATCTGTTTCTAAAGCCATAGGTCTGATAGATTTTAAGGATGATCTTTCAAGTCCCCTCCAACCCAAAACATTCTATGACCAAGGGCTGCTTTCTAAGCCTGAACTACAAAAATCACCTCAAGATCATTGCTTCTGGTTTCTCTGAAACAAATCAGCAAAGCTTTTCTATGATGCTCACAACCTTCTAATAGGATCTACAACATTTTCAGTCTTTTGCTTTTAATGTACTGCACACATCTTACGGGGAGCAGCTGAGGGAACTGAGGAGGCTCACAGAGGTTGTATTGCTCTCTATGGTGACCTTGAAAAGATGTTGTGGTAAGGCTGGGGTCAGCTTCTTCTCCCATGAAGCACTACCTCTCATCCTACTACTGTTACAAGTTGTGTCGGGGAGGTTCTGGTTGGGCATCAGGAAAAACTTCTCCAAAAGAGTGGTAATGTTCTGGCACAATCTGCCACAGAGGTGTGGAGTTGTTCCAGAAAAGTGTAGATGCAGCACTTGAGGAGATGATTTGGTGGGCAATATTGGTCATAGGTGAATGGTTGGACTTGATCATCTTGGAGGTCTTTTCCAACCTTAATGATTTTATATCAGTTTCCAATTTAACTGTCATTTCTGTCTGTTTTCTGTGATGCAGTTAAGATCTGTTTCTGTTTTTGAGGTATTTCAAGGTCTGTTCTCTTCCAGTTGTCTTCAGTGATGTAGTGTTGATTCTTGTCTCTGGATGTCCTTAGTTCTGTCCTTTATCCACTTGTTATTTTTCCTTCTATGGTAGAACCCTTTTGTTCTACTCCGTATACAAGAATAAACTGGTACATCCAGTAAATAGGAATGGAAGGAAAAGCTGTATGAAAAGTTGCTACCTTTACTTCTCCTGTCCAAGATCTTTGCCTGGAGAACTTAGCAGAGCAGAGAGTACTGAGGCATATGGCTGTAAAAATGGTTATGTTTTTAACTTCTTAGCTCTATTCTTCAACTTTCTTACTGAATCTACTCCTTTTATTTAATATTAACAAAAATAGTTATGAGGAGAAGGATGTTTTCTCTGAAGTTTTCACTTATGGTTAAGGTCCCTTGTGCTTGTACTACTGCATAACTTCCAATAGGCATCAAGTGCAAAAGCATCATCTGAGTGTCTGAAAAAGAAATGCACTATCTTAAATGAAGAGTCTGGTTGTAAAACAGCTGATTCATAGTGCACACATGACATAAGCAGTAAATCAAATTGTCATTTGGCTGAAATACTTAGGGAAACCTTGAGATCTCAGTGTAGTCTGTAATATTATTTTGCTTCAAATAATCAGGAATGTTATTTGTCAAATCTTGTTTCCTACTGTATGAAGAGAATGCATACATATCTCTGTAGTTAAATTAAAATCAGTAGTGCTATTAGCAGGATGGTCTTTTTAGAAGTGATTATTACTTATATTTTATACATCTTGTTCTAGTCTGAAATTAAAGGTGCTGCTTATTAGCTTTTTATTTTTAGCATTTTAGCCACATTTATAATTCATGCGATGAAATGCTTCAATAGGTTGTTCTAAATTTTTATGGCTCTTCTCTGTATTTGTTTTGTGTTTATTTGCTTTTAGCTGTGTTTTTCGCTTCAGGTTGTACTCATTGGTTCTTCTATTATGATTCTTCATTTTTCAAGCAAGATTTTTAGTTTGAGAGAAAACTTTGGAGCACATTCCATATTGGTGAACAGCACATTCTGTTGCTCTCTGGTGTATTAGGAGACAAGCACCAAAATGACTTGGGAACTAGAGTTGGTATGGCTGGTATTCAGATAGTGAGGCAGAGGGGAGGGAAGTCATGGTTTGATTGCTGGTTCCAAATGTTCAGTGCTTGCCTTAAAATGAATCAGCAAAAACTGGAGCCTCCTTTGCAGGGGGGTTTGGACTTGAAGATCTCTAGAAGTCCCTTCCAACCCCTACAATTCTGTGATTCTGTGAAATGAATGTAGTCACTGAGTTTCTTGGGAGATATAAAGGCATAAGACAACCTGTAACCTTTATTAGAGGTTGCAGTTCTGGACCTAACTATTGTCAACCCTGGGTGATGGCCTCTGAAGGAAAAGAATAAATGGCATTATGTTGAGCATACATCAGGGTAACAAAATCTATATGTAGAATTTGTACCAGTAGTTACTAATTTTTGTACAGTCTTCATACCTTGTACCATTCTCTTATTATGTACAGACCATATTCCTTTTCTTACTAAAAGTACACCTCTTCAGCCTTGTTTATTTCTGTTTACAATGCTCAAATCAACACAACAGTTCTTGAAAAAGCAGAAACAAATAACAGAAATACAGGAATACGAAATATTTTTTTCATATTTGCAATGAAGCAAGAATCAAGCCCAAAACTAATTGCTGTATCCACCCACTTAAATTAATGACAACAGTGGGATAAATCTTAAGGAACACAGTAAAATTGTTTCAAAGGAGTATTGGAAACTTTGAAATGCTGTTTATGAGTGACTCCTTCAGAAGGAGTTTGTGCCAAACAGCATCATACAGGCTTTACAGTTGTAAAGCTGTACTGGATATGCTCTTTTATTGCATAATTGAATAAAATTAGTTCTTGGTGTTTTTATCATAGCATTTGGTTAAAATTTGGGTTGATGACTTATATAAAAACCCTAAGGTTTAGTTCAAGGTAATATTGATTAAATATGTTTTCAGGCACGCGGTTTTTTCGCAATTCAGCGAGAACAAGATGAAATTATTTTCTTATTTTTCTTACTAGCCTACCTGCACAAAAGAAACTGAAAACAGTTTTAAGATTTCTTGCTTAAAAAAAAGAAGTCAAGGTTTGGAGCAATGATATTTTAGTGAAAACTGAATTCATTCTTCAAATCCTATAAATCATATTCTTTTTCCATTACACCAGCTGTAATGTGCCAGTCCTTCTGAGTTATGTTGTTTATATGATGCTAACTATAGGAAGTTATTTGAAAGCAGACCATTTTTCTTTAATTAGCAACCAAACTACAAAGGGAAGGGAGCAAAGATTGTTACTTGAAGGGCTTGCACTTTGAAGCATCAGGTTTTCAGTTTTATTGGCTTTGGATTAAGAAAAGAAAACAGATTTTCATCACCACTACTCTGTAAAATTTCCAGAAATGCATGCAGGTCATCATCAAGATCCTCCCCCTCTATCTGTCCTGGTGAGATCTCACCTGGAGTATTGTGTCCAGTTCTGGGCTCCTCAGTACAAAAAAGACAGGGAGCTTCTCGAAAGAGTCCATCGGAGGGCCACAAAGATGATAAAGGGCGTGGGAACACTTCCCACATGAGGAAAGGCTGAGAGACCCAGGGCTCTTCAGCCTTGAGAAAAGAAGACTCAGAGGGGATGTGATCTATGTCTATAAATATCTAAGGAGCAAGAGGCAAAAGGACGAGGCTGGACTATTCTCAGCAGTGTACAGCAATAGGACAAGGGTAAGTGGCCACAAACTGAAGCATAGGAAGTTCTGCACAGATGTGCATGGGAACTTCTTCACAGTGCAGTGACGGAGCACTGGCACAGGCTGCACAGAGAGGTGGTGGAGTCTCCTTCTCTGGAGGTATTCAAGACCCACCAGGACACCTACCTGTGCAAGCTGGTTTAGGGAGTTACTTTGGCAGGGGGTTGGACGCAATGATCTTTACAGGTCCCTTCCACCCCCTACAGTTCTGTGATTCTGTGAAATGCTTAGCATTCAATAATTTCACTGTATATTTGGGTGAGGGCTCTTCAAATATGGGAGTCACTGCATTACTCTAATATTGCTTTGTATTTTTGGGTAGCAAGCTAAATATATGCAGTATGGGAGTCCTGCTGTGAAAGTATTCATCCATCACAAATGAATACTGTAGTGTAAGCCACATGTATCTGTAGGTTTGGTGTTACTGAGTGCCATAACAGCTCTTCAGACAATGTTCCTTATGTACTAATGTCACTAGCTATGAGTTTCTGTAGTCTTTCCTTGTTTTGAAGGATAGATAGAAATTATATTCTGACCTACACTTACTCATGCATTCCTCCTAATCTTAAGTTTTCTGCTGAGCACTGGCAGGGTATTCTAGAGATTGCTTGCTTCCCCCTGCCCAATATATGCTTCACTGTTTGTTAGCCACATTAATGGCATGCTTATTCTTCCATTACTGTCCAATTCACTTCTCAGTTGTTAATTTTCCCGAAGGCTATATGTAGTTGGTTTTTTTCCAAATGAAAATGGACATATGATTTGTTATTTTTTTAATATTATATGTTATAAAACATTTTGATCAATCAATTTTGAGCTGTTTATGTGGTTTCATTATGAAGATTTATCTTGAAATTATAAACATTACTGAATGGTGAAGTACGTGGTTCTTCTGAATTTCAGGTTCCCCAGAATTTTAAAAAAGTTTAAAAATTCAGTAAATAATAGAAAGTCACAATTTAACATATATTCCAAAGCAATGTTATGAAGTTGGATTATTTTTTTAAGTAACCTACATATTTGCCACTGATATTCTCTTTAAAATTGTCTATTCTATTCTTCTATACGTCTACTCTCCGATACTATTTTTAAATAAAAAACAATGAAATAAATGCTATATTACAATTCAGGACACTGACTCTCACTACCACAAACATACATAAATTTAATTTGTATTTATATGCATATATATGTATTCCATCTTTCATGTGGCTGGCAATGTGCAAAAAAAAAAAAAAAAATCTAGGAATTAAATGATAGTAAAAACTTCAGGGAATGTAACCCAACATGAGTTTAGTAATAACCTGCTATCTGACTGGTATCAAATGTGTGATTTTTAACTATGACTGTCTGCTTCCAGCTACAGCTTTCTGAATGTAGCTTAAGATGGGATTCTTTTGTCTTATTTTTTTTTTCCCTAGAGCATTTCCAAACAAATTCCAAGTTCGAGCACATAGTTCTTGATTTAATTAATGTTTCCTCTATAGCAATTCACGTTCTTAATTTAATGTGACATGTTATTCAGTCAGAATAGACCAACCTTTTCATTTGCACATATTCCAGTCAAATACAATACACAAACAAATACTTACCAAGAGAGAAATAAGAGTATTTTATAAGTTTACATAGAAGTAAAAGAACTTTTTATGAAGTTGATGCTGTAGCAGATATTTATGCATGGTATCTGTTCTGCTTTTTATTCATGTAAGCTGCCATTCCTTAGGTAATTGTTTGAATAACGTCGTAATACATTCATGGCACAAAATCAAATAGTATCAAATGATGACATGCTGTTAGAATACCAAATTGTTGTTGTTAGCTCTTCAGGGTTATAAAAGTGCGTCTCTAATCCTTTAATGGAAGGAAGAAGGGAAAAAGATAAGAAAAACTGTTAGGTATTTGATGAACCAAAACAATTTCTGCCTTTGCCATTTCAGTCAGGGCTATTCAAATGTGTCAGGAAGACACTTGAGGTCTGTTTTGCTATCCTCCTACAAAAGGTTTTGTACTTCATCTTGAAAGTGCAGGATCTGTCTAAAATAGATGGATGTGGAAGTGGGCAGAGAGCTGGGTTGAGCAAATGTCAGAAGCAATGCTGAAATGAAACTCTTGGCTCTATTTAGCAGTTTAATGAGGGTAGAACTCATGGTTGAATGGGAAGATACATAGCTAAAAAGTATTTTACATTACTTAAAATGAGTGTCTTCATCCAAGAACAGGGTTGTTTAAGCTTTTCTCCGTGACTGGGTGTTCTCATAACTGACACCGACTTGTCCCGGGGTTTCCATCTCCATTGGTTTAATTAGAAGAGAGACTCATTTCTGTGTGTATAAGAAGGACAAGATATAAAGTGCTGAATGAGTGTGTTTCATCTGACATCCAGCTGTTGGGGAGTAGGCACTTTAGAAGGCCTATTGTGCATTTCATCCTATTATAGCTAACAGCAGTTCCTGAGACCATTTTCTCATCAAAATGGAAATTAGACAATGGTCGATCCTATTAATAATAAGAGATTCATGTGAATCTCCCAAAGCTCTGGTACCTGAACTGCTGTGGGAAGACCCAGATCAATGTCAACTGCTTTCTTCCACACAGTGTGCAAAGATGGTACATGGTCTTAAATGCAGAAATCTTGTGGGTATGGATGAGGAATATTTTCATGGCATGCTGTTTTTACCTATGGTAACTGTTTGCTCTAGGAAGAGCTATTTGAAATGCATTTGAGCTATCATGTACACTTTGACACAATAGAAGAGGCTAATTCTAGCTATTTATAATACAGCTATAAAATTTTGTTCTTACGTAGCTTCTAAATACATATATATACATACTCCATATTGGACAGCTAACCTTGAATGGGTATTTGAACTACTTTTATTTTAACACTTCAGTGTTTGCTATGCTTGATTACATTTGTTCTTGTTGCTCATGCAGTTACTATTCTCCACATCACTAATTTTGTGTTTGTCTTACGTCTGGACAAGACATTTGTCTATCTTGTCTGGGCAAGATTTTTCTAGCAATGTAAACCCAGAGTGCTGGCTATGATTATCCCCCTGTTCAGTTTGTTGCCTCAGTAGAGAATTAAGTATGATGTCTGGAAATTGTACTGAAGGGAATTGGTGTCCACTGTACCTTTTATCTTTTATCTGTAGTTAAACTATGCAGTTACCTGGCACAGATGACACATACTAAACCCTGAATTATCACTTTTATTATTGCAATACTATAATATTTATACTATATCTTCTAATGGATAGAAATAGTTGCTGTCTAAATTGGGTGGAATCAGTTCCAAGTAGCTGTACTACTATTTTAGCTAATGATTTTATGTGACTTACATGGTTCCTTAGTCAGATTCTGCATTTTGACCAAGAAAGGTATAGTTTTCTGAAAGACTGCTTTCCTTATAAAATTAGGAAAGGGATTTGAGCATTATTAGGGAATCAAATTTATATCAGCCTGAGTATACAGCTCTCCATCACAGTCACAGAGATGGGAAGCTAAAAATCAGAAGAGTTTCCCTGAACGTACATTTTTCAACATGTTGTGAGAAACCATATGCAAACCTGAATATAGGTCTCATCCACTTTGAACCTGAACATACTGATCCTTTGAGGTATAAGCAAGGACAGTTTTAGCTTTCTGCTATGGTCAAATGTTTTTCTCTCATTGATCTTAATCCTGCTTTCTCCTTTACCAGTGGTAGCCTTTGCAGGGAGCTCCAGGGCATTCCCAGAGACAACTGACTCCCTCATCAAGTATTAATCAAACCTCGTGTGCAAATATATCCTTGAAAAACATTTTATCTTCTGCTTAGATTCTATACTTAAAAACAAAAAAAATTACGTGCATCTCAGATCTTTTTTTTTTATGCAGATCATGCATCTTGTGTGATGGATCATTCAAATCTTCTATATCCTCTGCAAAATAGGAGGCATGGTTTGAATTCTGTCCTGCTTTATTGCTTTTACCTAGTGTGCTTGGCATTGCCATCACTGTGGTGCTTTTCTTTCCTTTAGTATTTGTATATTGGTGCAGCAAGTAGATTAGTAGATTGTATATGTTACATATTAAAATATATGCTTTTTTTCATCCACCTGAAGATTGGAAGAAACCCATCAAGACTGTAGTGATGACTCGTGTGCCTAGTTATATGTGCTGTGCTTCACTTCATGTTTTCTTCCTCATTGTCCTGTTATTTACTATTCCTTTATTTTCTGATAAAGCTGCTTCATGTCCCATCTTCCACTAAAAGCTATCCAATTTAAAGGTTGTGAGTAAAGATTCTTTATTTACAAAAATATGCTTATTTATGATTGCAATACAGACAGCATGCTATCTTATCAGAGAGATATATTTCTTATTTTATAATACCTACCAGGGTGCTAGGAGTATCAGAGGAAGCAAAGACGTGTGATGCTCTTGTTGCAAAGGGCTCAGAACCTATGTGTTAACTCTTTCATTCTGCAGGCAGAAACCAGGTATCTTTAGTCACTAAGAGTACTTTGCATGGAAACGTTTTGTTTGTTGTTTCTTTTCCTGGAGTACAGTGACACTTGCAATGCTTTATACTTTGCTATGCACGTAAATTAGTTTTCATAGTAGCTTGAAGTAAAACACTGACAAATACGTAGCTGTAATTGATACTAATGTTACTGAAGTTTGTAGTGCTTTTCCCAGCTAAGCCCTTCACATATGCTTGTATTTGCCTTAATAAATTTACTTTCCTAATGAGACTTAAAACGCTTAGTCCTCTACCTAGTCTGTTTTAATACTGAGCAGAATCTGTCAGAATAAGTATGGAGGGAAAAAAAAAAACACCACCAACAAAACCCTCTTCTTTTTCAGCTCCTTTCAGTCTTCATTTCCATTGTTTTACATCATATTCCCTTCCTCTAGGTAGATACGAGCAAGTGCATAGGAAGTGGGTGGATGAGCTGGAGGACAGTTCCTGATTTACTCTGCTACCTCTGTCAGGAAGGTGAATAACAGCTATTTTTGTACACTTTGCCAAAAACTTGCCAGAAATGTGCAGAGGGCTCAGTCCACATGAAGTATGGATGAGCACACAGGCACAGGGCTGAGCTGTTGCTGCTGCTGCTGCCTTCCAACACGCTCTCCAGAGTGGCAGTCTGACTCACCTGTGCTCACAAGCAAGGGTTTGTGGAGGTTGCTCTTGCGTAGTTAGAAATCAGCAGTCTGAAACTCATCTGGACCTCTGTGTGTTACCACTGCTTCAAATTAAATAAATAGTAGGATTGTATGCCTACCTCATTCTTCAGCTCACCCGAATAAAAATCCTTCCCCTCCCCACTCTTAGGTTAGATTTAAATATCAAAGTAATGCCCTTTCATGAGCTATGCAAATGGAAGCATCCATCCTTTTGCAGATGAAACAAATATGTTTATGGTGAATAAAGTGAGTTTTGTTCCCATCCTGCCAGGGCCCTGGGGACTGTATTTGGTTACAGTGGACTCCTCAGGCAGCAGACAGGGGTGTAACAAATCCCACTGTCTGGGAGCTGAGTCTGGATCAGCTCAAGCTGGAAATCAAATGTGGATTTTTGACAGTGAGGGTAATTGCCTTTGGAATCACTTAGCAAATAATACAGGTGGTCCCAAATTGTTAAAGCTTCAACAATCAACGCTTGGTGGTTGTTCTTTTTTATTACGTTTTAATTAAACAGTAATTAAGGAAAGATCCATGGCCTGTTGTGTAGATCTAGCAGTTCCCTCTGGGTTTGAAGTTTCTAACATATTAACAGTAAACTGTTTTATTTTTTAAGTCTATTCACATAGCAGCATTTGTTTGCTCTTTTTCACTGTTGCTCTTGAGAAAATGCACAGGAGACAGTCTAATGCCATGTTAGTCACAAAGCAATTTCCCTCCTGGTGGAAGAAAATGTCTTTCTTCTCTGAAATGCAACTAGGAACACAAAGGAAAGAAAATCATTTTCTCTTGCTAAGGTTTATCTCCTTTCTTGTATTGTTAACCATTTCACAAAGCTTCAAGCCACTTCACTTGGCTTTCATGGAGTATTACAGGGACAGATGCTAACAGCATGAGGCTACTGTCATACAACTGGAGGCAAGGGACACAATCCTGCTCTTGTTTTCCACCAAGACAAATCCAGAGCAACTATTTCAGAATCAATACACTTCTTTGTAGATATTCTGAAAAAGGAACAAGAGGTGGGGAATAGATCATTAGATTTTAAAAACAAAAACAAAACCTATCAACCAACCAAGTAAACAAGTTTTTAAAAATAACATTCAGGAATTCTCTCACATGTGTTTCTATTTAGTGGTCTCTTCCTTCAAAACAGCCTGGAGAAGTCAACTGTAGGTTTACAGAATCCTGAAATTCTTTTGTGTCATGTGGATACTTTTGTCTTCTATCACACTGCCATCTAACTCTGAGTGTCAAAAGAAACCTATTGCTTTGCAGTGTCACTTACAGATCTCATTATAATTTCTTTTGTTCTCGTTCTGGCATTAATCTCTTTATGAAGAGCTGTCAGCAATTTTGAAGTGTTGTTCTGCAGACTTGAAAAACCTGCTCCAAGGAGCAGACTGCTGTGCTTCCTACCCTACATGTAGATGAGATGCTAGCAGGCTTCCTCAAGGTCAATTTAGCAATGGTTTGTTTGTATCCATCTATTCTGAAGTTCAGAACACCAAAAAGTAAAACATCAAGGAGTAATAAGGATGATGCTATATCTACAGGTCAGTGGTATTCTGTACCTTGGGACCTGGGAAAGCTGCATCAATCCCTCTGTGTTAATTTATATAACAGCTTCCCACTTCTTATTCAAAGGTCCTAATCAAGGGAATAGACATTAGTTTCTACCAATCGATATTAATTTGTATGAAATTTGCTTCATCATTCTTCCTTTCTTTTTATTCCGTAGTTGCTGTCCGATTACAACTGGTACAAGTCTAATTATGCTGTAAATTAACATACATCAATTACCTCTTAAAAACCACATGCAAATCACAGTTAACTCTACTATATTTTGCAGTATTTCAGCTTGATGCAGCAAATTCTGAATGCTGTTTCATGAACCCTTATGATTGATGCAGAGAGAGGATGATGATGATGAGGCTAAGGCAATTACTTTGCATACTTCAGATCAATTTTGAACTCAGCTTATTGCAGGGCATTCTTTGTACAACTTATTGTAACTGTGATAATCAGATAACTGATATTAGAAAAGTACTCTTTCTTTGGCGTTTTCTTTGAAGAATTTAAACCTTGCCATGCTCCTTGTCTTTTCATGTTGTGCTTGAGTTTTTGTGCTTTTTATTTTACCCTTTTGAAGAATTCTTTTTCTCCCCACGTGATTGACTCACCGTTGTTCATGAAAAGAGACAGAGCCCCCTAACAAAGCTTAATTTGTGACTATAGAGATTTCTTGAACTATTTGAAATGAGTCTGATGAAGCAAGCTTCTCTGGAGTATCTGTTTCATCATTCCAGTGTGGTGAAAGAAGTCTGTGTTGGGCAATTAGTATCGTTATTCCATCTTTTCTTCGGCAGAATCACAAAACAATATCCTATCAGAAACGTAGGATTGTAGCTGCTTAAAGTTAAAGGAGGAAAAAGATACAATTGAGAATAATTTATGTAAGGGCTTGACGTGATGAAGGCAGCACTCTGAGGATTAAAGAAGGTGTGGGTGTTGTGTGGGAATAGAAAACCTTTATTTTAAAATTGGCGATGTAGGGAACTATGAAGTCTGGAATATTTTTAGCTAAACTTTTAAATTTCATCAGATCTTAAAAAAGAAAACAAAAAGCTTGCCTTCCCAGATAAATATGTAGCAATGTCCTTTCTTTACGGCTGCTGGAAGAGAATGGAAGGTATTGGTGCTTTTATGCTCACAATGTTGCATGAGCACCACTGAGAGCATACTACTATTATTTTATTATTGACTTTTTTATCCAGAGGAATTTCTTGCAAAGTTACTGTTGTGTAAACATCTGTCTTGCACTGCCTTTTTTCAAAATACTGAGCATACATTTGGAATGAATATGCTGAAATATGCCAAAGTGGAATTTGTCGTATTTGACATCTGATATTCAAAGGCTTCATCAGGATCTAGGGTTACAACCATGCTCTTCTCCAATTTGACAATCAGGTTGGGTCTGCAGGTGGTGGAAGGTGTCCTGATGTAGCACTGGAATTTTTAGATTTGTAATGAAGTGGGCAGCATGTATTCCTTGCCACTAGTTGCCAGGACAGTTGCAGGGTTTGCAGTGCAGTGTAAAGGTACTCACCCATTGGTGGATTAGAGGGAGAAAATATTCTGGAAAGGTTCTTTCAGTCCCAGACATTTGATTTGTTTTTTTGTCTTTTTTTCTTTCATAGCATTGAAAACTGAGGAAAAAGAAAGATGTTAGCCTCTTCCACCTCTAGCGCTCCACCTTCACAGATATTTTGCACTTATTTCCAGGAAAAACACAGTCATCACCACAGATGATTTTTACAAAAAGAAGTGGAAATGCTCCTATTGCTCCTTCCCTTCCTCTGTGCTCTACTGCAAAGCTCTTTGAAATATTTCCTCAAGGACAGGTTCAACAGGAGAACGCACTGAGGTTAAAATATGTAGTGAAATCTATCTGCAGGGTCTAAGAGGAGAAAGATTTGTGTAAAAGTAACACAGCTTAGTTGTTATCAGTTGATGGTGGATCACTTTATTATACAACGTACTTTACTGGATATATGATACTAGTAAATCTTTGGAGCAATGCTATTTTATCCCTTGTGTTTCTTTCCCCCTCATAAATTTGTTGGTTGTTGTTGGTTGGTTGGTTGTTTTTTGTTTGTTTTTTTTTTTGGGGGGGGGGGGGGAGGAGGAGTTGTAGCCCGTTTTTCTCATACAGCAGAGTTTTAATTTCTAAGTGTGGTTCTACTGGAGCATAAGTAATATTTGTATCCTTTGTACCTTAATGTCTGCACTGAATGGAAATAATTTCACAGAATGGCTTTTAAGAAAGTAAATGTATTGTTCGAATGCCATAGCTAGCTGATAGGTGATATTTTTATATCTCCTGCAATGGTTCATTTACCTGCAGTGAAGAGGGTGGATGATAATAGAAAATGCCAATGCCTGCTAAAATTCCTTGAAACCTGATCTATGCTTTCAGAGGGCTATTCCTCTTTATCAGGCACTGAAGTATTGGTGACACATTTGCAGTCCCTCAGCATTCTCCTTCTGGAAAATCACCAGCAAGAATAAAAAAAAATAGACCCTAGCTTCACAGTTGCATTTTTAAATGTACTAATTGTGGGCGATTACCTTCTGCCTTTATGAATATGCTCAGTAAGTCTCTCAGCATATGATGTATAATAATATTTTCCTTGTTCCTCTTGCTCCCCAGCACTTTAAAAGAGTTGGTCAACTTAGTGGGGTACAGAAGTTATCAAGAAGCCTTCATTGAACAGCTAAATCTCTGTGAAGCATGGAACACATAAAATAAAAAGCTGTCAGTAATACTTCTTTACCTTTAAATGTCTGTGAACTTTACAGGTTCTGTCTGTGTGGAATGATTAAACTGGCAGGTTTCCTGACTGGCTAGGAGCACATCATCCACAAAACCATGCACACCTGCTGTCCTGGGAGTTACAGAATAACATTCAAACAGGCAAACAACCCATTGCAACCATCCAGCCTGGAGTGATCCTAACTGTTTGCCTCGTGGTTCTGAGCTTTATGACTCTGGCAGTGTGGGATGCACAAATTGCACATAGGCTCTTCTTCACCTTGCCAATGGATGAGCAGCCCCGTTCTCCAAGGCTTGGCAGCTGGAAATATCAGTTCTCTGCCTTGAGACTTCCAGGTTTGTAGGTGTCATTGAGAGACTACCTGCATGGGCAGTCTTCCTGAGTGCTTTATCTGTAGAAGAGGGAATGGAAGATGGCATTTTTCAGCTTTGATTTCAGTCTTCATTCCAGGAGAACCTAAAACTGAAATCTAATTCCTGCATTTCTGTATCGTAGATATCAGGCCCTAGGCATAAGCCATCTTAAGCTCCTTTGGATTTTTGGAGCTAATGCTGCCTCATTTCTGTCATGAAATTTTGTTTGAAACATGTTGCCTGCCGTGGGACAGAAGGGGTACACATAAGAGACATATTATGTTGTTATACTATACTGAACAACCTTTATTTTATTTTTTTGTAGAGAAATAGTTATAAAGTGAAAAAGGGTGTTTGGTCCCTGTTGGGAAGATTTCTGCTCCAATAGGCCTACTCAATCATTTACTCATCTTTATCCCAAAAAGAAATAGAGGAGAGTCTTAAACTTCCTTTATTTGAATAAAGGGAGAACCTACTGGAGCATACCCCTGTGGGGTCTCCCAAAGTACTGGGGGAGACAGGGCCCCTCTTTTATCCCTGTACCCTGACATCAGTGAGCCCTTTACCCATGGCCTGGGGTGCTTGGGGTTCAGGTTCTTCTCAATTTGCCTGTCAGCCATTCCCCATGCCCCTCTTCGTTTCCTGTGTTAATGTGTACTTTGTAAAATGGGTTCATAATTTGTTCTTTTGCCCAACTAGAATTATTTTAGTGACCTGTGTAGTCTTTGTTCTGCCCAGCAAACAAGATTTACACACAGGTGCCAAGCTAGCTTCTCTTGCCATATACTCGCAAGATAAGTTTGTTTGACCAGATCCTTGTGACTGAAACTCTACTCAAATTTTATTTTACCTTGTTTTGCAGGGACACCCAATCCTTCCTTCATTCTTCCCAAATTGTATTTGTCAGGGATGCCTTCCCCTTGTTTTTCCTTCAACCACTGATGCAGAAGTTTCTTCATGTTTCACTGGAGACCATGGACTATTCATAGCACTGCCAATAGTTACAAGTTTTTATGTTGTCAGTGTGGAATGTGAGAAAAACGTTATGTTCATCAAAAAAGTAATTGTGATGATAACATCTTCTTGTCCAGCCTTGCCCATTGAGGCCTATTGGACAATATTAAGTACTGCTCAGCTGACGTATTTTCTCACCTGTTTTCTCAGGCACCTTTTTGTTTTCTCTTCATGCTTTTGTATTAACTCCTGTGTTTGAGAAGGACAGAACCACTGTGTCATTCCTGGATCCAGGTGCCCAGCACTGCAATGGGCTCTCTGCTTGCATGACATAGCCGGTACCGGCCCTCTCTAGTGCCTGTCTCCTTCACCCCTCTTTTGAATGTGTCTCTGAATCTGATGAACTTTCATGCTCAGCGTTTCTCTTTATTTTGTCCCAGAAGTTCTTAGGGATGTTTAATTCCTTCTGCAAAAATTTGCTTCTAAATTCAATGTTCCTATAAAGCTTTCTCCTGCTTCTACTGTTCTGCATTCTTTCTTGGGGCTACAGTCAGACTCCTAATGCTTGCTGCTACATATTTTTGTTTGGTCTTTTTCTGTCTCATTTTACTTTCTTTCTTTTTTCAAATTCAAACCGCACCATACCAGAGCTAACAATTTAATTTCTGTGTTCAAGCTTGGTAACGTATAAAACTGAAACAACAAACAGACATTGACTTCTCTCAGTGCACATAAAACTTCTCATGCAGGGAGATTGGATATGGAACAAGACAAAGCCAGCATTCACTGGAACATGAAGCTGATGTTACAGCAGCCATTACAACCCTTTTAAGCCCTATTTAAGAAAAAATACTGTAAGTGAACATTTTAGAGGCGGAATTGGCTGTCTAGGAAAAGCTGTTTGTGTTTCATCAAGAAGAAAAGTTCTTGGTTACCATACAACGAGGAATCCTAAGAAGACTGACTTTTCTTTGCTCTCCTCACCTGGGGCCACTTGCAATGTGTTGGGAAAGGTCATCTGCACCGTTACCCGTGGGAAGGTTGTTTTGAGGTAGAAACAGGATCAGAAGTGATTCAAAACATCTGTGTTTTTTCTCAACTGCTAGAGACAGACGTCTGGGTCACAGTTATTTACCTTATTCTGAGGTACCACATCGTGATTATGCTCACGTTTTCCATTAGATCTGGAGTTGTGCCTTAATTTGCCTCTATTCAAACTGTTTGGCTCCCTTGGTGTGTAACCTTCGTATGCAGTGCTCCCAGAAATGAGGGCTTTACAAGGACATCTTGATTTGGGGGCAAGGAAGTGCTGCCAGTGGCTCTGCCAGTTGTCATGGAGGAAGAGCTGCGCTTCGATGCTATGTGTTTTTGTATTTCATAATGCATTTCCTTTTTTATTATTGTTTAAAAACACAACAACTGCTTTTAAAATGAGTATCACCATATTTTTATTAGGATGGTGGTGTATTGCTGGGCCCACAGAAAGTGCACACATGCAGGACATGGTTTGTAATAAGCCTGTAAGCTCAAAATTTTAAATATATAACCTCCTGTTTGGGATGCTGTGGTCCACCAGTTATTTATAATACTGTGATGAGGATGACAGAGACTGCAAGGTCAAGTCAGTTTATTTGCAGATAAGAAGCTTCAAAACAAACATTGTTTATGGGGTAGCACAATCTTGGTTATCTAATTTTCTCTCTCATCGATAGTGCTTGCTCTCAAACGTTCCTTCTGAAGAATCTTTCTCTAGAAGCTGCCCTATACAAATAGACATACGTTATTTGGATCTTTTCCTAATCTGTACAGAGATTAGGAAAAGATAAGAAATTATATCTGTCATTTTTCATTCACCTTGAGGTTCCTGCAGTCATTCCCATGGTATGAGTAGTTTTCAGGGCTTTAAATATGAAACTACAAAAGAAAACATAAGCTGTTGTGTTATGTAGCTGCATGTACACAGAGTAATAACTCTTCCTAGTAGGTTATGATAGCAATTTGTCATTCATACTGGCCTCTAACTTATTTCTGAATATGGCAAAAACGTTTTCCCACCAGTAATTATTCCTGATTCTCATTAGTATAGGAAAAGTGTGGCTAAAATGGTATCTTTCACAAAGCCCCATGGCTTTGTTTTTATCTGTTTCCTTGTATGTCAGATTGAGTTTTTCTATGAATAAACAAGCTCCAAATTTAAACTGAATGCAGAGGTTAGCAGAAGCCATAAATTCAGAATTTATTCCAAAAACTCTTATATTTGTGTTGATTTTGAGCTCTGGGATGTGCCCCAAGGTGCTGTGCAGGGGCGTTTTCTAAAACATGATAAATTGAAGGAACTGATTTTTACCTTGTGTGGTACTTTACTGGCCGCATAAGCCAATACTTTGTGAATTTACTGAATATATTTTATTTTTAATGTTGCTTATGTTTCACACAAATTCCGCAAATATAAATATTTATTGATGTAAAAAATTTTTTGTTGTTTAAATTCTAATTTAATCTCAGTAAGAAAAGAAATTTTGGAGGAAACAGGCTTTGATCATTCCATGTCTCTTATGGGGATAGAAACCAAAGCCCCTGATCCTCATCTCACAAAACACAAGGTTGAATATTTTAATACAGACCTAATTTAGTGTAGCAAAATCCATTGTTGATACTGCCAGTGAATTAATTGTCAGGAGTTATTCAATTGTGTGAGAGCCAGCTGAATGCAAAGGTGTGGCTGGCAAATCAGCACAATGTTCAGTTCTCCTAGACAAATCCTTCAGTTATGTTACCTCATAATTTGTACTTCCATGGCACCTTCCTAAAAGGGAATACTGAGAATGAACTCAATGAGGAAGTCTAAGCCAATATTAATACATATGTATTGTTGCTTGTTGATGCTTTATGTGGTGAGAGAGTATTGTGGGACTAAAATAAATTTTATGTCCTTCTCTTAAGTATTCATATGTTGAGTCTGAAAGTTGGCTATGATCTAAAAACTGGGATCACTTTAAGTTCTCTTTATAGTATTATTGACTTGGGAGGGAACAGATGAATGGCATAATTTAAAGTGCTTTTTGTGAATGTACTGTCTCAAATCTATGCAACTTCGCACGGAGTTGTCATTGAAAAAGTAACCCAACACATCTTAAAGAAAAAGTAGAACAAAATATGGATGCATCACACATCTGAAAGGAAGAGTAATAGACAAAATGATGAATTTAGGAGAAGTTTAAGCAGAAAATAATTATATGGCAATATTCCAAAGCTGAAAAAGACCCGAAGCCTCCCATTCTTTGAAAATAACAACTGGTCAGATATTCTACTAAGAGAATGCTGCTATGCAAAGGGAAGTCAGTACAATTAGAAAATAATTTAAATTTATATAATGAGACAAAACGTCCAATAAGGTCGAAGTCATAAATGTTATGCATGTTCCTTATCACAAGTGAATTAATCAGTTCAGTACCTATTGCAGAAATTTCTCTCAAAGGCAGTCTAGCACACCAGGTATGCATGTGCTGCCAATTTGCATTTTGGTAGAGGTAATGTGATTTTATTTATCTATTTAAACTCTAAATTATTAAGTATGCTTTTACCAGCTTTATTTATTTATTTTACCTTAACACAATGCAATGTTGTGCGTGAATCCAGCATGGATTAAAATTCTATGAACATACTATTGATTTTTATCCTAATGACTAAGTAAATATTAAATTGAAGGAAAAAGCCAGGGAGGAAATAAGGCTACTTAAACCAGAGGTTTCGTTAGACAATGTTTGTGTATAAATAATGCATACATTTTTATATCAGCTTTGTCTAGTATGCTAAGGTATTTTTTTCCACTGAGGCAAAAATAAGCAAAGGTGACCTCAGAGGAGGATCAGCAAGATACACAGATCAAAGAGTTGTGCTATCTTGCTCATTTGACTTAGTGTTTTTGAAAGCTGGTCTGTTAGGGGAAATTCTTTCCACTCAGTTTGCTCTGTGAGAATGTTTAGTGGAGATGAAGTGGTCCTTGCAGAGTGTTAGCCCCTCTGAGGGCTCTTCAGCATCTGCCCTTCTAACAGTGATATAATCAAATTGCCATATTTCTCTTCCAGCAGATGGTAAAAGCTTGATCCCTTCCCCATGGACCATTGTGGCTATTAGGGTTATCTATTTGTGCAAGGTCCTTTCAGTACTTTCTCCCAAACTCTGACTGAAGTGTATGTACTGTGCACAGCCTACACCAGTGTGACCCTGCCATGGGGCCCAGGTTTTAAAGCCCCTGCTTGCCTCACAGCATTGCTCCCTTGGTCTTGTAGGACAAGGATGGGGGATATGGAGGGCAAATCAGTGAGGGGTTTTCTAGATTTTTCCAGACTCCGAGGTATAGTGGATTGCCCTTGAACTGCCTCCAAAGGTATATCTTGCAAACACTGAGAGTGAGGGCTTTACATGGACTAGGGCCAAGCATAATGGCATGTAGAGCTGGGGAAGGGAGGTTAAACAAGAAGGATGGAAGGATGTGAGCCTATATGTATCCCAAGTCTATTTGTCTGGGTTTTTTTTGTTGTTGTTTTTTTTTTTTTCCTTGGCAATCCATCTATCTCTGACCAATACTCATATCTAAAAAATACCTTGCCAAGCAAGAACAACTTGAGGATGTTGTGAGCTGTCACAAGTTACATTCGCTTACAGAGGCTGCTGAGAGAATAGTATGAGCTTATCCTGAATGCAATTTCTGGTCATCCAAGCACATTATAACAGAATGTTAATATCTCAGGTTTTATTGCCAAGTTGCTAAGCTGGTTTTAATCATGTGGAAACACCAGAATCAGTATTTCAATTTCTTGATTATTTGCAGGTCCATTTTCAGTCAACATAAACACATGTCCTGCAAATTTTGAAATGGAATGTATAGAGTTGCAATCATATATTCAACTCAAAAATCTGATTGTGCCTTCCTACTGGGCTTTTATAAACCCTACCTTAGCAGAGAGAAAGACTCCTTGGTTCACAATCATGTCTTGTTCATGTCATTGCCTTTGGCAGCATGTGCCTTTGTGGACAACTGTTCGCAAGGGTGAAACAGAGGAAAAACAAAACTAGATCCAAAATCTCTGAGGAACACCTTGAGAGCTCAATAAGAACTGCAGTCACTGTCATTGAACAGGACTGATGTCTTCACTCCAAAAAAACAGGGTCCAAGTTCCCACTAGGTTTATGGCTTTGTTGCTCTCCTTTTCTTATGTTTAAGAAGAAATACTAAAAAAATTTATTATTTTTACCAATATATACTAACTATATTAAGTATTTTAAGGGCTGCTTCAAAAGTGATGTCTCCTATTTTATTGCGTTGCCTCATGAAATCAGAGGCACTTGTTAGTGGTATGGTGGTAGACGCTGAACCTTCCCACCATAAACGTTGTTGCAGTGTGACAGATGGCAGCAGAGGGGGCAGTCTGACAAAATGACATCTGACACAGAAGTGCATGTGAAGTAATGGTGAGCCACTGAATTCCTCCGTGTGGAAATAGAAGGTACCCACTGATATTCATTAACTCTTGCTGAATGCTGATGGAGATCAAACAATGGATGTGAGCACAATGGGGTGGTGGGTGGTGCTTTTCAGCAGTGCTGACAGTGATGTGAAAGACAAACCACGTTCTGAACAGCCATGCAGGAGTGTAGAATACGGCCTTGTTCATCGCTCCAAAAATGCTTATTTAATGGTGTGATGGCTGAAAAGTAGTAGCTGAGAATTAACTCTATTGAACAGTGTCATCGTGCTCTTTTTAGCTGTTGTAGTTTCCATGGACATAAATAGGAAACCTTACTTTCAGAGCAAAATATGTACTTTCAGAAGAAGTAAAGGATGTAGTTCTCCTTCTGTACTATCACTGTGATGAAGCGCAAGCAGTCTGTATGAGGAATATCTGGAGCTCTTAAATGGGGAATGAAATCCATGGTCAGACACATGCATCAGCTTGAAAGAGCATTGTTCAGGCAAATCGCATTACCAAACATTTTATTTTTTTTAATCTAGCAATCCCCATATTTTGCAGATTGTAAAAAAATCACAAAGCCAGTGAGTTTATGAAAGAAGGCATACCAGTATGAAGAGAATGACCTGAATCTGCCAGCATAAATTGGAAGCATCACAGCAAAAACTTGCCAATCTCTCCCTTTCTCATTCCTTCTTGAAACAGTGACTGGACAAGAGTAATAAACACTGTGTTCTATTCATAAAAGTGATTTAACTTCATCCTGAGGTCTGATTTGTTTCACTAATGATTAGAGTAGGAAAAAAACAATCATTGGTTAGCCAAGCTATGCTATTCAGGGGTAAATGAAATTTTGAATATCAGTGTGAGACTTGTCCAGTTACTGATCTTTTATGGTTAGTTATTTCCATCAAACTGTAACTTCTTTCTTAGGTTGCATACGGACTTCAAAAGAGACCTGTTAAAGCATACTCTTTGCTTTCATTAGAGTGAAAGCTTGGCCTGAGTGGGAATGGTCAGAATGTACTCTTGCTTGTCCTGGAGAAGTCAGATGAAATATTTTGTGTCCAATCACAAAGGGATATAAGATTTTATGAGCTTAGCATTTGAGAAGAAAAATAGGACGGGGGCTGAAGATCCTTTTAAAATCTGTGGTCGTATCTTGTTAAAATAAGAGCTTACAGCTCCTCAGAGTTAGCTGGGCAGTGTCTAAAATATAAGTTTTACTGAGTAAAGAAATTGCTGTCTTATTTTCTGTATGTAAAACTAGAAGTGGAACAGTAGTTAAAAAAAGTTTTGCTTTTCATGTCTCAGTGCAAGCAGCTGTGTTGAATGTGTGAGATTGCACCAAGTTTTAGCTGCAGATTGTGAGAATTAGTTTTAACCACAGTTTTGCTGCTTGACAAACAGTATGAGTCGTTCTGTTTTGTTCTTCCATCCTGTAAAGTGGGAATGTTAGTCAACCCACATTTACTGTCTAGAAATACTATGATGAATAGTGAATACGTGAGTGGTTTGCAAACGCTATTGCTTCTTAAGTGCTGTTATGTGTGATTACAATATGATTCATTAAACCTCTAATAGGTAACTCACTTCCCACTTGCACGCTCTGTAACCTTCTAACAGGATATGCTGTAACCAAATGGAAATTTATACTTTTAAAGCTCTATCTCGGGTGTTAAAACAATTTTTTGTAGATGCATCTTGTCAGTCGATAAACACTCCTAGAAACCTTTTGAATTCAGCTGTAGCTCTGAAATAAAGCTTCATCCGTGTCAGTGAATCTGCTGGATCTGACTCCAGTTCAAAACTAAATGAAATCAACTCAAAATTCTTATAAACGTTTTCACTTGATTTTAAACAGCTATAATTTTACTTTATATGCTGGGTAGCTAAAAGAGAAACCTCACTGATGATTATAATTTTGGTTTCCAAAGATCCCTATCAAGCTCATAGAATTAAAAAAAATAAAAAAATAAATCTGAAGAGAGCTGCAGACATTGCCTCAGGAGGATATAGAGATGAATTATGAGAAGGACTTAGCCCAAGATACTTCATTTTTTCCCCTAGTTTATCTGAGCATGTGCACACACAGTGGGCTACAGTGGCAGAAGAGAGATACCCAGGCTCATGCAGCCTTGAACTTCAAAAGGCTTCATCTATCTTACTCCATTTGGCACAAGTGGGCCGACACGAAACTCAGTGTCATCACAAGATCCACAGTAATAGTGCAATCCCTTCCTGAAAACAGATATCCTAGTACAATCAGAGGGATTATGTTGTTCTGTAGGGCCAAAGCTTTCAGACTTCTCAGTGCCCCACTTCTAGACCAACCTGGTCTAGTATCAAATCTAGAGGTTGGTAGCCCTGGCTGTGGAAGGGGGGTTGGAACTTGGTGATCCTTGGAGTCCTTTCCTACTCAAGAAGTTCTATGATCGTATTTGATTATTTCTGACATGAAAATGCAAATATGACTCTTATTACTAGTGAGATGATGATCTGGGTTACCAGTAGGTCCATTAGTGACAATAATGACGATAATAATAATGACTAACATTTCAGGTCTTCAACTTTAAATGCAAAACTTTAACAGTGAAAAAATGATTAAAAAAAAAAAAAAAGAAAGCTTGTTGTCAGTGCAGGCTGGCATGAAATTGCTCCTTTTCACTGCTAAAAAGCATTTGCATCTCAGTGCACACTCTTTTTTTTTTCTTTTCCAATGTCCTCTAGTGCTAATTGAAGATCTTGTTACTAACTAGGAACATGCAGGAAATACTTACCAGGAGCCCAGAGCTTTTGAAATGAATGAAATTTCTTCCTAACTTGTTACTGACAGTGTTTGGGCTGCATTAGTAAGCACAAGTCCACCTGAAGTTAGTTGAAATTAATACCACTTAAATGTAAAGATGACTCAGAAAGAGTGGGTGTAATTCTACATGTCCGGATTAAAAAAAAAATGTACTGATGAAAGAAAATTGCATGCTGTAGATATAAATCTGTGGGAAAGGTTCTGCAAAGATATGGAAATGGATATCAGAACCTGATTTTTTTGTTTTGTTTTGCTGACTTTCTGCTCTTGTCATTTTTGGCAATTTTATTTCTAAAATTGGCTTATTTTTCCTCTTTTATTTTTTAAAACAACATAGACATCACATTGGGAAATAATTAAATAAAATAACCAACTTATTTAACATTTTATATTGGTAGTGAAGCTTTTATTACTTTAATACTGGAGAGTCAGACTAATAGGGCCTAGAAAGCAAATTAATTCCTTTTCAAAATAGGAGATCATGTATCTCACTGTATTAATAATAAACTTTTTGGGTGACACATTTTGTAGCCAAATACACAACCTATTTAAAAAACAAGAAAGAAATGGAAATGATTAGGTGGTAGGCATGCAGTTGGACTTGATGATCTTAGAGATCTTTTCCAACCTCTTTGATTCTATTATTCTATGACTCCATGATCTTCTCTTTTATCTTTAAAAAAAAAAACTTGGTTTTTAACTTTAAAAAGTTTCATTCAGGGTTTCAGTATCAAAACATCTCTGGATAATAGAGAGCGTACGTGGGAGTAAATTACAGCAAAAACAAATCTAGAGAAATATTGTAGATGAACGATAACAGTATCACTGCTGGGATGAGAAAAATTCTGGGAAAAAAATTATTCACTAAACACTTGTGTGCAGTAAGACACAGAGAGCTCTGTTCTGTATTGCTGGTGGCAGTTGTGGCAGCAGAATGAGGTTGGATATTCACTGAGTAGTTCTTTGCATTTTGCGCTATACCACATTCTCCAACTGCATGGGGACGCTGATGAACAAAGCCTCCTAATGCCATTTTCCTAAGTGCTGTTATCCTGATTTTATGAAGGAGGGAGAAAAAGATATGAAAAGTGAAATGCCTTGAGTCACTGTGTCAATGCTGGAAGCAATTTAGGTCTCTTACCTCACTGCTAGGTGGGAAAAGCACTGTTCTGATGTATTGCCACATTTAAACAATTAGAAATCTGCTCTGAAAGCTGTTGTTAAAAAGGCAGAAGATAAGTGGATTTCTCTTAGTCTGGTGATTAGTGAAAAGAAGCTGCTGTATCTGAATTGTGCCGCCATTTTTGATCAAGAAAATGAATTCTGACTGCGGGGTTTCATTCCTCATTACTAAAAAGCAAGAGACTGTGCTGCATCAGTGCTCTCTGTCTTACACAAGTTGGTGTGAAATTGGATTGATCAGTGTGATCATACACATTTTAAAAGGTCATTTGAAGCTTCTGTGCTCAGCATCTAAATAATTTCTCTGCTGCTGGGACCCAATAGACTGCGTCTGTTTCTTGTGAATTTCTTACATTGTTACTTGTACGTGACTGCAGCCCACTGTCATGAAACAGCAAATTGATTTTGCTCTTCTGAAGCGAGAGTATTAAATAGTGACAATCATCAAGTATTTACATAAAGGCTGGTCAGACTTCATTAATGTAAAATCATATTATTGGTCTCCAGGGCAGGCTCAGTAGTTATTCTTTTCAATTGCTGTTTTTTTTTTTGTTGTTGTTTTATTTTCACTAAAAATTCCTCAAGGCAGGACTATGTTCTTGATGTGTTTCAGACTTTGGCTCTTGGACTCTGGTTTGCCTTCCAATGTATATCCTGCCAGCATCCCCTTTTCATGTTCCTTTGCATGTAAACTATACTGAACACAGGAAAACCACAGGAAAATCACTGGTTCTTGGCATTTGAGGGTGGAGGGAACAGGCTGTGAGTTTGGAATGAGGCTGGTATCACCTGGCTTACCATCCTGCAGAAAAGCTAGATTGCTTGGAAGTGCTTCCTTACTTGGGGCAGCAACACTTCAATTCAACACGGTATTTATTTAAACTGGGCATCTTTTGTGTATTTAGG
The DNA here is from genome assembly GCA_013399175.1 of Odontophorus gujanensis. NCBI lineage: Eukaryota > Metazoa > Chordata > Aves > Galliformes > Odontophoridae > Odontophorus > Odontophorus gujanensis. The sequence continues at coordinate 605,215 of VXAB01008020.1, forward strand.
GCCACGTTTCTTGTGTGCGACATGTAATATAAATGGTATTGTTAAAAGTGAAAATTAAGACAGACATTTGTTGCCATCCTTCAGCAGATAAATCCAATTTTATAATGAGAAAAAAAAAATGCCATTTACGCAGTACTGAAATTGCTTAAAACATCTGAATAGGTAGTGCTCAGACTTTTTCTCCTGCCACAAATCATCATTAGGCAAATAATAAGCGTGGATGTTCTGGTTTAACAGCTGACTATTACAATCTCTAATTGAAAGTGGAGCTGTAATGGAAACATTTCTGTCTGAAGTCCAAGTATGGGTGAAGATGGCAGAGCGTTAAATAGATGATGCTGTTCATCTTCATACCACTTATGAATGAAAGTGATATATCTGCAATTTCCACATAAATCCTTTCCCTGGATTAGTAAAATGTTTTAGTGTGGCAGCTTAATAATTTGACTAATCAGCACTTATTTTGCTACGCAGTCATTATACAGTGTTTTGACATTTCCTTGTAATATTTTTCCCCCTTCTGATATTTTCCCCCTTCTGATATTCTAAATTTTATTGTGAATGTACAGTCTCTTCCTGGAAAATTTCCTATAGTGCTGAAGGGTGAAGCACAGATTTAACTTCCTTGACTGATAGGTATTATTTACAAGGTCTGTTTGAGAATGCATTCTGAACTAGAGTCGAGCTCTATAGAGTGTCTGCCTCTATACTCAGCGTTTATGGGCTACTGCCCTCCAGCATATCACATCTTATAAACAACAGAGTGCTTTATGTAGGATGATAGACAGACAAATGGATGGCTTTCTATTAATAGGCTGATTGCTGTGACTGAAAAATTTAGTTATGCAAATGATCAATCTTTTCCTCTCTGCGGAATTAATTATTAAGGATGAAGAACAGAGACTGAGACGTGAACTTTCAGCTAACGTGTATCTCAAGGTGTCCTGGTGGACTCTGCCTGCACTCCTGCAGCAGTTTCTCTCCATCCTGACCCCCCACTTTTCACACCCCTCCCCATACTGAGTGGGGCTTCCCTCATGCTCCTTATTTCCAAGGCAGAGGCAGTGCACACTGAAAAGCCTCCTGTGAGGTTTGTTTGACACTAAGTGCCACAAATTCCATCAACTGAATGTTTTGGTCAGCCAAGGGAAAGTGAGGACCTGCCTGAATGGCCAGGGAAACCTTTGAGTACTTCATTCCAGCTTGGCCAGCACTATGCCAGGAAGTGGTAAGGAAGAATAATCCAGCAGCAACAGTTCATTTGGGGTTAAATGAATCCAAGTCAGGCCCTGGTTTGCTGGGCTGCTGCTAGGCAACAAGTAACTTTCTGCATTCAGAACTTCCCCACTAATTGATTCTTGACACCATTCTCTGTTGCTTTGTATAAATAGAGAGCTGTTGCTGGGAGGGGGAGCAGGAAGGTGGGATACAAGGAGCAGAAGGTACTGAGTATCCCTTCCTGTCCCTGTAGGAATGCAGTCCCTACAGGGGATGGCATACGCTTTGATCCACATTGACAAAGCAATACTGATGATGAGAAGCAAAGAAATCAGTTAGAACCACATGAAATATTGTCAGCCTTTCAACATACCTGCTAAACGCATGCCTTTGGCATCCATTTATCCCTCAGTTATTTGAAAGTAATCCACAACGGAATAGGAACCAAACTTGTTACAGGACTAATGTTTGGCTGACTGGCAGAATGCAGCACTAATAATATATGCACTGTGCGCAGCACTAGCAGCACAGGGAGGGGTAAGCAGGAACAGGGACTTATAGGGACTTGAGATACTGGGGAAGCCAGGTTAATGGCAAGGAAGGTGAATTTTGCCTGAAGGAAAACAGTGAGCCCAGCAAGTGTCTGTGTCAAAATCCTCTTTTATAGATATTTTTTAACTGAAGAAATAGGTCTTTATTATATTGTCCCTGTGCCCAGCCCTGATAAGATTTCAGCCTGAATACTGGCTGCTAGACTGAGATGTTTTAGGGACTGCCTCATGAATTAAAGTATTGTTCCTTATAAATAAACTCTGATTCTTTTTTTTTTCCTCTTAAATTATTTATTTCCTAGCTCTTTCTTCTGCTGCAGAGAAATGAAAGGCAAGGCAGAGGAAGAAGAATAAAGAAAGAAAGAGAACGAAAATGGGATGTTTCAAAGATGACAGGAAGTTCCTGATTTTTTGTTACGAAAATGAAAATGCACTTTCATGATGCACAGGTAGATGTTACATGTCTGTATCTATCATGCACTTTCAGTATGTTCAAAAATGTATGTGTATATATATGCATATATAAGTGTGTGTGTGTATATATATGTATATTCAGAATCTTTCTACAAGTTCCTGCAAATGTTGAGAGGTATTTCTTTTTTCCATCTTTATCACTCTCTCAAATATGTGTTGCAATAATGTTGACCTTGTGCTGCTGGGGTTAGATGCTTCTCAAAGCAGTTGGGGGATGGGGGTAGGGTTGGGAGGAAATATTTATTTTATTTTAATACATCAGTTCTTGAGCATTTTAAGCGATAGCCCAAAACACTTTGGATTTTGTTATTTGTTTCACTTGGCTAATACTTTCAAATACAATTTTGTTGTTATGTTGAGGAAATTGCAGTTAATTGGCAAGGACCATAGTCATCCCCTTGCTAGGTGATATGGAATTACTGCCATTGAGCACTATACTGAATTTTTTTTTACAGAGAGGGTGGTGAGGTGCTGGAACAGGATGCATAGAGAGGCTGTGGATTCTCCATCCCTGCAGGTGTTCAGCACCAGGTTGGATGGGGCCATGGGCAACGTGGTACCAGATCTGGAGGTTAGTGGCTCTGACTGTGGTAAGGGGGTTGGAACATGGTGATACTTGTGGTCCCTTCCAACCCAAGCTGTAAGGATTTTTGACGGTTTCATTTATGAAACAGTAGCTACTCCATACCTATTTACATGTTGGGAAGACTGCGTAATTATATTTTGGCATGGTTTTCAAATATGCTACCACTGCATTTTTTTATATTTATTACATCTCACTACCTTTCTTCCTTTAAAAAAAAAAGTGTATATATTTTCCTTCATAGTGGCTAAATCTCTTTAAATAATAAATCAGATTGGATATTAGGAAAAAATTTCTTCTCTGATCACTCTTCTCAGGTGCTGGAACAGGCTCCCCAGAGAGATGGTTAAATCACTGTCCCTGGAGGTGTTCAGGAAACATTTATATGTTGTATCATGAGATGTGGTTTAGTGGTAAAAATTGGTGGTAGGTGTATGGTTGGACTGGATGATCTTGGAGGTCTCTTCCAAAACTGTGTGATTCTATGACTGATTCAGCATTTTCATTTTTCATTAGAATTACAGACTGACTATGTAAGGTATAAGCCAGAAGAGATGTGACTAGTGCATATTTATTTTTAAGTAAGCATATCCTTGTACACTTACCCTTTTTTAAATAGAAAAGCATTCTGGAAGTACTTAGGTAAATTTAAGCCTTGAACTGTTCGCTATTCCTTGTGGTACAGCAAAAGTGAAATGCACTGCCCAAGAGAGTGATGTGGAGCTGAGAGTAAAATCAAACTAATATTTGTCCCTTTTTCATTTCAAATTACACTCAGCTCTCTTGATTATTCTTGCAAAAAGACCTTCAAGATCAGTTATAGACAACTACAAGAAAAACTGAATGGGAACTTTTTTTTCAGTTATAGACCCATTTAGTCTCAGTAATTACTTGCATATGACATACTTTACATTACCTAGGTGCTAGCAGTTGAATCGGTACTCAAACTAGCCTTGTGCACACACCAACACTGCTAAGTTCACTCTGAGCTTTTCTTATTTTCTCAATATTTAGGATTCATTTTATATTACAGAGTTACAAGGATAGAGCGCGTGACAAAAAGCCAGTGGGATGCTGTCTCTCCCAGGACACCTGGAAAATGCTTCTAGGAGGTGAGTGGAGATGAATTCAGCATTTGCTAAAACAAATTAGAACTCATACAGGATGTGAATATGAATACCCTGATCATACCAGAAAATTTACACATGCTTTAAAATGAGATTTTAATCTTGGGCAAAAATATGTCTTTGGCAAGATGAAATACAGAGGAGACAGTTGCTGTTGCCCGTGATGTCTATGCATGCATTGCTTTTGGAAAGAAATTACAAGTTAATTGCTATATCAATTTTCTCTGATCATTCTTGTTGTTAACAATATTGTTAAATATAATTTTTGTTACAGGAGCAACTGTTCCCTTCATTGTTATTATTAAAATATGCCTGCTTGGCAGTAAAAAGTTAAATGATGACTTCCATGCACTGGAGAAGTTTTAGGTACGCTTTTTTCTTAAATAGAAAATAATTATAATGATGACATAGAGTAACTTCTGCTTAACAAAGGAATTGTGATTGTCCACCTGTGGAACTCTTACAGGACAATCATGTAATAGACAGCAATATCTACTATGTTCTAACCTTCCCATATAAACATTATTTATGACTGTTGCTGGCAAAGCAGTTATTCCATTTTGCAAGCCAACTCGCAGATAAAATTCTGGCAGCAATTGAAGAGCATCCAAAGTGATCTATGAGAAATAAACAACATTTTTTTTAGAGACACTGAAATCAACAAGAAAAGGTGAATAGACTTTCAAACTTATTTTTGTTAATATTTTTACAGCGTCACTTGTCCTTTTAGATTTTGTCACTGAGGCCAAGTTTCTTCTGCTTTAGGCTTGCATGGTCTAAGATAATACTTTTGCAACACTAGAACTTCTTTTTTCATTGTTGCTGGAGAGGCTTTTTTAACTTAAAATTCATATGTTTGTGTCGCAATTTGAAATATTTTTGAAGTTTACGTCTGATCTGTGTCAGATTTTGAATAACAACTAGAAAAGCAAGCAGTTTAGACTATGAAGAAGTTCAGTACGGAGTTAAAAATCACCTACTTAACTACATAGTGCCAACATTTTCCAAAGCATGCCGTGATGTGGATGCATTTTTGCCCAGACTGAGCTCTAACCACAGATATGATCTCAGCTGCAGCTCAGCATCTTCTGGAAACTGGGCCAACAATGTCTCAAGTTCGGGTGGTAAAGATGAGATGTCTAAAAAATGAGCACTTATTTTTAAAAGGTGGCCCAAATGTCAGGTTTTGTTCCAAGAGTGGAGTAAAAATATGATCCTAACAGATGTTACATGTTTTCTATACATCACTGGTTTTAAAGCACTGTGATGTTTTTTGGAGGGCTCTAAAGCAGCAATAAGTGGGACTATAAACTAAAACAGGAGATATTATATATGTATTTATTATATTATAGTTTTTATATTATGTTTTTCTTGCTGTATGGCATGGTAGAGTGAACACAGAGAACAGTAAAGAAACAAAGTGTTGGCTGGTGTTCAATATTGCTTTAAAACTGGCAGCTACATCTTTCTTGCCATGCCATCCATGAGGGGTTGCTTTCATAGATTTACAGAATTGCTCAGGTTGGAAAAGACCTTCAAGATCAGTCCTCTCATCAAGTTAGTTCATGAAGATGTTGAGTAGGAGTGACCCCAGTACTGAGCCCTGGGGGACACTACTCATGACTGGCTGCCAACTGGGTTTAACTCAATTGACCACAGCTCTTCGGGCCCAGCCATTCAGCCAGTGTTTCACCTAGTGGTGCATATGCCTGTCCAAACCATGGACAATCAGCATGAGGATGTTGTGAGGGGATATCGCTATTGTCGCTAGTACAGAAACATGGTGGGACCCTTCCCATGACTGGAGTACTGGGATTGATGGCTACAAGCTCTTCAGAAGGGATAGACAGGGAAAAAAAGGTGGTGGCATAGCTATCTATATCAAAGAGTGTTTTGATGTTGAAGAGCTTGAGGTTAGAAATGATAAAGTAGAGTGTCTATGGATAAGGATCAGGGGGATGGTCTTTAGGGGTGACGTTGTGGTGGGGATCTGTTACAGACCGCCTAGTGAGGATGAAGACATAGATGAGGTG
>VXAB01008022.1:6555-138367 GCA_013399175.1 Odontophorus gujanensis
AAAGAGAAAAAAAAAAAAAAAAAAGATGGATGGTGACTGCAGCCTGCTGAGCTCTCGCAGCTGCTGCTCACTGTCTGTGCTGTGAGAGCACCTTTCTGACAGGTTCTCATGCTCAGCTCTGAGGTCAGGGTGGGATTAGGATGGGAACCCTCTCCTGACAGCTGCAGCACTGAGTCACTGCATGCTGACTTCAGCTCCCTGGCTTCTGAGGAATGTTTAATTAGTTCGCCCGCTATCAGAAATTATCTCGGGCAGAGACACAGACATATGTTGGAATTGGAGAAGGTGCACTGGGGGGGCGGTGAAGGGTGGCATCTGAAATATGAATAATTTCTTACATGCTCTGATGTGCTTTGATTCTGAACTCGTGATTGCCTGCTTTAGTACTCTTTGTCTTTTTTTTTTTTTTTTTTTTAAATCTCAGCTAATTAAAGATTAAAGTCTGCAGTGAATGAACATAGATTTAATTTTGATGATTTGAATGGTACTCCGGGCACTGTATCTAGTGTTATCCCATTCTGCATGGTTCGGGCACATGGAAGAATGATTTAAAGTTTTCCTAAGTAATAATCCCAAACTAAAGAGATGCTTTTGTTTTCTGTAATCATTTCTGAGACAGCCACCCAAATCAAAATTTCTTCTTTAATGAAGAAGTATGCTCGAGCGAACAAACACGCCCTTGTTCCCTGCTGCAGAAGAGGGCTGGTAGGAACTCAAGGAGCCTCAGAGACACAAGTGCCGTTGTGCATGGGAGGGCAGCCTGCCCCATCCCACTGCTCACCCCGCCAAGTCCGGCGACTGCATTGCAGATAAAGGCATTAGCTCTCCCCCCTCTTCCTCTGGGATTGGCAGCGTCTCACTGAACATCATGACTCGCTGTGCCCTGAAATAGTTCCTGAAAACCCAGTTACTTTCTGAATAGCTTTGAAAGCTGCACAAAATGTATAGACATCCCCTCCTTTGTTTGCAAGCTTGCTGGAAGAAAACAAACTGTGTTTGAAGCATAAAAACCTTTTCACCCGCTTAAACACAAGGCTGCGTGCTGTGTGGTGGGAGCAGGGCTGGGTGGGTGAGTTGCGGGAACTGCATCCCATGCATGGTTACCTGTGGCCTCTTGCATACCCTGCTGCTCCTTGCCTAAGGCATTTCCCAGCAGGAGGCCTGATGAGGAGGCTGAGGAGTGCTGGCTGGCCCGTTGCTAGGGTTGCTGGGTATTTAGGTCACATCAGCTGTCAGTGTTTGCCAGGCGCGGTATAGGAGTGTATAGATGCTGTATTTGCAGTCATAGGAACCCTAAAGGCACATGCCCAGCAACCGTGGCTGCGCACACGTTGTTTTAGTTTTTATATCCTCGTCTCTCTGATCTTTTTTTCTACCTTTCTTTTCGGTTTTCATAGAATTTTATAATTAAGTTTGTAAAAGACCACTAAAGCCATATAGCCTAACTTCAGCCCATCACCACTATGTCCACTAACCATGTCCCTCAGTGCCACACCTCCACCGCTCTCCTGGGAACTACAGAGACAAAACAACAAAAGGCATTTGGGACTATTTTTAAGTGCTTTTCTCCTTTTAATGTATATATCACATTGGCACTTCATTTCCAAGCATCACGTAAATTACTTTATTTGCTTTTTCACTTTTCGTTATATTGGAAATGTCACTTTTTTTGTAGATCCACATTACACAAACGCAGTAATAATCACTAATTTGGAGGACAGGCTTTGATTTAAAGTATTTGACAAAAATATGGAGAAGCACACTGGAGAGTACAAAACTGCCTGCATCTGACATACAGTGCTTATTTCTACCACTGAGGCATGTATTTAATAAGAGAGGAGGAGCTGACTCTAAGGACTGTAGTCCACCTTCTTCCTTCCATCAGTCAATTTAATTATAACAAACTCAGGGCCTAGACTTCAAGGCTGTGAAACCCTTCATCCACATGCAGGTTCATCTTCATTTCTCCTTCTTCCATCCTGCTGTTTTAAAATCAGTTACTCTTTCATTAAAAATAAGTTTATAGGCTTCTCATCTTGCCTGTTTGTTGCATCTCTGTAACACAGTACCTTTTCTTACACATGAAGAGTTGATAATGTTATTAGGGAAACAGTCTGTTAAACGTATGTACCCAAGTTTGTATGGGTAGCCATCAATAAGACGTGTTTACGTGTATAAGTTGTGGTAACAAATCGCTCATTTCTGTTTCTGAGTTGGAAACCTTCAAGAGGAATGTTGTATATATTAATGAAACATGTTTCTCATCATCATAGAATATAGAATGATTCAGATTGGAAGGGACCTCAAAGATCATACTGGTGACAATTGGTTTCCCCCACAGGGGTACTCTTTATCATTACCAAATCACTGAATAACTTGGGTTGGAAAGGACCTCAAGATCATCTAGTTCCAACCCTCCTTCCATGAGCAGGGTCGCCTACTACTAAATCAGACACTAGATCAGGTTGCCCAGTTCCCCTTTCCAGCCTGGCCTTGAACACCTCCAGGAATGGAGCATCCACAACTTCTCTGGACCACATGTTAGAGCACCTCACCAAGTGCTTAAGTGTGCCTATGCTTACCAGGCCTGGTTTCTGGCAGATAAGAGTGATGCTGAGCCAGTGCAGCATTCTCTCTGCTTGTTTGGGTTTGCATATACAGTAATGATGTGGGCAGGATTCTTCTGATAACCTTAACACTTGACGTCTTCATTAGTATTTAAGTCTGTATTTTGCTTACTTTAGATTTGTCAGAATGAATTCTGATAAGTTCATACAAATAAGATTTGTATAAAAGTGGCATAAAATAAACTATAAAAGTGAGTAATTACCTAATCATGCCTCAGTCACACGCTCGAGTTATATGTTCACTGTTTATTTGCCTGTGTGAAAAGCACTGTTGAATGCTAAGGTAGCAATGCTGTATATGGTCCAGAAAACAGATGGTTTTCCATGTTTTGGTTAAAGTTGTTGAGAATTGCATGTTTTTAAAAGCTATATACTGTGCTAAATTCACAGTATTTATTGTCCATTCTCTGATTGCAGTTGTTGACTTTTTCTGTTTAAGACTTGCTCATTGGAATGATTCCTGTTAAAAGCTTACTTGGTTTCATTTTAGAAAAGTAAAAACCAAATAACAGAACTGAAGTCTTCAGAGTATCAGGCAAACAAAATGTAGAAAGTTACAGGTTGCCCTGCCAACCTGTGTAAAGGTTCTCCAATCTTTCCAATCACTGCTTCTGGAATTGAATGGAAACAACTTGTAGGAAGCAGTTTGTACCTATGAATGAAGGAGCAACAGCTTAAGACTTAATGTTTTGCATAGTGTGCACACTGCTTGAATAAACTGCTGTGAATGTGCTCCTTTTTTGCAGTGGATGTGGGAGCATTTCTTTTGTGATGTTTACCATATATGTTCATAGAATCCTAGGCTTGGAGTGGAAGGGACCTTAAAGACCATCTGGATCCAAACCCCTGCTGTGGGAAGGGTTGCCACCCACTAGATGCGACTGCCCAGGACCCCATCCATCCCGGGCTTGGACACCTCCAGAGATGGGAGCATTGTGCTAATAGGTTGCTTCAGGGCCCATAATGAGAAGTGTGAGTGTTTGTTTTACTGTATGCTTCAGTTCTGATACAGGAAAACATTGCTAGCAGCATAGCAAAGAGTGGTCCCAGTACACGGTCAGTTTGATACCAGTGGTGTTTGATGTTCTGCATTCATATGTAGTGGTACCAGTCATACTGTATATGTACATTTTATACAATATGTAAAATTATGTCCTCAGTTGCAGGATGGGGATATGCTTTCTATGATTCAGGTGGAAACAGCACTGCTCAGCAATAGCACATCTCCAAGGTATTGCACTGTGGTGGGTGTCAGCCCTGACAACAGCTGTCAGTGGATGAACAAGAGGAGCCCAAGCAGCTTATGAGTTGTGCTGCAGCACAGCCTACAGGGTTGTGATGACTCCATAGGGAAGTTGAGAAAGAATGTTGAAAAAATGACCATGTCTGAGACACAGAGTTTCCCAAATCACTCTCTTACTAAAGCATCTTCAATATCTGATCTTTAAACATACCAAAACCCTGGAGAAATTTTAAAACAAATGTAAGAAATCTATAAAAATGTCAGATTTCATTCTTTTTCTGTTTTCCTTCCACTTGCCTTTAGCAGTGTGTTTGAATAAAAACACAGGGCTTTATCTATTAAGCTTTTTACTCAATTTACTTTTTCTTAATAGTGCTATAGGGAATAATGCAAGAAGGTATGGAATATTTCTGAAGGCTTCAAGATAGATGGTTTCCATTGTGTATCAGATCTTTCTTTCTTACGGGGGACTGTGAAAAGCATTGTTTCTAGTAAGTCAGTATACGAGTGCTGTCTGTTACTGTTATCTCCCAGCAGCTGTTTAATTGCATTTATACAATTTCATAGCCAATAATTGCATATGACTAGTTGAGAATAGACACTGATTTCTGAGTTTCTTTCTTTTCCCAGATACTTGTTCAGAAGGTATGCCGGAATGGCAGGAAGGTGGGATATCTCACCCTGAGATAGATGAAGTTGAGATGTTCTGGATGGAGAACAGTGGATCAGTGTTGGCACTGAAGAGAATACTATGATCCTGGTGCAGAAGTGCTAAACTGCATGGCGACCTACCAGTGCTGTGCTGTGCTGGCTTCTGGAGGCACTGGAGATGCCTGTGTTTGAGCCACAGCCTCATGTACCTGGGGGGAGTCCCCTGGACTCCCTCTGGAAATGACACCCAAAGTTACCAGCTGGCACTGTGCTGGAAGAGCTTTACAAAGCTCCTAACTCCTTTTGCCCCTAGATTTGCTTCCCATTCCAGTGCTTGTCCCATGCTTTGTCCCTCCCTTCTGCCTCTTGTACTGAATTCCTCTCCAACAAAGCTGCTGTGATTCTGGAACATTTCAGTCTTGTAGTTCTGTGTATCTCTTCTCATTTATTCATCACTTCCAGCTGTAGTTTTGTTGGTTCTCCTAGCCATATAGTTGCCCTTTCAGCAAGGAATGGGATATGAAAGCCTCTGGTGCAAGGATTTTGTGCAATTCCTCTGCCGGTTTAAGAGGATGTAGCATGTTCAGTGTTTGTTATCAGCTGCAGAGAATCTGTGGAGGTGTTTTTTTCCAAAACTGGAATGAAGAACTGCCTACAGTTTTTATGTAACACAGGGAGGTATAGACTACTACATATGCCCACTGAGTCATGAAAGAGAAACCAAGGCTCATTTCTCTGGTTTGTATGTGCTGTGTGTATGTGCACTCCTTTCTCATGCACAAGTACATTCCTGAAATCAAGCACAGGGGAAAGATCCCTATCAATCCGTATAACTGTTTTCAAAATCATACCTAGCACTCAGAAGTTGTAGAGTGCTTAGGTTGCTGATCCATGCTTTATTTTCATCTTATTAAGTCTTTAACACTGTTCAGTACGTAGAATGAATGGTATTTCTGTAATGAACAGCTATGCTGTAACATGTATCCCCCTTATTGCTCATTATATTTTCCTGTTCTTTGGATAGTTTGCAAAGATAGAATTCACTGTTTCTTCTTGGTATCAGTATGATATCATTATCCTGATATGCTTCACAGTCACAAGTGAATTCATTCTTTAGGATTGGCATGTTTATCCCCAGTTCTCAAATGGGTAGCCAGGGATCACAGATTAAGGATGCAAGCATCTCTTGTTAATTCTGGGAATTAGGATTACATAGCTTCAGCCATTCCATCTTACATTTCTCCTCTCACTTTGATACCTAGCACTCTTCCTGCAGCTGTATGAGTTGAGCAGCTGCCTTTGCAATTAGTGCCAGCATTAGACACTGGCCTGTGCCTCCAGCACTTCTCCTTCAGCTGCATGGGCAGGCAGGCAGCTGCTTTTATGTATGAATATGTAGAGTTGGCATTGGTTGTGAAGGCAGCTGCTCGACTGTCCTTACAGCTGGAGGAAGGGTGTTTCCTACTAGCGGCAGCTAATAAGAGCAGAGGGACTTTGAAGGAAGGAGGGTATGGCCTGCTTTTTCATCTCTCAGCTAAATTGCTTTGGGCTGCAAAACTGTTTGATTTCATTAGGAAGTATAAACAATTAATGGAAGAAATTGAGTATATGGAAGTTCTCTACCATTTTTACCTCTGTACTTTATGAGTTTACACTGTTGACAAAGTGACTGTCTTATTTTTTTTATAAGCAGAAATGGTTTTGTTGCTTAATTTTAACCAATTGATTTGTAGTGAATTTAAGATCTTATAACATTATTTTTTTCATTTTACAATTACAGTCTGTTCTGGAAAGTTTTAATTTCTTTTGCAATTTGCATACATGCAGAGATGAAATGGAAAGTAGATCATTGGCACCTGTGCTTGTAACTTGGCTATTTGTTAAATATATGTCTGCAGACTTTAATGATCTAAAAGGATTTGAACTTGGAGCTTTCTCTTCTGCCTTTCTTTACAGAAAAAGAATGAAAGCTTGCATTACACTTCATACATTCTCCTGTATTTGTTCTGCTCACCACCAGCACATTGTTTATGGAAGGCCTTGTCTGTATGGTACTTCCTCCTGTCAAATTCTCAAGTAGCATAAGGCTCAGAAGGGGAATGGGGATTAAGGGAAAGCCTGGAAGTACTGTGTGTGACGTAAAGCCATCATCAATAAGTTACACAGGGCCCACCCCTAAGCTACTTCAGAGCCTGTGGCCAGTGCTCAGTGAAGTAGAAGAATTCAACAGAGAAACACCAAAGTTGTTCTTACGAGAGAAAAGCAGCAGAGAGAAGGCAAGCAAGAAGGTATTTAGTATTCTGTTGTGAGCAGGCAAATCAGACTTCAGTGGTACTATAACGTGGACATCTTGAATCTACCAACATCAACATAAGGCTTGTGGAATAGAGAAGATATTTGAGGAATACATAGGAAAGCCAGAGAGAATCTCAGTGTTGATGGAAGCCTCCTTGAGACTGGGAGGACCGTGCAACATAAGCTGCTCCAGGAGAATAAGCAAACACCTCTTGGAAAAATGTGACGTGCCTTCCTTTGATCTTGCTGAGATGCTTTGGAGTACGTGTAAGAACGAGTTGTCTTTTTCACGCCCACCTCCTTACACCACATGGTTAAAATTAGTTTCCCCTCTTTCAGATGATATTTGTAATATGTGGAGCGTGTTCTTTCATTACTTTGACTGTAATGAAGATTTATTCTCCTTTCAGAAGTCTTCAGGACAAAAGTTAAGTTTGTCCTAGGCTGTTTTTAGGTGGCAACTGAGAGAAACATCATCTGGCATTATGATTGAACATAATTTCTACTTTGATGTACAAATTAGGTTCTTTTGATGTGGGGCAGTTGTTCCCATAGCAAAGCAATTCTTCAGTGCAGTTCATTATTAGCAAGCAATTATTAAATAAATGCATTTGTTTATAGTATGTAGGCAAAACTGACAGTGATGTTGCCTCATACTTTATTTTATATCTCTTGTTTCTGTTCATTCAAAGTTCTGTCAGATTTTGAATGCTTGGAATTGAATTATCCATCATCATTTTCCTTGAGTCTGCCATTCATTTTGTTTTACTTTCTGTATTGTATAAATATTTTAAATGTTTCCAGAAATACATTGCTTTGGATGGTTTTTTTTTTTTTTTTTGTGGAGTCGTTATCCTGCCCTGCTTTGGAGCAAAACCTTGAAATCTGAAACGGGTGTCTGATACCAAATCTTGACAGAGCCCTTCAGGTCTGGCTAAAATGGTGTTTGGACACACATACTGCTTCCTGTAGCAGTAAAACTTCGTGTATGTCAAAGGAACAGAATTGGCAATGTTGGAGAACCTTAGATTTCATCTTAAGCTTTTAAAAGTTTGTTTTTGCCACCTTAGCTTTCTTATAGCTTTCCTACATGTCATAAATATCTGAATTAACAAAATATTAAAGGAAATGCTGATATCTAAGACATTTGTATTTATTAACAAATTTCAAGATCGAAATATTTTATGCATGTATTTGAAATGTTTCCTGTGTATAGAAGGTTTGTCATATCTGTTGATCTTTGTTGGAGGAAGAACAAAAAAAAAATTGGCTTGGTTTAGGCAATTAGCTTAGATAGTTATCTTAGATGTTAAGTAAACCAACTCAGCTGTTAGGATAGTGACACTCTGAGAGGACTTACCTTGGGGCTGTTTAAAAAACCCTTTCCTTCATTTGAAGTTTCTTAAAAACAAGTGAGGTAAATATTTATCTGAGGTGACCTTCTTTAGTGTAAGAGGTGGGACTGGAGATCTTCTTGATTTTGAAGCACTTTAAAGAAAGAAGAAAATCCAGCTTTCCAGTAGAATAGGTGCCATTAATCACTTCAAAATTCCCCAAATAAATAGTTGTATGGGATAAATAGTAGTTACAGGATATAACATACCATCTTTTTTTCCCCAAGAATTTGTTTCCTTTCTTTAAATAAAACACAGAATTGATTCTATTCCCTCAGTTTCATTTTGTTTTCTTGGCTCTCATTCCTTTCCATTTGCTAGGTAATCACTGGAAAAACTGAGGCGATCAATCACATCACCTTATCTCCAGAACAGTTAAGAAACAAGCTTTGCTAAACTGTAGCTTGAGAAAATACACGTTTTCCTGCTCACGGTGCGCTTGCCCTACTTAACCACAAATAACCTCATGATGTGTCTTCTTTGCTTCTCTCCTCCTAATTTCTTGATTCTCTTACACGTGCTCTGAGTTTGTTTGAATATACAACTTACAGCTTTGTGGGTGCCCAGAGAGGTTGTAGAGTCATCTTCTATGAAGATATTCAAGACCCATCTGGGCACCTTACCTGTGCGACCTATAGGGAACCTGCTTTACCAGGGAAGTTGGGCTCATTGATCTCTTTAGATGCCTTCCAACTATTGCAATTCATTTATCCTCAAACACTGCTATTGTTTGAGCAAGCCCAAGGCACAGGCAGTCCGAGTCCCCTGCTAGGGATTTCCAAATTATATCTAGCATTAATTGTAGTTCTAGCTGAGCTTTTTGTCTGACAGTGCAGTTGATGATGCAGAGCCATCATTCTTGCAGTTATTTTGCTGTGTTAATGGTAAATATGGTATGTTGATAAAATCCTGTAAGTTAAATAAATAGCTTGATTTTTCATGCATTTCAATGATTCCTGAGCAAAGAAGTGAAATCGTAAGGCTCAGTTAACTACTCCTAACTATTTTGTACATCGTATTATAGGGGTGATTTGTCTTCATGGGTTATTTAAACAACATAACTGTTCTTCCTGTAAGTGAAAAGCTGAATGAATTGATCATATGTTCTAAAAGGAACATTAATTAAAGCATATACGTATGTCCATTGAAGACTATAAAGCGGAATAAGTGCTGGCTTTTGAACTGAAGTAACTTTTTTTGTGCTCTAGTTGTACACATCCATTGGTACTGGAGTTAAATAACTTCCACTGAAGCAACCTGCCTTTGTCTGGGTTTCTTCTGATACTTGTTTAACTCCCCAAGTGTGGACAGTGATAAAGTGGAGCGATGTGGGAGGTGTCTAAGGCAGGATATACAAGGGTATGAGTCCAGAGGGCTTAAAGAAGCTGTTAGACTGACAACATTCAGGTTCTGCAGGTGTTAAACTGCTGAGCAGATACTGAACATCAGTCCTGTAACAATATCACCCTGTTCCTGCTTTCCTGGTGCTAAACCATGCTCTGGTCTCCATGAGTGTTTCATCACCTGGGCAATCTGAATTTATTCCCAAGCATAAGTGAAAATTAATTTGACCTCTTTGAGTACGGATAGGTGACTGAATGCCTATTTTTGTCTGTACATGCATTATTTGTTCTTGTCATAACTGACATCATGAGCTTCATGGGCGCAGTGAAAAGCAGTACATAAATTCTTTTATTTGGAGTTACTAAAGTACTGCAATAGGACTGACTTGTTAATAGGCAAGATCGCTCATGGGTAGTTTTTTTCCTTTTCTCGGTGTAAGAAAATTTCTAGTGAGAATCTGTCCACCCTAGAGTATTACAGACTGCTGGTACGGTCAATACTTTCCTTAAATCTTTTGTTGAGCACAATGAGCCTCCCTGTCCTTTTTATGGAGAGAGTGGTAGAGTTTCACCCCCCATTTAAAATGTAGATAATACATTGTTTGGAGAAGTTTGTTTGAAAAAGTGGTTTAGGTTGGAATGAGTTGTCACCTAGGCACTCTGTGTGTGTGTGCTTATACCGGGAACTCGATACTGTGGGAAAGCTGCAAGGCACCTTATAAGATGATAGAAAAGAAAGACTGTACCACAATTAGTCTTACTCACAAATTAGATAGTATTTTGTTATCGTGATTAATTGTGTCTTACCATATTCCAGGAGAATGTAAGCAATAGTAGGAGCTGAAATTCTTGAACAAGAGAGAAAGAAAAGATTAAGAAGTAAAAAGTACAGCAGCAATCTTGAGATCTCTGCTACTTTTGCTAGCAAATACAAGCACAAGCTCTGAATTCTTGGATAGGTCAAAGTGATAAGCAGCTCCCTTTTCAATGACCAAGTTCATTTGAATGTAGATTGAGACAAAACAATTCTTTGTTTTGTTAATATTACCGAATCTTTATGAAAAAGTTGGCGTTTAAACCAAAAGTTACCTTTACTGCAAGACTAGTTTCTAACATTTCATATGTCCTTTTTATTCTAGACTTTTAAATTGTGAATTCTCTGTTGATTTCATTTGCTTTAAAGAGTCCTGCTCGTATGACAGACTAGCATAGCCTGTTGTCCTTTCCCCTGTCCTCCACCTGAGACTTCTTGATTTCATTCAGTAGTGGAGGGACAGAGGAGTCTAGAGCCATTTTATGGTGTTGTCTCCAGCTGTGAACAGAAGCGGGTAGGATGCTGCTGGCATCATCCTCAGCTTCTGGCACTGCCACCTCCCTTGTGCAGCTGCGTTCAGAGCTGTGTCAGGGAGCTGGTGCAGAAGGAAACTGACCTTATTTTTTTGCTTCGGTTAGTTTTCACACAGATTCAGTTCCCTGACCCGGCTGGCAGTCAGAGCTTGTACTGTCACGGGGATGGCCTCAGGGGCGGATGGGAGAACGGTCAGATTTAGCAGCTTGGATTTATGCTGGATGAGTATACCCACGCAATCCTGGCTTCATTGGCTTCAAGATCCCCACTTCTTCCAGGGCAGAACATAAGACTGCAGGTGAATGCAGCCCTCTCCTTCAGTGTGGTTGGGTGATGCCCCAGCACAACGCTGGTGCACAGCCTCCAAAGCAGCTCTCTGCAGGGCAGTGCCTGGGAGTGCCAGGGTGATAAGCAGGTTTTCAGGGCAGGTCGGAAAAAGAAAGAGGCAGAAAGATTAGAAATGGGATACAAAGGGCTGTGTGACCTAGAGGAGTGTATGGAAAGGTGACAGGTGAATGTGCTTGAGCCTCTTTGCAAATATTTCCCAAACCACTCTGCTCTGTTCATGTGTGCCACCGCTCTTACGGACGAAACATTCCATTTCAGATTGCTGCAGAACATTTTCCTTTTTAGAAATTATTGGATGATTGAAGTATGTTTCAGCTGTTTTTCAGAAGTGTTCGGTGGAATAGTTTTGCAGAGAAAAGAAAATTCGTGGAGGGGGCTTTAAGTCTGTTCCTGTGGTTTCAGACATAATCTGGGGAAAACTTTCAGAGCTGCAGTGAAGATATTTTCTGATGGATCAAGTGCAGAGCTTGTAGAACTGCTACACATGGAGGTGTGGACTCTTGTTTTCTGAAGTAGCAGTTTGGCAGTAGGGCTTACAGGTCAGGAACTGAGGGCACTGCAGAGGAACTGCAGTGATGAAGTGAGATTGTGATATAGGGTTTGAATATTTGTTGTGTGTTATGGAGGATTGGCTGCAAAATGTACAGCAGTGATAGGTAACAGAGAGGGAAATGAGACAGCATTTAACAACGTTCTTTTTGCACTCCAGTAGGTCAGGATGTAGGCCAGGGGGCTGCTAGGGGGGAAATATTGCAGGATTTGATGTTTATGTGCATATTTGCTTGAAACCCAGTACTGACAAATTGGGTTGAAGGTATGGCAATAACAATGAGAAAAATGGGAAAATTCCTTAAGAAGTGTGAGTATTTCTTACCTTTGACCAACTTCAACCACTTTTACCTTGTTCTCATGACTGTTTAAATCAGTTAGTTTCTCAAAACTGCAAAATGGGAATTAAAATTCGCCGTATATCTGCAGAGATCATACTGAATTATTTGTATTCTTCTCTGGCAATATGTATTCATGCATAGAAGAGGTCAGGCGTTTTTCTTCTGCACAGTAGTGGGAAAAAGTAAATGCTCTGACTTTATTCACCTATTTACTTGTATTTATCTAAACAAGCTGTATTTTGCACTTCCTTCTTTGCATTCAGCTCTTTCACAAGGTGTTTTCTGTGAAGCTATGCATTTTATTCCAACCTACAGGATCTCACAACTGCTGGAGTCTGTGCAGAGGGGACACCTGAGTGGTTGTGCACGGTCACCAGGCCCCTTTGCACATGCACCAGTTTTATGCTTGAGCACGTTCCCAGCCGGGTGAGCACTCTGGGGGCTGACTGAAAGGCCGAGCACCGCTCCAGATTTACATCTCCTGTCTCCGCTTTCCCCAAAGGGAGAGATGTAATTTCAGACCCTTGGTTAAAGAGTTGCAAATATTTAGGGAAACAGATAAGTCACTGCTAATTGATTCCCTGCGCCACTTGCTCCTGGTTTTGGAGACAATGCTGGCATTAAAGGTGAGGCATGAAACAGGCAGAGTTACTGATACCCGTTGAGCTCTGGGATTGAGCCACACAGGCTGAGCAGGCAGGAAGCAGAGGAGGATATGGCATTAGTGACCATTGCTCTGGAGAAACTGAGTTTCTTCTGGTTTTCCTATGTAGCCTGGAACTTGAATGTATTTAAATGTCACTGCTTCAGAAGTCCACAGCTCCAGGAGATGCTTTTAAAGTGAGGAATAAAACAGTGTATTTCCATGATTAAAGCCATCAAAGACATCCATATTATCAAATCACTGAATTGTAGGGATTGGAAGGGACCTCATGTAGTCCAACATCCTGCTGGTTCCCTACAGTAGGTTTCACAAGGAAGTGTCCAGGTGAGTTTTGACTGCATCCAGAGAAGGAGGCTCCACAACCTCTCTGGGCAGCCTGTTCCAGTGCTGTGTCACCCTCACAGTAATATAAGTTCATATGGAACATCCTGTGTTTCATTTTGTGCCTACTGCCCCTTGTTCTGTTGCTGGGCACCACTGAGGAGCCTGGCCCCATCCACTTGACTCCCACCTGTTAGATATTCATAAGCGTTGATAAGGATCCTCCCTCAGTCTTCTCCAGGCTGAGCAGTCCCAGGTCGCTCAGCCCTTTCTCATAAGGGAGGTTTTCCAGGCCCTTAATCATCTTTGTGGCCATCTTCTGGACTCTCTTGAGAAGTTCTGTGTCTTTTGAACTGGGGAGCCCAGAACTGAACACAGTACTCCAGATGTGGCCTCTCCAGGCCAGAGTAGAGTGGGAGGATCACCTCCTTTGATCTGCTGGCTGTGCTCTTTAATGCACCCCAGGATGCCATTGGCCTTCTCAGCCGCAAGGGCACACTGCTGGCTCATGGCCAACCTGTTGTCCACCAGGACACCCAGGTCCTTCTCTGCAGAGCTCCTCTCTGGCAGGTCAGCACTAACCTGTACTGATGCATGTGGTTATTCCTCCCCAGATGTAGGTCTCTGCACTTGCCCTTGTTGAACCTTACTAGCTTATTCCCAAATCTTCAGCCTGTCCAGATCTCACTGAAATCAGACACTCCTCCCAGCTTTATATCATGAGCAAGCTTTCTGGGGGTGACTGTATCCCTCCATCCAGGTCACTGATGAAGATGCTGAACAAGACTGGATCCCGTACCAACCCTTGGGGAACACTGCTAGTTACTAGACTCTGCACCCTGATCACAACCCTCTGAGTTTTGTCAGTCAGCCTGGTCTCAGTCCTCCTCACTTTCCACTCATCTGTTCCACACTTATTCCATAGCTTACCTACACAGGGATGTTAAAGGAGACAGAGATGTTGAAGGAGATGCTTTACTGTCTGTACTTCAGCGTTTAATAGATATGTATTACAGTTGTAATAATTAGTGCTAAATGGAAAATTAGACCCAGAATCCTCAGATTATATGCTTTGCATTTAAATAAATCCTTTATGGTGAAAGTAAGTCCAAGCTAAAACCAGTAATGTGGGAAAAAACTTAACCCTTTTCCCTAGGCTTGGAGAAGTAGTTGATAGCTGCAGTGGCTGTTTGACTCCCTTGTTCTGATTTAAAAATAAATTAAAGGAGGGAGGAAGGGAATGAAAGAGCATTTCCTTACCAGGCAGTCACACGAGCTATTGTCTGTGCGCTCCCACCCCCGGCTCTTTCACACGGGCACACGCACACAAAAAGCCAGTTTTGTGTAGTTCTGAGCACACAGATGTTCCTCTTGGCATCCCTACAGTATGGATAGGTTTTTTTGCAGACGCAGAATGTGAGGCTTCTTTGTTGGAGACAAAGTGTTGCCTGTGGTGGGAACTGCTGCAGTGATGGGAAAGTATCGTAATGTATTGTTGGATTACTGTGTTGTCTTTTTTTTTTTTTTTTCCCAGTAGAGACAGTACATTAAAGTAGCTTTGTGGGCAGTGAATTGTTTGAGTCAAGCCTGGCTAATAACACTCTCTCCTTGGCAAGCGGGGTCGCAAGGTATGGTTGGCATGGTTTGGATGGTCACGAGTTTGTCCCAGGCATGTGCAGCAGTGCCGGTGCATTGAGTAGTTGTTTTAACAGCCTAATTTGATGAACTAACAGAAGTGGTCTGACTCTGCAGGTATAGCTGATGTACTTTCAGGTCTTAATTGTTTAACTGTACAAAGAGCTGAAACTATATGTGCCTTCTCTCAGATGGTTTTTAGGATGTCTGTTCAGGGTCTTCCGTATAATAGTTCTATGAAAATGTCTTAAAATAAGAAACTAATAGCATTAAATGTTTGCCTTAGTTTTGCTACGGAAAAGGAGATCGACATTTCAAATTATGGTTTGTTTGTCTTTTTTGATACAACCTGTCAGAGAACCCTGTTCTTTGGGAGTTGCTGAAATATGCTGAGATTTGTCATGACTTTACCTGTTCTGGGTGGAAGTTCTAAATGCACACAATAAATAAATTTTGGTTTGAAACACAGACTTATGCAGCTCCAGTTGAAAGATCACACACATGAGGTGGATGGAGAAAATTAAGTTTGTCTCCACTCCAAAACAGTTCAGATTCCTTGAAGAAGCTGCTTCTCAAGAGAGGTTGGAGACAAGACTTTTTCCTTTTTACCCACATATTTTTAAATATCTATCTTTGGTTTCTTCACTGCTGAAAAAGATGATAGATTTTTTCTTTGGAACTTTAATTGTTCCACAGCTATTAAAAAACAGTGACAAAAAAAAAAAACTAAAAAAACCAACAAACCCAAAGCCTCTTTAGTGACTTGTTTTCTCAATTTGTGTTTGTATATCGCGTTTAATGAGAATTTGATCATCAGTGTTTCTTGTTGACCAGAAGACACCAAAGAGTGCATAAATCAAAGTATCAGAGTCATAGAGTCATGGAATGGCGTGAGTTAAAGGGACACTGAAGACCATCCAGTTCCAGCCTCTCTGTTGAGGACAGGATTGCTCACCACTGGATCAGGCTGCCCAGGGCCCCATCCACCCTGGTCTTGAATGCTTCCAGAGATGGGACATCCACAACCTCAGGACAGCCTGTTCTTGTGCCTCACCACCCTCTCAGTAAAGAATATCTTCCAAATATCTAATGTAAATCTCCCCTTTATTAGTTTAAAACCATTCTTTGGCGTATCACTATCAGAATGTCTCCATCTTGTTTGTAGTACCCTTTTAAAAGGCTGCAATGAAGTCTTCCCAGAGTCAGGATGAACAAGCCTGGCCCCTTCAGCCTTTCTTGTGGCCTCCTCTAAACTTGCTCCCAACACCTTTGTGTCTCGCTTGTATTGGGAGCCCCAGGTCTGAATGCATTGTCCCAGGTGGGGGCTCATGAAGGCAGAGAGGGACAGTCCCCTCCTTCGCCTTTCTGGCTGCTCCTCTTTTGTTACAGCCCAGGATACAGCTGGCCTTCTGGGCTGCAAGAGTGTACTGCTGGCTTATGTTCAACTTTTCATCCATCAGGACCCCCAAGTCCTTATCTGCAGTTCTACTCTCAATGAATTCTTCTCCCTGTTTGTGCTTGTATCTGGGATTGCCTCAACGAAGGTGCAGCACCTTGCACTGGCCTTATTGGACCTCATTAGGTTCATGTAGGCACACTTTTCAAGCCTGTCCATGTCCTTCTGGATGGCTTCCCTTCATCTGTTGTATCGACTGCACCACCCTGCTTGGTGTTATCAGCAAGTTTGCTGAGCGCGCACTCGATCCCACTTTGGTGTCATTGGTAAACATGCTGAAGAGCACTGGTCCTGACATGGACCCCTGGGGGACTCTGCTCATGACCAGCCTCCACCTGGACATAGAGCCATTGACCACAACCCCCTAGCTTATCCATGGAATAGTCCACCCTTCAAATCCATACCTTTCCAATTTTGAGATAAGGAAGTCCTATGGGACCATGTCATGCTCTGCTCCATTCCTTTGTCCCTAGGGATAGCTTCCTAGGGGATCTTTTCCAGTAATTCCTTAAACAGCAGGAAGTTCACTTTTCTGAAGTACTCACTCCTGACTGCTTTTTACTAAGTCATATTCTTTGAAATCACATATATCGGGTAGATAGGGAAGATATTTTTTCTTCCCCTTAGTACTGTTCTACACCCTTCTGTTTCAAGAAGCTGGACCTAGTGACACAGTTTCTTTCCTGGAAGTTTCTCCTTGTGTGCTTCCAGCTTGCAGCTTGCAATTTTCCCTCCATGTCTCGTTTGATATTTCTTTTGACATACTCAGCTGTCCACTTCTTTATTGCCTCCAAAACTAACTTTCTGATGTACCATCTAAGTTCCTTTTGGGATTTACATTCAGTGATGCGGTCTGTGTGTACTTAACCTCAGGCATCATAGTTTTACGATGATCTTTGTTATTTGTCATGTCTTAATTATGTCTGATCATACCTTGTTTCCTGCTGTTTTTCCTCCTTTTGGTGTTTCTGAAAGCTGCCCTGGCAGCCTGTGCTCGCTCTTGCCATCGTACCAGTCGGGCAGTGGCTCCTGTTTGCATCTGCAGCACTCTTCGCAGATGTTTTTATGTTCTCCTGTTCTGTTTCATGTGCTTTGTGAAATGCATATATATATTTTTGAATCTGAAACATACCTTTTGCAAAACGGCCCCTCTCCAGTGAGTATCTCTAAAAGTAGTTATTTTTAGCAGAAACCATCAATATCGGGTTTTCTCAAAGACAGCTGCAAGCCATTCTGCATTTTTTTAAGTGATTTAACCCCATGCTTCACACTCTTCCTTGCCAGATCTTGAAAACTGAACTGACAGCGTCAAAGCATTCGTATTTATAAGGTGCCACTCCCCAGTAAGATTTTCATGTTGTCTCTGAATAGGCTTTTATTAACTGTGAAAGCCATTTGAATGAATAATGCAAGTGTTAGCATGCAAAGAAATGTTCCTGACGGAATCTGAAAATGTCCCTTTTACAGGAGCATCATGACCTCTTTTTCATCAGAAAGTCTATTCTGTATTTGTATTGTTTATTCATAATATAAGTAGCTGAGTTTGTTCTTGAGACTTGGATTAAAGGGACACTAACAAGTAATCGAAACTTTGAAAAGTGTTACTTAGTATGTTTAAATGTGGGCCGTATTCTCTCGTATTTAAATGCAGGTATGCATTCAAGATTTGCACACTCTGTGATGCTTGAAAATAATTTGTGTGCACTGAAAATGGTGAGGCATACAGTCTGCTGTTAGAGCAGTACTTTCTCCCTGCACGATCCCATTTTCCTACTGTCATTTTTTTCAGGTTTTTACCATGACGTTAATACTGTCAGGTGTTCATAGCTAAAATCTTCTATTCCTTCTTTGCTGAGTGTCTTGTGTGTGTCCGTGCTGTCTGCATCTTACAGAACGACTGTTGTGTAAGTGTGAATTGCCTTTTCCCATAGGCAAACAGTAAAAGTGACTGAGCAAGCCAGAGGGCAGTTGTAATGGATAGTGCTATTACATACGTCCCAACAGCCAAAAAAGAGAGCTGGGCAAAGACACGGGAACAGGAGGGTTCAGGAAGGGACTGGTACTTTTCAGCAGTCCTGTGGTGAAGAGCAGTCCTCAGCATGTGGCCACAGTTGCTTGATTAAGGAGAACCAAATGATAGCTCTGTCCCCATTCTTCTCCCTTTTCTCTCAGGCACATCAGTTGTTACTAACCTAGTATTCTCCAAAGACATTACTGTAAGTCTCCAAAGTTGTATTTCTCAGCCTGCATCTCCTCCAAACACCACTCTCAGCTCCCACTATTTCTCTGAGCGTTCTCCCTTCACAGAGGCCCCAAAACCATTAGTACACAACCTTACCCCTTCTTTATCCCCTTTCCCATCTCTACAGTTGGATTCTCATGCTACTGGAGATTCAGGTATCTCTTTCAGCTGTTCAGTGAGTCCACTTTCTATCTGTGCAGATATGCCACTGCTCTTCCTCACCTGTCTTCTGCATCGAGCCGCTCCCAAGAGAAATTAGATCTGTTTCATAGCTACAGTGGACTTAAAAGACAAAAAAAAAAAAAAAGACGTGGGAAGTATTTACTGTCAGCTCAGATGGGAGCAGGGTTGGAAGATATGCCTGCAAAAAACTGCTGACTGTACAAAAATTATCCTGGCTTGACAATATTTTTCATGTGCATCAGATTCTCCAAGCTTTACAAACCTTGAGGGTTGAGCACCAAGGTTGAGCAAGTTTTTAAATGCAGTGCCATAGCTAGTGTCACTACACAGAAAGTAAGGGGGAAAAACAGTCTGATTGTTCAAAAAATAATGTCTGATTCATCAAAACCTACTGTTTTTAATCCCTTACAAGGGACCTGTCAGGATTGCTGGTGCAGTGAGACTGGAATTGACCGAGTGAGAAAACTGAAGAGCAGTGCAAGAAAAAGAAGGCAAAGTAAGAGAGGACCAGAGAAAGTGTCTCATAGTGCTTCCCAGAATAGAAGAGACATACAAACACTTGGTCAGAGGTCCTGAGGAGACAGAGATCAGATGAGGAACTGTGAACAGGCAAGCAGTGAAGTGTAGGGAAAGATCAAGGCTGTATGTATTAAGAGGAACAGAGCAATCAGAATTGTGGAATCTGGTTACAATTTGGAGTGCCGAACACTTGGAACGTGAAGAGTATTTGCCTAGGACAAGGTCCCAGCATGGGGAAGGAAAGGGACAGAAACTGTGACGGGGATGAGTTGCAGGCAGATGGACAGAAGTGTGTCTGCTAGAGCATACTTCACATCAGTTTTTTTTCCCAGGTTCCTTTTTCTTTCATCTTCTGAGCAGTTTGCTGAAATCCTGGTGCCTATAAGCGTGAAGAGCTATGCTTTTTGAATATTTTGTAGTCTACATTAGTATATTTATTATGCCATAGCATATAATAGTATTTACTTTTTTGTTTTATAAGTAATGGTTTTGTTGTTTTTTTTAATCAAAGTAATTCATGACATAGTTTAAAGAAGAGAAAAAAACGTAACAATCAGAGCAAAAGACTCGGATTTCTTTAATTGTATTCCTTTATAGTGATGTTTCCTCTCAAGTTAAGAGATAACGTTTTACAGTATAGACTGACAAAGTAAGTGGCATAATTTACTGTATGAAACCATAACTCTATCTATACACATTCTCAGATGACAGGAGCCACCTTTTGCAAGCTTCTTTTGTCAAAACTTACCTGATTGCCACAGAGAAAAGGTTACAGCATTCATCTCTGATGTGATATGAAGCACATTTTAAAATACATTTTGCAAGGAAGGCAATCCAAGGATTCCTTTGATTTCACTTTTGGAAAGCTAGAGTGTGTCGGGAAATGTTAAAAACAAACAGAAATCCAATTCTGTAAATTATACCCTCAGTACAGGAGTGTAAAACCAGGTTTAATAGAATCACAGAACTGTAGGGGTTGGAAGGGACCTCTAGAGATCATCGAGTCCAACCCCCTGCCAAAGCAGCTCCCTAGCCCAGGTGAAATAATAGCTGTTTTCCTGTTCCCTGCAGGCAGGCTGGCTTACGGGGGGTGGCGTGGAAGAATGGATGGTGGGCAAGAGTGGTTGTAGTGCACCCTAGATATTTCATCTAGCTTTGGATTTCACCACCTATCATTCCAAAAGTAAAGCAGTGGGAATTGAAAAACAGCAGTAAAATAGAGGGAGTGTACGCTGAAATTCTCCGTTTGTCTTTGCAAATTGCAGCCCTGTGTTTTTATGACATGGAATAGAGGATATCTGTGAGAGAGTTTTTGAAATGAGAAATACTTGGGCTGACCCTGTGAGACTCAGCCATTTCTGTAACTGTGTTCTTTTTGAAGCACCTTTCTCCAAAATAAAAGGTTTGTTGCTTTGAACTTTAAAATAATAACTTGAGTGGTATTCATGGAAAAAGGACTGCTTGCTAATTCGAGATCACACGCAGTATTAAATATTGGATAGTTTAACAAAACACTTTAATGTTTGCACCTCTAATTTAGTGTTTGAATAAAATTTGTGATGCTGTTTAGTAATGAGGATGCTTCCTCAACATGCCAAATTGCACACCTGCAAAGCTACTGTCCCATTTTCCTGGTAGCATACGGTATAATTATGATCAAAAAATATTTTTTAGTTACAGTCTCCTTATTTTCACATGCTCATTGCTTTCTAAGTTAACTCCTTTGCTGTTGCCTGAAATTACTTTTATATGAAAAAAATAACATTTCCCTCCTCAGTCTTCTTGAAAGTTAGTGAGAGCTGAAATATGCCATGCCATACCCTCTCCCTTCAATCTCACTGTGTAAAGATGCATCTTTTTATTTCTTGTCGTAGTTTATAAATATGTTTTAAGGAGACATATTAAAATGACTGATTTTGTAGAAATTACAAGCTGAAAGTCTTGACTGAAGAGTTCTGGGGTTTGGGGGATGTCTCCTTTAATTTGTTAAGATTTTGAGATATGTAAAGCTTCAGTGGAAAGGGGAAAGGATTAGGGTAAGGACCAGGTGGCAATAAATGTAGTTACTCACAAGGAAGCTTCCACGTTGTTTGTGTTTGAAAGCACACACTGTGCTACTTCTGTATTGTCAGAGAAAACCAACAGGCCTCTTAATGGAATGAGGGGACGTAAATGTTAATTTTTTAATTTGCTTTTAAGGTTTCTTTAAGGAGTGTAAGCAGTGCTATCGAAGCTCCACTGTGAGTTTTCTCAGTGCTCCTACATACTTCAGTACACTGGTGACGTATGGTTGCATAGACTTACCATTCAAAGAAGATTTTTCTCCTTGCTTCTCAAATTTCTTCTCCATGACGGTCTAAAGAAAAAGCACTGAAACAATTATTTGAGTTACCTCCAACTTAAGTCATACTCCGTAAATGGACACTTGAGGAGAGGTGTGCCTTTATTCCCAGCATTTTGCCCACTCCAGAACAGATGGAGAGAAGCCTGCGAGTACTTGTTCAGACTACAGAAAGCTTTTTGGAACGCTTTGATCCACGGCTTAATTTGAGGTGAAGGTTTCTGGTGAGTGCTTCAAATGTGTGTCCACATCACTACCAGTGCCAGTGTGGGTTGGGATTGTGGCTTAGTACCGGTCATGGTGGGTTCCCATCTCAGGTTGGGTGCTGGCTGGAGTACATCCAGCCACGGCTGGCATTCTCAAAGAGTTAAAGATGATAGCTCTTATGAGGAAAGGGTTATTAGGGGAAAAGAGTAAACTGACTTTAAGCTCTCAGTGTCTGTTTATATTTTTGAGTATGTCTGTGCAAGAAAATTGGGCTATTGTTTTTAGAAAGAAGCTGCTCCTAGGTAGTTAGGATGTTGATAAAGTATAATTGATGGCAAGGGGATTCAGAGAACAGCTGTGCTCCAGGATAGTGCCATTTAGGAGACAGCAGAGAAAAGAAGTTCTTTCTTATGAGGATGTGTGTTGTGTTTAGAAATGTTGTAGGATATAGGGGTCTGAATGAAATATCTATCCCTTACACTTTATTTCAATTCTGTGAATTGAATGCTACACTAAACTATTTCTGTGAATTGAAATTAATAATTCTAACTAATTCTGTGAATTGAAATTCTGTGAAAATAAAATTCTTATGAATTCAATTCTGTCCTTCTCCTCTGATGACTGTTATATAAAAAAGTTATATAGAAGTAGGGAAAGATCTGACTCTACTTGCAAAAGAATTTTTTCTGCATATTACTATACCTTGCATATATAAATATGCAAACAGACTTTATTTCTTTGCTACAAAGTGTATTTAATACTTTCACCTGCCACTAAGAAGTAGTAGGGGAAAAACGTGTGCATCTTGACAAACTCCTCACGTGGGGTTGGCTGATGGTTAATGGTTCCCGACGATGGTCATGAGATATGATGGTCTTGAATACCAGCACTGTTCCTCAAAAAGAAAGCAGGTCCTTTTGCAAAATGGAGTAGACAGCTTCTTTCCTTTTACATTTGTGTTCCGTGCCTACGAGGACACTGTTTCTGAAAATAATGAAACGCCTGCTTTGTTTCTGGGTCCTGGTTTAAATGTAGTCTAGTTTTATCTGTTTTAAAGATAAATACCTTCATGGGTAGAATATGAGTACTATGCACAGAGCAACCCATCATTCCATCTTGTCCAAAATGCGGTGGATAGACCACCACTGCAAGTTGGATTGCTCTTTCTACTTTTTCTACAACTTCTTGTTTATTCTAAAGTGCTTTAGCTCTAGGGGACATCTGTCATAAAACGAAATGTTTACATTCACACAAATTGGCAGTTGTGTCAGCTTCTTAAAGTGATGTTCTTCAGGATCTCTGTAATCAGATGTGCTGTGTCTGGAAAACCTTCTTTAACAGATGAGTTTAGCTTGATTAAAGTTATCTGGATTGTAGTGGTTTTTTATTTATTTATTTTTTTACAAAAATAGAGTTGCTTGGATTTTCCTTACAAATATATACGAAAGTCATGCATGAAAACTTGAGGAGGGTCTTGTATGAACTATGCAACAAAGTTTTCGTAACGCCCAAATGGGGGTGTCCTGCTTAATATTAATAATGTTTTATTAAATCTAATCTATTTATGAATTCTGAGAAGTGCAGTTTCTGCACAGCTATCCCTCATTGGCTTTCCTGATTCTGAATAGCACTTTTAAAGTTTTGATAACAATGAATTAATTCCATCTGTTCTGTGAAGCACTCCTATAGTCGAGCAAACAGACCGAAAGGAGCTGTTGCATGGTGAAAGTTGTATCTTGTATTCCAGTTACAGATATGCAACTCAGTATCTTCCTTGCTTTGCACTGCCAAATATAGTGAGGGTGTGTGACTCGGGAGCTGCTTTGTCAGGGGGTTGGACTCTGTGATCTCTAGAGGTCCCTTCCAACCCCTACAATTCTGTGATTCTGTGATGTCTAATTCCATTTTAAGCCTCATTCAGTTCAGTATTGTGCAGAAAAGTGTTGGACTCTGCACAGTGTTTACAACTGCATCTACTTTACACTTAGTGAGCTGCTTTTCCTGTAGAAGGGAGAAAGCAAGAGGCAGAGAGATTACTGGTCTCTAACATTTGTCACGAGCCCACTACTTCTAGTATTAAGTTTCAGTAGGTTGGAAACACATCCTTCATCTTCTGAAAACAGCACAGAATGCTGTAGTTTGTGACTCTGAATGTAGTGTCACTCAAGCTTTAATAGTTTAGTGTAGCATATGCTTTTCAGTGAATCTTGCATGGCTCTACTCTGGATACAGTTTATTTCATTTCTAGACTGTTTGCCTTCTCTCATGCCCCATCCACTACTCACACTCATCAATAAAGGCAGAAAAGTGTGGTAAAGATAGTATTAGGTATCAGGGTAGCTTTATGGTTGGATGCTGAGGCATCCCAGCTAGCCAGCAGATGTTGAAGAAGGTAAAGTTTGGATTAATACTAGAGAATTTTCTGTAGATTTCTCTCATTTTCCCAAACAGTGAGGATCACTAGCCAGCAGGTGTCTTCATTTGAAGCTCTTCAGACATTGGCTGTGGGCAGTAGTGAGGATCTTTCCTCTTCCTTCAGTACATCTTGACTTCTTTGGGGAACATTCGCTTTTAAATGAGCAGAGCAAATCCTGGCAGATACTTTCCATCCTTATGGTCTTACGCACCATCTTTTCATTTTGTTTTGCCTTTGTATTATTATTATTAAATGTCACGTTAGCTTTCATGGATTATCATCGTCACTTGTAAAACTGTTCTCTTTTGAAATGCAAATAGAAAAAGGGATAGAATTGATCATTTCCAGCTACCAAACCCTCATAAAATGTTCTCTTAACTTTGGTAGCGGTGCCATACTCCCCACCACAGCAGTTTTTACTCATACTTCAGGCTTCAGTTTTCTGTCAGCGCGGAGCTCTGCTTCTGTGACAGTGACAGGGCCGAGGGAACGGCATGGAGCTGTCAGGGTGGGGGTTAAGGACAAGTTCTGCACCAGAGGGCAGTGGGCACAGCCCCAAGCTTCTGAAGCTCATGGAGCATTTGGTCACTACTCTCAGACACAGGGTTTGAATTCTGGGAGGTGCTGTGTTGAGCCAGCAGTTGGACTCTGTGATCCTTGTGCGTCTTTTCCAGCTTAGGATATTCTGTATGATTTAAAGGCCAAAAGAAAGGAGATAAAGGAAATAAAACACAACCCTGTAGGCAGGGTGGTAGTTGTGGGGTTTCTTTCATGTAGCAGAAAACTTGCAGATGCTACTGAGCTTTAGAAGAGAAACTGTGACAAGAAATTTCCTTGCCTGAGGTCTGGAGTTAGAAATCTTTGCTGTAGTTATCTGGCATTACGCTTCTTTGATAATAGCAGTGTCAGCAGTGACCTAATGATGACTTGGCCTCCCCTTTAATGATGTGCTGCCCTGCAGATACTTGTGTGCATGATAACAAATAACACAGTAAAATATCCTGATGTAATAACTGCTCTTCAGTGGGATTTGGTAGTGTCTTCTCTTCATAAGGAAGAGGGGCTCTGCAGTGTTACCACGTAAGTCCCAGCAGATCCCTGCATAGAATTATTAATGTATATCAACTTAATTTTTCAGTCAGTGAGTATGTAAAGCTTTTCCGTCTACTGTTTGTTTTCAGCTTTTGTAAAAACAGTTTCAGTGACAAGTAAGGCTTGAAGAAGACTATATGCACAAAATTAAAAGAAACATAAAACTAAACACTGAAGTTTTTGGAAAACTCAGCATTTAGTTTCTCCTTACACCAGAAGTTCACTGTTTCAGTGCTGATGCATTATGGTTCAGGCTTAAGTTCCATTACAACGTGTTGTTTGCTATGGGGCTGCTACTTCAGTCTGTGGACAGGAGAGCAGCAGCAAGGACATGCAAGACCATTGCAGACCATTGCTTAACAAAACTTTCTTTTTTCCTTCTCTCCCCTTTTCTATTCAGCAAGTATCAGAGAGGATCCAAAGTACGCCTGAGACTGCTGGACCTTGAACTCACATCTCGGTTCCTGGGTGCTACGACTGATACAACTTTATTGGAAGCTGATGCAGTGCTTTTAGGGCTCATGGAAAGCAAGCAAGCAAAGCAAAAGGAGTAAATTTCATGTAAATGAATATACTTCGTGCTTTAGAGCAGATTATACAAATGAAGTGTTCCCTTGGGAGAGAAGCAAAAAGTTTCTTTCTGGTTGCTTATGTAAATAGTGAGATCAATAAAAGACAATAAGCACGTTGTACCCAATTCTTGCTTATTTTTTATTCACTCATCTTTCTGGCTATTTGCCTTTGTAATCAAATGTGGAAGATTACCTAAACTTATTCAGGTAATATTAGTTGAATGTTAGTCTTCTCATCCCAAACGGATGTGATGCTTCAAGCATAACAGCATTAAAGGTTCCTCATTTCCAAGGTACAGTGCAGGATATTTACTGCAGATATTAGTCTGTGTTATATTGCATCATTATTTTATCTCCATTTGCATTAAGTAATAGAGGTTATTCATTGCTTTAATTTGTTCTCTCATTTCCAGTGCATGTTAGTAAATTTTCTCTGGTTGTTTATGTAAATTAAAAGAGAAAAAAAAGGGCCAAGGGCCAAGCAACATGTTTCAATGTAGTAGGCTGAATGTAGGCCTCAGATTTCTGTAAGTATAGTTAAGATAAATACACCGAGCATTTGAGTGCACAAGCAAAGAACCATACTCTGTTTTTCATACCAAAGACCATTTTTGATTTCTGGTATATTCGGGTCTGAAATCTACACAGCATCTGTATAGATGCTAGCAGATGTGTTGAGGGCAGGTCAGTTTTACAACCTTACCACTGAATGACAGAAAACCTGTTTCACCTTCAACTGTTTTGTTTTGTTTTCCCAAAAATGCTGGGATAAATTTTGAGCTGTTAAGGTGATATGCCTTGTTTGATTGCAGCAGCAGTTTGGTGACCATGGCTTTCTAGTGATATCTACCAATTTAGCAAAAAACACTGTTTAAAAATCCACAAACAGCTCATCTTTCTGCTGGAGCAGGCACGTGAGCAGATGGAGGCACTACAGGGTAGTGTAGCTCCTGTGTCTCAAGACTAGGTATATTGATATTTCAGTCACATCAGGAAACTAAACAAGCAGGATAGCAGAGAGTCAGCTGCAGGCTGCTGCAACTCAGGTACCGTGTCCAGATCTGAGGGAAACTTGGATGAGATGGCATCAGAAG
This sequence comes from Odontophorus gujanensis, assembly GCA_013399175.1. Taxonomy (NCBI): domain Eukaryota; kingdom Metazoa; phylum Chordata; class Aves; order Galliformes; family Odontophoridae; genus Odontophorus; species Odontophorus gujanensis. Next base: position 33,437 of record VXAB01008022.1, read on the forward strand.
GCAGAAACTGGGAGTCGTTCAGTTAAACTGTTGCTGGCCCTGTGGTCAGCTTTGCCTCCCAAACTCCACAGATGTTCTTACGGTCAAGGAAAATTCAGGATACAAAGGCTGTAGTCCATTTAGAGATCTTTTCCAAAAGCATTGTCATTTTCTTTAAAGGTTGTCTTTATTTCTTCTTTCATTTGATAGCATGTGGAAGGAAAAGGGAAAGCGAAGCTTTTTTATCTAGTTCCACAGCCTGTTTTTTTTACTCTTCCTTATTATTCTCCTTCTGTCCTTGTGAGGCCCCTTTGGAGCACTGTGTCCAGGCCTGGGGCCCCCAGCACAAGAAAGTCACAGAGCTCTTGGAACGGGTGCAGAGGAGGGACACTAAAGTGATCAGAGTGTTGGTGCACCTCTCCTGTGTGGAAAGGTTGAGAGAATTGGGCTTGTTAAGCTTGGAGAAGAGAAGGTTCTAGGGAGACTTCACTGTGGCCTTCCAGTACTCGAAGGGAGTGTATAAACAGGAGAGGGAATGATTGTTTACACAGGTTGATGGTGACAGTACAAAGCGGAATGGTTTTAAACTAAGACAGGGGAGATTCAGCTTAGGTATTACAAGGAAGTTTTTCACTCAGAGGGTGGTGATGCACTGGAACAGGTTGCCCAGAGAGGTTGTGGAGGCCCCATCCCTGGAGGCATTCAAGGCAAGGCTGGATGTGGCTCTGGGCAGCCTGCTCGAGTGGCTGGCGACCCTGCCCATGGCAGGGGGTTTGAAACTCGATGATCTCTGATGTCCTTTTCAACCCAGGCCATTCTATGATTATTCTTCTACCCAAAAGAAAAAACTTTACAGAAGAAACAAAATTCCATTCCTACCCATGCCTGTTTGTAATACTGAGAAAAGTGTTTTAAGTGCAGGCGTCCACTGCTACAGAAAGTCTCTAAAACAGTTCTCATGCATGATCTGTCAAGAAGAATGGTGTAATATAAGGTATTTATTTGCTCAAATTACTGTGAGGAATCACATAGAAAATGTGTGATAGTTCTGAAAGGAAAGGACATGTTTTCACAGGTCGTTTTTATAGTTTGCAAACTGAAGTTGTACTTCTGAAATAAACAGGGATCCAGGCAAGAGAGGAAGCAAGCAGTATGAGCTGGTTTTGTTGCATTCATTTGCTCACTCATCCCAGTGAACCTACAGAGGAGAGTTTGAACATGAATCATTCTATGATTCTATGATTGTATGATTGGGTGTTAGCTTCCAGGTACCACTGATGTAGGGAAAGAAGACCTCTTTAAGGAGCCAGAAAGGATTTAAAATATCAAAGAGAAATCCTGAAACTGAAGGGAAGGGTAAGAGTCACCCCACCAGGTGCTGTGGCATCGTGTCTGGCTCCCAGCACTGCTTGGAATACTCACATGTACTAAGCATGCTATCAGCATGAACCCAATAGATGCTGCTGATTCAATGTACTGAGAACTTTAAGAACATACAGTTAGTTGTAAGTAGAAGCACATCATTCTGCTGAGAATTCTTAGGCCAGTATAAGCCAAGGTGTGTGGCTGTGTTCATAGGACTGCCAAAATCAGGAATTTCTCTACAGAGCATTTAGTGTTTCTTTTTGTTTTTTAATGTTGGCTTACTCTGAAGCACCAATCAGATAGGTGTTAAAAGATAAATACTTAAATTAATTAATTGGATTCTGCAGCTGAGAAGACATTTGATGTTAGCTCTTTGATGTGTTTTTCAGAGGCTTCTTTCCTGGAAGAGTCTTGACTTTTGCAAGTGTTTAAAGTTTGCTTGTTTACTCTCCTCGGAAAATTCTTGGGTAGCAACACAGACCCCATTTTAATAAAGTGATAATCCATCCTTCATTCCCCTCTAGCAGATAATGCTTTGCGTCACACCATCTCTAAAATGCCTAACTTGGGTAACCGTGGCAGATCTACTTCAAGTAGAATTGAATGTACCCCATATCTGCTTCTTGTTCCACGGAGGTACAACAGCTGAGTGCTTGTCGTGCTTTCACAGATGCACCTATGAGCAGCCTTAGCTTCCTTATGAAAGCTAACAGAACCACAGCCAGTTTGGATTTTAGCTGAAGCAATACTGTGTTATTTGGAAAGGTGAAGTCACTTCTTCTGAAATTCTACCTTTTATTTTAGGAACTGAACATCAAAACACCTTCTACGCACTTGGAAAACAAAACAGCTTTTTTATGGTGTAGATTAGGAAGAAAAATGAAAATAGTGAAATGCTCTTTTGGTGACTGATGTGCTATGACAGGACCTGGTAAATCCCCCGGGCTTGTCTGCCCTTTCATATTTGAGGCCTTGAGGTGATGAGATGGGCAAAAAAAGAAATGCTGAAAAGATCAGGCCTGCTACCGAGAGCGAATTAGTGCCTTCCCAACAAAGCTTTGCACTGAACTTGTTTCTGAAGAAAAGAATACTTAACGTTTTACTTCTCTTTGGGGCATTCTGGAAAGTTTAGACTACTCATTTCTTAGTACTGTCCCATTGATAACTGAGGTAAACCGTTGTTCAAACTTTTCTCTCGCGTCAGTGTTCCCTTGTGCTGGGAAGGCTTTCCAGTCTGTGCTGTCTAGAGAGCATTTCTGCTGGGCACAAGCATGCACTCTACATGTGTTTTTTAGTAAATTATGCATTCTGGGGAAGTGTTTATCACATACAAAGGGTCTAGACTAGGCAGATGAGGCTATTACATTGTAATCTGGCCATAACCCAAAACAAATATTATCCTTCCCGTGACTGCATTAGGCTAACATCAGTAAGTCCTTAAATACTCCCAAGTGTTCTTGTTTCCTCTCGGCTTGTGTCCTGTTCCATCAGAATGAAGCAGGCTCATGCACTGTGCTGCAGCTGTGATGAGGAAATGGGCCCTTTGGTGGCATTTCAGCCCATTTGCAATGCATGGATGAGGCGTGCAGCCAAGAGCTGCTTTCCTATGGGCAGGTGGAACCAAGCCATCCACAGCCTTTCGGGTAGATGCTGTAGCAGCCTGGGAAATTTGGGCAAACTTCTGAAGATAGCAAGATGTTTAAATTACTTTTTGACTGCTTAGAAGTTAGAAGAAATGACTATTTTGCTGATGGGATACAGTGATAAGGTGTTAAGATTTTTGTTTTGTTACAGAGTTTAGATAATTTTATAAATCTCATTTGATTAGCCTTGGACATGGTGTTAGATGTAGCACACGCAGGAGCTTCTTGTTTCAAGCACAGAAAATAGAATTAAAGGCCCTAAGACTTCTATTACCAGGCAGAGGGGCGGTCATCTTCTCTTCATAATGACTAAACTGAGTACAAACAAGACACAGTACTAACCGAAGGCCAAAATCTAATGTGCCAATTACCAAAACATACAAAGAGACATCAGAGAATAGAATTCAGGATGCACTGCTGAGCCTGGAAAGCAGCATCCAGTTCTGGGTTCCCCAGGAGAGACCTGGACATGCTGGAGAGAAAGAGTCCGGCAAAGGATCACTAAGGTGATGAAGGGACTAGAGCATCTCCTGTGTGGAGAAGCTGAGAGTGCTGGGGCATCTCAGCCTGGAAAACAGGAGGCTTGGGGGGATCTCATCAGTATCCATAAATACCTGAACAGGTTGCAAAGAAAATGAGGCGAGGCTCATTTCAGTGGTGCCCATGCCAGGACAAGAGACAATGGACATAAACTGGAACTCAGGGACCTCCAGAGGTCCCTGCCAACCTCAGCCATCCTGTGATGAGTTGGTGTTCAATTTCTGATGTCACCCTTTCTGAACACTGCTGCTTTTTCTTAGTCTAACTTTTTAAATCTTAGAGCTTCTAATTGTGCTGACGTGGAGATGACCCCGAGCTGGGGAGGTGCAGTTGTCCCTTTGGGGTTCAGTTGCTATCAGGCTGAAGGGAATCAGGATTTTCTGGAAGTTACTAAGGTGGAAATTGGTACCTCCTGTGTATGCTGGAGGCTGACTTGCTCTTTGTTCAGTGTGGCCTTCACTTGTCCTGCAGCGGCAGTGAGACTATGGCTACTGCTATCGTCCTCTTTCACTACAGCTATTGTTCCTCCAGGTTTAATCCTATTACACATACAGGCGAGCTGAGAACAGGTTCAGCCAAACAGATTGCCTCAGATTTGGACTCCCATATGCTGTGGTGAGGGTGTGCATCAACTTGGAGTTTGGCATCAGCTGCACCAAGTCAAAGTGCAGTTATGTCAGTGTTTGGCCACTAGCTTCTGGCAGATGGCACAGCTGTGCTGTAGAGATGCAGTCCAAGGACTGGTATTTCAGGTGTCCTCTCCTGCTGCTCTCTGCTACCTCCTGCCTTCACCAGTTGCCTGCATCTCCACCAAAGCCCCCTATATGGTTTGTTGCAAGCCATCTAACAGTTCAATTGCTTCATGTGACCCCAAAAAAGACATTTCATTGGGCCTGATTTGGTTTGCTGAGGGTCACAGAAGCACCTGGCAGGTGTTGGCCTGTGATTTCGTTGCATGGTGAGTTAGATGCCACTGCCCGTGGCTCAGGGGCTCGCTGATGAGCTGGATCCACTTTGTCACAACAGGCCCTCCTTCTGCGTTCCTCCTGCTGTTTGGGGACAGCTGGGCAGGGCCGTGTTGCCTGAGGCCCTTTGCGGGGCACGGTGAGGGCTGGAGGTTCCCTTGGCCAGGCAAGCAGCCAGGAGGAGGCAAGTGTGGGAGCTGTGAAAGAGCAGCGTGGCCCCAAGCCCTCCCTCCATGCTCTCTGCGCCTCGGGCCGCAACCCTCTATGTGCAGCACCTCCGGGGAGCTGGAGCTTCATTCACAGCCTAAACGGCTCTGAAAAAGGTCCCTGTTCCCAATTAGCCCCTCCGGTCACCCAGCAAAGCGGTGGGTTAAAGCAAGCTGGAGCGGCGGGTGCGGGAGGTTGGGAGGCCGGGAGCCCCTCTTTCATGGCCGCTGGCCTCTTTCAAGCGAGCGGCAGCGCGCTGGGTTCTTGTGTGAAAAACAACCGGCACAATGCCGAAGTCGTAACCTCCTCACCCCTGACGGCATGGGAAAGTGCACTCCTCAGCTGTTGGGTATAGAAAGGCTGCTGTACTCATGAGAAATGGCCATAAAAACGCGGTTCAGAGCCTGCCCTGCCGCTCGGCGCTTGTCATCTTGCCTATCAAGCTGCCTAATTGGAAAATTGGGCTGGCTTTAATTTAGAGCCCTGAAAATTCACACCAATAATTTCCCAGAGTCTTTGTTTTTTGTTTTTTGTTTTTTTAGTTTTATTACAAATGGTTTTGGCCATTTACTGTGACTGAATGGAAATCTTTATTAAAAAAATAAAGGAAAAAAAGAGGAAAGCTCAAATCTTCCATTTTGTTTAGATCTTTGATTCCTGCATGAGAAGGTGCATCACACTGATCGCACTCCTACATCCGTGTGAGCCCCTATCTCTTTCCTGGCACTGTTCCTCCTTTGACTGCACCTGGCAAGCTGCATGCTGCCACTTACACGTGTTACAAACTTGTCTCAGAGTTCCGTGCCCTGCCTGCTTCCTTCCTGCTTGGCTGCTCTGGAGGCAGCAGCCAGAAGAAGCTGCCCTGCAGCTGTAGGCACTCCCACACTGCCTCTCGTGTCAGGCACTGCTGATACCAGGTCACACGAGGAGACCCGAGGTGGCTCCTGTGGAAAAGGGGAAGTTCTTTACTGAGAGAGTGATGAAGTGCTGGCACAGGGTGCCCAGGGAGGCTGTGGATGCACCATCCCTGGAGGTGTTTAAGGCCATGTTGGATGTGGTCCTGGGCAGCCTGACCTAGCACTTGATCTAGCAGCTGGCAACCCTGCCTGTGGCAGGAGGTTGGAACTTGATGATCCTTGAGGTCCCTTCCAACCCAAGCCATCCTCTGATTCTCTGGTTCTATGACTGGGCAGGTGGGCTCCCAAGCAGGGTTCAACCTTGCCCTAAACTACTTCCACCCAGCTGCAGCCTGCATCTTTGAGGTCTCCTTCTCAAGCTCTGTTTAGATCACATAGCAAAGTGCTGTAGATCTTCAACTCAGTGCTGGGATGCTGTCCCTCTGGGGCCTCCGAAGGGTTGGTGGCAGCAGTGGTTGAACACACTGAGACTCCAGTTATCTTAGGACAAGGAGGAGGGCTTTAAGCAGATTCTTTCTTTGTCCTTGTGCGCTATTAGCAGCTGGGTGAGGACAAAAGGAGATGCACAACAGGATGCACTTGTTGCTCCTGCCTTGTGCCCCGGAAGCAAGCTGTGCTCAAGGCTGGGTGTGCTACCAAACCCTCTCACTGTGCCGTCTGCAGCAGTAGGAGTGGCAGACATTTACAGCAGGGACTTGTGCATGACTTGATAAACCTGTCAGTCTTCTGAATCTTTATCGTGCTGCTGAAAGCTCGCACGAGAAGCACGTGAGCAGGAGAGGATTATACCTAAGATGATGGTGTGTGAGGCCACCAGGCACAGCCAGGGGCAGGGTGCAGCCCTGAGGTCAGGACTTAGCAGGTTCAACCCATCTTTTGATGGAGCAAGGAATAGGTGTGAGCAGGACCCTAAGTCTTCATCTTCCCCTGAAATCATCATTCGGAGGCTGGGGTAGAGATCCAGCTCTGACATAGAAAGATGGGTTCACCAAATGAATTGACACCACTAATTTCTAAACTGATTTTCCTTGAGCTATCCTATTCATCCGAGCTGTGACAGCCCGAGCAGCCAGGGCTTAGGCTCTGGCGAGGCAGTGAAACTTGATTTTCATGTCAGTACAGCTTTGCACGTTTCTGTGACTGACCCACAGATCAGAAAGGAAGCAAAGGCTGGACTTTTACAGGTGAAACTCAAGACTTCGTGGTAAAGAACCAGAGAATTTTATGGGTTGGAAGGGTCCTCTAGAGATCATCGTGTCCAACCCCCCAAGAAAATATAGATAACAAAGGGGAAACAGAGTAAACAATACTTTGGCTCGACTCACACTTTATCTTTACACTTTATGTGTATTTCTTCCATTTACACAGAAAGAGAAAAGCATGCAGCTGGCAGTGCCACATCAGTGTCTCTGTGTCTCCTCTCAGAGCGGTAAGATCCAGAGCTTAGCTGAGTCCCTCCCATCAGAGGGCCAGTTGCGGTCTCTGGCCTTATTCTGGATCCTCATTTGCTGGTAGCAGTGATACACAGGCTGGAAGGAGGTACACCTAAGCACTGCAGTACTCTGCTGGTGAGCTCAGCAGAGGAGCAGCTGGGGAGCACCTTTCCCAGTTGTCAGCCCCAGCTGCCATTATGCATTATGCATTGAAATGCACAGTTGTACATACAAATTATTCCATTTGGTCTCCTTGAGACAGGACTTGATTGCTGGGCCCAGCAGAGATGTGCCTCCTCTACTGCTTGTCCTCAGGGCAGCCCCACACTTTGCCTGCCGATGAAAGGCGTTATCCTCCCTGCCTTCCGTGGCTCACAATGGAAATTAGTTCAACAGGATGAAAGGTTGGTGGTGGGAAAGCATGTCAGAAAATACAATGCAGAGAACACAATTCTTGGGAGAGAGCAGTTTGTTTTGTTATTTGAAAGGGCTCAGGATTTAGCCAAGGGGGCATAGTTATAATTTACTTTAAGGGATGCTGACAATTGCATTTGTCAAGTTGGATTATGGTCATACTGTCATAAAGGATCATTCTGTTGTTTTACTGCTAGTGTATATATGCATAAGTACTTTGGGCCTCAATGAGGATAAAATATGGCTCTGATGTGTGAAAACCCATAGCGCTGTCTGAATTTCCATGCTGCTACATGGCCCTTTGGTCGCGATGGGACTATTCAGTGCATGCATTTGAGAAGTTGAATGGATTTTAAGTCTTTGTAGATCTGAAATAGCTTGACCTGCTGACAATCACACTCACTTAATTGCTTGTCCTAAATACAGGCAGCCTGAATGGGATATACCCAGACGTTTTCAAATAGATGTGATCTCAGTGCTGCGCAGATTGGATTGACACAGGCACCTTGGTCTGCCCATATGTTCAGATGCAGGTAACTCCTAAGCAAAGCAACAAACTGTCCTTAAACTGGAGTTTTGCCTTTTATTATCGTGACTTTTATATCAATTTACACTCTTATGTTTCTACAGGTTATTACAATTTGCCATTCCCCTTTTATTACTCCTTGTTCTTCATGTCAAACTATGTCTGAGGACTAAGCTACGTTTGTCACTATTTTATGTGCATGTCATTACTTACATTTGTGAGTTGGATTTTTCCTTTCTACCAAAACTCTTAATTTTTGAAAGCACAAATTACTCCCAAGAAAGCTGCCAGTACTGCAGTCCATCGTGTTTCTGGGTGGGCCGTACTGAGCCACACGGGACAGGTCTGACCCGTTTCAAGCTCCTGACATGAAATATATTTGCCCTCAGGCTGTGTACCAATGAATACATGCTGACTTCAGTGTAAAGCAAGTTTGATTTGAATGAAAATGAATGGGCTTTGCTGCAGTTGTCCACACTGAGGTGCTAGTGAAGAAACAGCTTGGTCACTGAGACCAGGAAAACACACTGCGTATTTTTGTTCATGTCAGAGCCCTCACTCTCCTCTCTCCTCCTAGGGAAATAGGAGTGAAGAACTGGATGGACGTGTGCGTGGACAACAGCTCATGACATTTTTTTTCACAGCACTTTTCAAATTGCTCTCTTCCTGCTGCATCACATTTACTGCTATTTGTGCGGTGCTCCTGAAACACAGCAGCTTAGCTTGGGAGAGTTCACAGTTCCCTCTCTGCTCCTTTTTCTGCATCCTCATCCTCAGGGGCTATTCTGAAATAATTATTTTTTGTGTTCAGGTGGGTACACTAAAATACATCTCTTGCAGATGGGCAGATGGGGTGCTAGCTTCACCCAGACCAGTCTGAGATTGCTCATGCCAGAGACCCGCTGCATGCTCACCTTTGGGGAGCCTATGGTGTCCTTTGATCTTCAAACATTCTTCACGTCTGATATTTATGCCTTCTGGAGCCTGAGAAGCTGTTGTGTTGGTGAGTATAAGCACTGCTGCCTTATTCTCTCTGTGGCAAGGGGCAGTGTGAGGCAAGTGCTATTGAGGGGCATGAGTGGGTTGGGACAGTGCTGGTGCCCATGAGATCAGCCTTTCCTGAGCCCCCAGAGAGCATCCTCCACTCATCACAAGACTAGGGGTACAAGAAGAAGCCCTGGATACTTATTCACAACCATCTGTCCTCTGCAGAAAACCACAAACTATATGGAGAGCCTTGTGCCTTGAATGAGCCCTCCATTTGGCTCTTCAAAATTCTGATTTAGTTGACAAATCCTAAGTCTATGATGTGATGCAACATCTTCAGTACATGGATACTTTGATTTCTGATCCAGAAGTGCATTTTCCTGTGGTGAAGCACCCGTTCATGACCCAAAGTGAAGGTAGGAGTGACCCTATGCAGCAGGACTTTGGGTTTATCCACCAGCATCCAGCTTTCCCCCTCCCTCAAGCACACAGCCTCTTGGGATTTTACCTTCATGAGATGCTAGTGGGCTTTGTAGGTTTTCCCGGGCCTTTTGTCTCAAAGGATGGGACACGTGAGCTGTGAGCATGCTGGCTGCTGTCCCTTCATGTGGGTGGCACAGCTGTGATTGGCCATCCAGGCACGGGGCTGATTCGTAGCGGCGCTAGACCAGTTGGGTGCCCCTCAAATGAGCCATGTGGTGAGCGTTTAACCACAGCACCGGTTAACCGGTAACCGCGGCTCAGAACGATGCCGCCCGAACAGCTGACAGCCTGAATAATTTACTGCCTGCAAATGGCGGGACCAGCCGTCTCCGCTAGTGCCGGGATCCGACCGCCGCAGCCCATTAATTGTAATTGCCGGTTTGTGCTGACAGGAGTGGGGCCGTCGCTCTCTGAGTGATTAGGCAGCTACCGGAGGCTGTTCCCCTCCCCTCTGCCCTGCGTGGGCTTTATTTTATTATTTAATTGAACAGAGTGGCTCCCAAATGCTGTTTCCACTTGAAAAACCAGGAGAGGCAGGGGTCGTTGGAGCGGGCGGGGGTTTTGCGGGCAGCGTCTGAGGATAAGGCACCACGTGTTTGTGGAGGAAGAGGTTCTCCAGCACAGGGCTCGCTGCAGGGATGAGGGCCGCCAAAGCTGGCCGTCCTCTGGGGTCTCCCCCTGTCTCTGCAATGCCAGCATCTCTCTTAGATCCAGGTTTAAACAACTACAGAGAAGCAGGCTACACCTCTTCTGGTCTCACAACTCATCTCACAGATTTATTTGCCAAGAGGTTTGGCAACGCAGCCAAACTGGAACAGGTTGCCCAGTGAGGTTGTGGATGCCCCTTCCCTGGCAGCATCCAAGACCAGGCTGGATGGGGCTTTGAGCAACCTGGTCTAGAGGGAGGTGTGTCTTCCTATAGCAGGGGGCTGGAACTAAATGATCTTAAGGGTCCCTTCCAACCCAAACCATTCTATGATTCCCTTTTTTTGTAATTTCCAGTTTAACATCCCTACCCTTGGCTGGGTCACCCTGCACAATTGCTCACGTTCCCTTTGTAAAACCTTCAGATTTTTCTGCCAAACAAATACAGACTTCGGGAAAAGGAGGAGGAGAAGGAAGAGGAGGATTCAAGTTGGGGCTGAGGGAAACTCCTCAGCAGAGCTGGTCACAAAGGGGAGCTCTGCAGATTGGGGCAGCTGGTGCTGGATGCAGTGACAGACAAATGATGGTTTTTAAAGTCATTTTCTACTCAGTGGTAGCTACTGCAGACTGCAGACTAAAATGGGCACCTGCCCTTGGTATGGCTGAGGAAAAATAAAAACAACTCTGGAAATGGTGCAGTGAGCCTCTTTGGCATCTCCAAATATGTGAGCTATTTCAGGTATGTTTGCTAAACTTCTCTGTTACTTGCTAACACATGATACAGCTATGCCTGTGTGTGCGTGCGTGCTGCACAGAAGGGGACATATATCCTGGTGCAACGTTACACACGTTTCCTTTACATTTATACTGCCAGGACCCCATGTGTACCAGAGGAAAACAAGATGTGCTGGATGTTTTCTGCTCCTGTAGCTACAAATGGTATTTAGACTTGGACGGCTCTTGGACATCTGAGAAGAGGGAATCATTTTCCTTGTTCCTTCTCTTATTTACTCTCCAGCACAAACTGCAAGTAGCACAAATCCTCTTTCCTATCTCCCCTCCCTCTCTATCTGTGTACTTGGAATATGTGGTTGAATCTAGGTGAAAAGTTTTGAAAAGCTTTCTGCTGGGAGGAAGGCATGTTACTTAGTCCCTTCCAGTACACTTGATTGCCTTAAATTGCACCAGAGAAGGTTCAGATTGCATATTAGGGAAGATTTCCTCTCAGGAAGAGTGTTAATCCACTGGAATGGGCTGCCCAGGGAAGCGGTGAAGTCACTGTCCTGAAGGTGTTCAAGAAACATGTGGATGTGGCAGTGAGGGACATGAGGGACTGTGGCCACTGAGTGGGCATGGTGGGGATAGTTCCATGGTTGGACTGGATGGTCCTTTTCCAACCTTTACAATTCTATTATTATATGATTCTCTGTCTTGAAGTGTGCAAGTGTTAAGGAAATCCTTGAAAAAAGCTTATGTGAGCCCTGCACATATGTATGCAGGTTTCCTGCCCACTCAGTTTTCCCAGGCATGTGATTAGTGTGAGGCACAGCAGTTTCTGTCCTCCTGGTGCTGAGAAGAAGAGAAGGTCAAGGGCAGGTGTGTCAGAGGTCTACAGCATTGCTGTGTAGTAGGAGTTGGTTGGTTTTGAACAAGGAATGAAAGCATTCAGTGCAGACAGCAAGGGGAAAGCTCAGAACCTCTACAGATGCTGACATACGGTTTGACTCAGTACAGCTGTTCTTGTTGCAATCATTGACCCCCAAGTGGAGATCTGCTCTCAGATGAGGTGTCCAACCCACATCTGATGTCTGTGTGCATCAACCTAATGGCTGGCTAATGCTGGGCTCAGTTCTCAGCATCCACCCAACTCCACCAGTCCTCCGTGTCCACTCCAGGAGCGCTGCATGCTGGTTGGTGCCTACCTGTGTCTGACCTAGGGGCAGAGGTGCGCCAAGTAAAGATCAGAAAGAGGTCTCCTGGTATTTTCATGGCTGAGGTAATTGCTTTGCCCTCACTGGGGAGGGAGGTCATCCCTAAAGCCCTGCCGCTCCTTGGAGTCTGCATGATTTCTGTAGTTCAGAGGAGCTGCATAGAAACACTGGCCATGGGACTCTGAGCTGCCACTGCTACCTTGCAGCAGTTCATTTCTGCTCAGAAAGTTCCTTCAGAATGGCACTAAAATATGTATGAAAACTTACTTGGGAAAAAAAAATAAAGAAAACCCGATAAGCCAAGCAGCAGCTTTCTGAATCCAGGTACAAAACGTCATGGTTTTTCATTGTTTTGACCTGACATGGCCTATTTCAGAAGCATGTGTAGATATCTGGAAGTCTCATTTGGAATGCTGAAAAATTTGTCCTTTCTGAAGCCTGTTCCAACTTTGCCTCTGCTCCTGTGCAGTGCTGGGAGCTGCTGGACGGCCCAGGGATCAGGGAGGCCCTCAGCAGCTCTGCAGATGCACGGGTGTGTATGGGGGCAAATCACTGAGCAAGATTAAATGGGATATTTTGCTCCCTTCCCTTAGGCAGCCATGCAGCACAGGCTCTGAGAAGTAGCTTGGTACCCACCAAGCTCCATACCATGCCATTTTCTACACTTCAGCAGCTTGCTCCCAGCCTTCCCTCTTTGTGCTCAGCTTTTATAAGGAGCCATGCAATGTAACAGTCTGGGGGCTGGGCAGGAAGGAGTGACACTTTGATTGGCCATTTTACATAATCTTTAACAATAGTGGGGTTTTAGTGACTTGGTACAGCCTGTACTCAACATAAAACTGAGCATGTTATCTAAAAGTGCTTCGATGGCAAGATAAGCTGCTAATGCTGATAGAGGAACATTACTGAATAATAATACAATAATGATTTTTATTTTTTTTTTCTGCTTCCACTCTTTCTTCCTTATTTAAAACATTCCCTTGAGCATTACCTGATAGACTTGAGTCTTTCATCAGGTCATTGTTTTGGTTGGACACGCTTAGATTGTTTCCTTGTTTCAGCTGATGCAATGGTCACATATTTTTTCTTCTATCAGCAGTAACCCAAGATACAAGCTAACCAAGGCACACGTGTTCCAATCTGATAGAGGTGGTCTTTTACATCTTAAGGAGTAAACCCTTGTTCTAGATTACAGGTATATGTGTTATCTACTGATATTAATACTTAAGTAAGAGAAAATTTATATAATGAAAAATTCCCCTCTTCCCCACTGCCTTTTTTTATTCCTTAAACTCTTGCTGAACCAGCAGCAGTTGTATGCCACACCAGGATGAATATCTAAATAGTGCTTATCTGAGTAAATTGCAGATGAGATATCCTTACAAATATCCTTAGATATTTATAAATGTGGATCAGATCCCCGCTGAGTCTTCTTTTTTCAAGGCTGAACAGACCCAAGTCTCTCAGCCTTTCCTCATAAGGGAGGCGTTCCTCTATCATCTTTGTAGCCCTCTGCTGGACTCTTTCCAGGAGATCCCTGTCTTCAGCTTCCTTGTATACAAAGGTGAGGGGAATGCTATAAGTCTCCAGCGTCTGTCCTTGCTTGTGCACCTCAGTTCTCAAGTCTGAAGGTTGCCTCGTGACCTCAGTTCTGCAGAAGGATGATGTTCTCCTAAAGTTGTTGTGACTAGGTTGTGACAGGACAAAAGGACAAACTGAAAGAGAAGAGATTTAGACTGGATATAAGAAAAAAAGTTTTCTATAATAAAGATAGTGACACACAGGAACAGGTTGCCCAGAGAGAAAGCCCCGTCCTTGGAGACATTCAAGGTCAGGCTGGACAGAGTTCTGAGCAACCTGATCTACCTGTGGGTGTCCCTGTTCATTGCAGCAGAGTTGGACTAGATGGCCTTTGAAGGTCCCTTCCAACCCAAATGGTTCTATGATTCTATGTTCTCCAAGACCTGCCATGGATGGAGGGATCCCATGTCGGTGTCACTAAGTTACCTCTTCCCAAACAGTCCCTCCCTCCACGGGGTCAGGGACACTTGTCCCATGCAACGTGTGTCTGTCGCACCAGACACATCCTGCAGTGCAGGCCTGGAGGGTACCAGAAGGGCGTCTGCAGAGGGCTTGGGGTTGGGTTGGGTGGGAATTCACTTCTGTGGGACAGGGGGAGGTCCCTGTGATGTGAGCCTGTGTGGGTCATCAGACGTGAGACATCTGGGTTGAGGAAGGACTAGTGACAACAGGCTGCCCCTTGGAAACAGCTGGTTTGAAGGAATCTGGCCTAAATCCTAACCTAGTGCTTACGCAGGGTTAGTGGGGAAGCACCTGGTCCCAGCAGCTCTCCTACCAGGTGAGGTGATCAAGTGCAGAGACAACAGTTCTGCTCAAGAAGCATCACAGTGGGTAATAATTCAGCACTGTCACATTGTGGCAGAAAAAGCCAGTGTCCTACTGGGACAGGCATTTCTTAGGAAATACTGAAATACCTGTGTTGTTGTTTGGACTAATGAGAATAGGGAGGGCTTCAAATACCTACATGTCAGCTGTTGGGAGCAGCAACCTCTGTGTCTGTGGAAGACGGGAAAATCAGTAATGGTTTGAATTGAAGTAAGGAGGAGATGCATTAGTCTTCAAAAAATAATTTCTATCAGTGAGGAAACTTAAAGAACAGGATAAACTACCTGGGGGAATTTGTGAAGCTTTGGTGACCAGAAATCAAACATCTACTCCTCAGCTCTCCTGTCCCAAGAAGGGGATTGTGTGAGATGACTTCTTGAACTCCTGTCTGTTCCGAGACCTGTTCCATGGTGAGCATTAAACAGGGTTTGGATCAGGCTGAAGTCACTGGCTTTATCTTGGCTGGGATACAAGTGTTATAAAAAAAGTGTTTAAATGGATCCATATTCAGGAAAGCATTAAAACATGCGAATCATTTCAGATGTGTTTAAAAGCCAGTGGGTTTTGTCTTGTGTAGGAAGGAAAGGGATGGTAACAGAACGTCTCAATTAACACATTTCAGAACTCCAGTGTGGCTGCAGTAATGCAGCTTTCAGCATCTCCTCGCTGGCCAAGTTGAAACCAGTGCTGCCAAAATTTCCCAATGCATCTCTAAATCCAAGCCAAAGACCAACCCAGGGGGGCTGAGCACATACTTAAAACAAAGCGTTCGCTTGTGTAAATGCTCCCTGCAAAGACGCCAGGAGCAGAGTTCCATGCCCAGGGCAGGTGCTCTTGCAGTGGGAGGACACGCCGTGCTGGACACCCATGGGACATGTGGAGGTGTTGCTGATGGCCTGTCACTCCTCACAGTGTGGTGCCTTGGACACGAAGCCACGAGCATAAGGGCTGATCATGTTTCTCGGAGCTGGGATGCCTCGTACCAGCTCTGCTCTGCCTGATGCTCCACTTCCTGAAACACCTGGAGTTTCCACCTAAAAAGATCAGTGTGCCCAGGACCCAACAGAGCAAGTGCCACGATTTCTGGCTGTCCTGGCAAAGCAGCACTGGGGAGAAATCACAGATTGGTTTGGGTTGGAAGGGACCTTTAAGATCATCTAGTTCCAACCCCCTGCTATAGGCAGGGGCACCTCCCTCTAGAGCAGGTTGCTCAAAGCCCCATCCAGCCTCGCCTTGAATGCCTCCAGGGAGGGGGCATCCACAACCTCACTGAGCAACATGCTCCAGTGTCTCACCACTCTCACAATAAACAATTTCTTCCTGATATCTGGTCTAAATCTACCCTCTTCCAATTTAAAGCCATTTTCCCTTGTTCAGTTACTACCTGCCCTTCTAAGAAGTCCCTCCCAGCTTTCCCGTAGGCCCCTCTCATGGATCAGAAGACCACTATTGGGTCTCCTCAGAGCCTTTTCCTCTCCACGCTGAAGAGCTTTAGCTCTCTCAGCCTGTACCCACGGGGGAAGTGATCCAGCCCTCTGATCATCTTTATGACACTCCTCTGGACCTGCTCCAACAGCTCCATGTCGTTCTTGTGTTGTGGTTCCCAGAACTGGATGCAATACTCCAGGTGAGGTCTCATGAGAGCAGAGTAGAGGGGCACAATCACCTCCTCGACCTGCTGGGTTACGAATATTTGATATTGAATTAGTGCACAGATGTTGTTAATTCGGCAAGACCAGGGAATGGTGGGATTTGAATTCATATTTTCGTTTGAAAGATTTGTTTTCTGCAAAAATACTATGCAGTTGAACTACAGTTTTTGCACAGTTAATGGAGGAATAAAAAAATCACATATTTGTGTATTTTTAAACACAGTATATAGAAGACAGAGACTTTGTGAAACCTTTGACCAGCTTCATTTGCAAAGGAGATACACTTGATATACATGGAGAAAGCTTTCTTCCACCTGTGGAATGAATAGGAACAATTGCTTCATACAGAGTGCACTGGTGCTTTTCCCTGTCAGAATATGATTTGTATGAAACAGTTGTTGTGTTTGTGTCCTATCTGATTTACTACTTTTCATAGTTGTTTTCCATACTGGAGACTGTCTTCCCTCTTGCTTCATGTAAAGTCATTGGCATTTTTTCTTACTGCAGCTCTGGTGTGTGCCACCAGTATCTTTGCTGACCTCCTGTAGGATGCATTCATTTCCTCTGAGCAACTGCAAAAACACACTGTTTGTAGTGGGACTGCCATACAACATGAAATGTCCAGCCTGAACAAATGTGATCCCGCTTCAACACCTGATGGGTTTGCTTCCTTAAGCCATTCGCAGCGCTGCTAAATGGAAACAAGTGCAACATCAGAAAGATGCTTCCAATTGCAGCAGGCTCCCTGCTTTCAGTCTCATGATTGCATCTGGGCTTCTGTTTCGCCCTAAATCAATGCCAGTCAAATTCATCACCACGTGCGGGGTTTTCTGGTTTTCTGCACACATGAGGCTCTGCTCTCTGCCCCCCAGTCACTGGGTTGTGAACCAAATGAGACAGTCCTTCTGTCTCTGTAAAATCACCACTGAAATCCGAGCTCAGTTCCAAAGAGTGGCAAAACCTGTGTTAAAATTACTGGAAGCAGTGTTTTTCCCTGCTTGTTTTCTATGATGCACGCAGCAACAAAAAGTGTAGGTGACACTGTAAATACAAAGTGACCTGGTGTAAAGAGTTTGGGGATGAGTCAAATCTTAATTCATTTTTAATTCCAGGGCTGACGGGCAGCTGCTGTTCCGCCATCAGCCGCTCCTCACCCCTCAATATTTTGATTCCCAAAAAAAGAGACTAAAAACAATAACTGCAGTTTCTTTATAAACAATGTGAATAGATGAGTACTGCACCACACTACCCTGCGAGTTTAAAAAGGGTATTTAGAAGGCTCCTTAAGTTAAATGAAGTATAAGATCTTTATTGGTCTGTGGGCTGTAAGCGCCTGTGGCAATTCTCCCCGCTCTGAACCAAGACAAACAGAAAAAAAAGTACCCTTTGATAAATAACCTTTCCATATTAAATGCACATCAATCTGACATAAACAATTAGCTGTCAGGTGCTTGGCTTTGCTCGCAAAGGCCAATTTTCAGATTAGCGCTAATTGCAGGGCGGGCTGACACATCAGCTCGCAGCCCGGTAGCTAACGGCGCGGGTAGGAGCGGGCTTCAATGGTGGGAGCAGGGAGGGCTGCGGCTGCCTGTCTCCAGATTGCTGGCAGTTTGACTGTAGGCTAAAGTAATGGAGCTGGCAGGGTGGAATCAATTACTGGCCAATGAAGATTTTCCCACAGGTCGAGGCTTGGGAAAAAAAGGACGTTCCTGCTGCCGAGACAGCTGGCATGGACTGTCCACTGGGAAAGGAGCCTGCAGAGTGAGAAAAAGAGGGGCAGCTCTCTGTGATAAACTGGTGACAGACTATAAATTATGAAAAGGGGATTTGGCAGAGGATTTAGAGCTCGCTACCTCTGCCTTTCCCTCCCCCAAGATTTTAATGCCAGCCATGTTCACTGAGTCATTCAATTATCTTAGTTAGAAAATAAGAAGTGTTAAGGGAAAAGGCTCAGAATATATTTTGCTTAGCAGAATACGCACACGAGCTTTTAAAATCCTTCCAAGCATCACATTCTCCAATCGAATCTTCGGTCCGACTCATTCCATGCAAACCTTGTTAATGATGCTGTGTCTGTTACAGGCTTATGGGTGCATTTCTGCAGCATTGTTTCAAAGGTCACAAAACATTTTGCCTTTTGGATCAACTCAAACTCTCTGTTTCTACTCATTTTCTGTAGCAGCTGCCTTCAGCCCAGAAGAAAACAGTAGCAACACAGGAATGCAGTACCTACTCTGTGTTTCGCTGCATATGGGCAGCAAAGCCAGTGATGTGCTTGCTCTGGAAACGCTGTCCTTCACCAGCAGAAAGGCAAATGTCCATGGCTGGCAACAATCTGTTCTTTCTGTACTGAAAATAAGAGATCCGTGTTTTGAGAAATAAAACATAACTGTTTAAATGTGCACTGAATTGAAATCTGTTTATAAAACAAGTGAAGGAGATGCCAAGCAAAAGATGTAGGTAGGTCCTGTTCTTCCTGCTGCTTTTGAACATTAAGATGAAGATTTACTTTTTTCTTTGTACCTTCATTTTTGTACCTGGAAGAGTTCAGTGTTTATAAAAGTGAAGGAAGCAATGTGTAAGCACTTGTCTTTTTTTTTTTTTGCTGTGAAACATTTCTTCCCATTACTGTGAACCAAAAGCTAAAAATCTTTAGATCTTACTATTATAGCCTCACTGCAAGTGAACAGTATCTGCACTGGGGCTCTCGTGGGGGCTGACAAATTTGGATTTTACATCGGTGTAACTGAAACAATTGATGTGTCTACACCAGCAACCCTGACATCTGACTTGGGTATGTCTTGGTGTCTGTGCAGGTGCCTAGAGAATCACAGAATGGGTTAAGTTTGAAGGGACTTCTGGGATCACCTGATCTACAGCGGTGAAGCTGTTTCAACTTTTATGCACCCCAAAATACAATAAAATGAAGGTGTCCGCCAACCACCAAGCAAGAGTTTGTACAGTATTGCAGTTCTTGCTGGCTTGAAACAGTTCACCCAAGAATGGAATCACAGCCCTCTGGGCACCATGCTGATGGTCCCAGTCAGCCTGAACCACAAATGATGCTGAGCTGTGGACACAGTAATTACCATAGACTTCTTTCTGTCTTGTGTTTTCTAAGCCAGGATAATTTGTTTGATTCACAATTTGGAGCTTTCTTTCATGACCCTGAGAGATAGAATCATAGAATCACCAAGGTTGGGAAGGATCTCTAACATCATCTAGTCCAACTGTCCACCTATCACCGATATTTTCCACTAAACCCTATGGGAATGTAATTATTTCCATTCAGGAGCTGGGGCTTTAGGAAAAGCACCCATTACCACAAGACATCAAGTACATCTCAGGAGAGATAGAAGTGTTAATGTTAGGTTAGAATTGAAAGGCTTTGTGGAAGCTTTGAGGAAAATACAACTCTGGTTTACCACAAGTTTAACCAGATCTTTCTGAAATTTCTTTCAATTGTGCATGGATGGAAAGGAGCTTGATTGGTACATCAGCTTGCATAGTCTGGAAATAATTCCCTCTAGGCTGAGCCCAGGAACTGGGAGAAAGCCAGCATTACTTTTGGCTCTGCCAGAGCCTCTTTGTCCTTCCTGGATCTTGATGTGGCTGGTTCTCCTCACACTTAACTGCCTTTCTCTTTTCACAACTTCTGGTACCAGAACAACTTCTGCTCTCACCTCTCAACGGGACAGGGCAGAATTGCGCTCCTGGCTTTGCTGATTATTTTACTACATCTCGTCATCCTTCTTGGCTTCAGCTTTGGCATTTGCACCAGTCATGCTATTCCCACCACAGCACCCTGGATCCCACAGTGGCCACACTCAGGAAACCTCGTGCTGTGGCCACCACCACTGTCACCACAGACTACAAGCCCACACTCAACTCTTCATCCTAAGCCTGCAGGACTCTGGGGATTTCTTTCTCTTCAATAATGTTTTCTGACCTTTGGACCATGAGAAGAGACTTCCAAGGGATGGGACAGAGTTGGTGTTCCAGATGAGGGCAGAAATGAGGAACAAGCTATGAATTGATCACCTTTTTCCTTTCAGTGAGGCTCCATGCTTCAAGCTGCTATTTAAGACAGCCCGTGATACTTTCTGAAGACTGAAATTCTCCCCAACAGCATCTTTCCTCAGCACCAAGCACTGCTCCATCATTGGCTGATGGTCTCTTCTCTGATTCACAGTAGGTGTGTAGAGGTGGAGAGATGCACTGCTGCTTGGGCAGGTAAGACGGGTGATATTGGAGTCAGATAAGGTGATGCTACAGGAGGATGAATCTTTTTAGCCTCGTCCTGCCTTGCCTCATGGCTGTTCCTCTCCTTCCCAGGTTTTCTCATGGCTGTGCCCACATGCAGACTGAGACCAATATAAGCCTGTATGTGTGAAGAACACATTGTTTTTGGAAAAAGGTCATGCAGTATCTACTGTTGTTTTCCCTGAGAAGGATGATACATATCCTTGAGTCTTCTTGGAAGGAAATTTATATCCAGTCACTGAGGTTAACTAAAAGCCACAATGGTGTGCCTGCTTTAGGAAATCCAGAATATTCCTGAGAAAAAGAAAGGACTGAAGTTTTTAGAGGTACCAACTGAGGCTGGTTCAAACTCTTAAATTTCCAGAGTAGAGCTGATCCAACTGCACTGAGATCTTTCTCAAAATTTCCTTTAACAGAGGGAAAAAAAACCCAAAGAAGTTGTAAAGATGGACTTGAATCAGAAGATAAGATTCCTAGGAGGAAAAAAATGTTCCTGCTCTGCTGTTTTGAGCCCAGACTTATTTGTGGCATGGTGAGACCAGCAGAGGGATAGCTTGGGAATGGACAAGTCCCTCCATAGGACTGTATCAAGGGCCCAACATGGAAGGAATGGCATTTGTTGCCAAAGGTCATTGCTTGCAGAAGCATCTTGATGCAACTTTGTGAAAAAGACACTTGAATGGACCTACTGAACAAGGTGCTGGTAGATAAATAACAATGTGACTGGGCCACGCCGTGTCTTTGTAAACTCAGGAACTGTCCTCTTAGGGCATGCAGGTTTTGAGTGTGCCACACAGGCTGGCCAAGAAGAAAACTGGTTAGACTGAGTTAGAATGGAGTCTCATATGGGTCTTCCTGACTGCTCTGAGGCCTGCATGTTGACTGTAACCTCCCAGTGGGCCCAAGAGCCATGCAAGAAGCAGGGACTTCAGTTAGGTGATGCCATGCCTGCAGAGCAATGCGGTGAGGATAAAAGAGAGAAATTCAGATCTGACTTGTTCTTGGCTATGATCCTTCATTGTAATTGCTGAAGACTCTCTTCTGCTGGCTGCATCTTGTGGCCGTCGCTTGTTAAGGGAGTCTCTGGTTTTCTTCTGCTTGATCTTGGCTGTTTCACGACTCAATTTGTAATAGACTCTCCTTCTTCATGTGACATGTAACATTCAGAGTAGGAAAGAGGCTCATTAGTGGATGTGAATATGTGGTAGATGTAGGACCAACATGTCAGAAGCAAATCAAGCCATAGACTGGTGGCTACAATGCAAGAAAGGCATCTGAAGGGCAGGATGGCCTCTCCCGATCGTTTCTCTGGTAGAAATCTGTCATGAGATGCATTCAAAGTGTGCTGAAAGGTGAACAGGTGGGACAAAGATGATTTTAGTATAAGACAAGCAAAGCAGGACTATTGTACTGAATTTATCGTTCATTTTTATATCCGGTTCAATAAGATCCTCCGGGATGGCGTTGCTTCCATATCAGGTCTAGTTAACAGCAAATTGTCAGGAGTCTTAATGACTCTTATTCAGCCCTGGGAGAAGCCACACAGGCCAATGGGGAGGTGCGAAGCTCTTTCAGTGGGTAAAGAAATTATTTTCATAATCCAAAGTTCTTTATCCAAAGCCTCTGCTTGAACGTTCCCGTTTCATGCCAAAATAACACAGATCGACTCTGACAGTGCAAGGAAAGCAGTCTGATCAGGTTTTCTTTGGGGACTTTTCCATTTCTCAGGCACAGCTCCTAGCAGTAAGAGGGAAATACATGAAGTGATCCAGAAATCCTTCAGCAAGAGCTGTGGCAGATTTCAGAGCTCTTGGAGACTTTTCCCCTGTCTTTCTCACCCTCTCCCCCCCCTCCACCCTCCCTCAGAGGGATAGATGAGGAAGTGTTTTTGGCTGGTGGAAAGCAAGCCAAGAAGCCTACAAAGCTTCCCATTGCTTTTGCTTTCTTTCATGCCCCCAAACCCCTCAGGATGCAGTTGTCCACGAACACCTGTGGTGGCTCTGGCAGCATTTGTGCAGCTCTGGGAGGCCTGCCGGGTGTCCCAGCAAGCACAGGGGGACAGGGCAACAATACCATGGCCCAAAGGATATCTCCACCCAGATACATGAGCTGATTCTGATCTTGAAATGTTGAGGAAACAATTGAAAGCTTTCAGGCTTAGGTGAAAGGGCTGAAAAGGACTCCAAAAACGTGGAACGGTATGAATTAAGTGTGAGCATCCTGAACAGATCCTGTTTAAATGCTAGCACAAAAGACTTCCCCAAAAGGAGCCACCCTCTCCATCCCCAGGGATGTGTTCTAGATGAAAACACAACATGACAAAAGAAAACCACCCCAAAACCTGTTGCTAGCACCAGATAATCTCCCCCTCCCTGGCTGGGGTTTTGTGTCCCTGCTGAGGTCAGAAAGCCACGTCCCTTTGGTGCTATGCAAGCAGGGTTCAAGTGTAAATGTGAAAAACTTCTGTGGTAGAGATGGCTGTGATGTCCCCAGCACCATGACACTGGGACAGAGTCTGCGGAAGGGCTGTGAGTTTCCTAGTTCATGCATGTCCTTAGAATGACTCGAAGGAACTGGACTTCTGACAGAGGCTTTCTGTGCCCTGTGCCGAAATGTGAGCTGTTTAGAAGGACTTAAACCAGCTATGACTCATATGAAAATAAAGCATTTCTGGAAATGAAAAGACCATTTATCCCCCCTGCACACAAAGCCACTTTTTTTCCCATCTCCGCACTGTAAGTTCTTTGGGAAAGAGGACTTGTTATCTCTCTCAGTTTAGGTCTTTAAGACCATGCGGTATCTGACCTTCTCCCAAAAGGAAATAATGAAAAACCAACTTTCTCCCTTTTTTTCTCCATAGCAATTCAGGCTAGAAGAAGATTAGAATTATCATAGGATTTTCTACTTTGTGTTTTCTTATGTAAATGCATAAAATATCATGTCTGAGAGGACTGAAAAGTTGTCTATGAAACACTGTTAGCTGACAGATTAAAGTTTCATACCCTAGATTGTCTTCTATTAACCTGCTTATTTACTCAGTCTGAATACCATCTCCAAATTTTAATAAAATATAGAGTAGATCTGTTTTATCTTCGTATCATTATTATTCTTATTATTCCACTATTGGTCTTTCATTCAGACGAAATCAAAACCCGACTGCTTATGAAACACCTCTCTCCCGTGTTATCCCCCTTTAGCCAAATGTATTCCTTGAGAGCTCACATAACCTCCTGTAGAACCTGAAGCACCTGCAGAGCTCCAGACCTCAGCCTGCTCTACATGGATGCCAGGCTACATCCTGCTCATCATCCTGCTCAGCACGGCAGTGCACGTGCCAGGCAGCGTGCCCTTCCCTAAGTGCTGGTGCCACATTACGGGGCTGCTGAAAAGCACTCTCTGTCAGGCTGCGCTCAGGGTTTATTTTTGCTCCTCCAAATATCTTTTTAAGTCCCTTCTGCTTATTTGTACAGCTTTCCCAGCATCCTCTTTCCCCAGCTTGTTTATAGCTGGGAGGCCTTCTGCTTATTGCTCATCCTAATCTCTTACATCTTTACTCAGCAGCACTGGACCTACTGCTCTCATGCCTGTCTCCACTTTGCTACAATTATTCTTTTTTTTTTCTTTAAGGATCTTCTCTGTATTTGTGTATTTAGCTTTTCCGACTGTTCACAATGTGTTTTCAGTTTCCAGGATCACAAACGTGCTCTCAGTGTTAACTCTTACCTTTTGGGAGGATCTTTTTCCCAAGACCAGCTCCAAAGCCAGAGCTGCCTCAAGCTGTGCCTCCCGGACTGCCTAATCAGCCTCAGGCCTCGTGGAATCACAGAATCACAGAGTATCCCAGGTTGGAAGGGACCTACAGGGATCACTGTGACCAGCTTTTGGCTTCCCAAAATCAAGCCATATGAGTGAGGCAGACATCCCCTCCTGTTTGCTCCTGAATGAGAGCAGAATTCTATTTTTTTGGTTGTTTTTTTTTTTTTTTTTTTTTTTCCTGTGATGACTTCNNTTTTTTTTTTTTTTTTTTTTTTTGCCCTGGGAAGAGATCAGGATGGTGCTTTTCCCTGGGAATCAAATTCTCATTCTTAGTCCTCCTGCGATCTGAAGGCTTTCTAAGGCTTTCCATGACAACCTTCCTTCTCACTTCCTCCCACTAGCACACCAGTCAGGCCAGTTTCAGCAAAGGCACAACCATAGCGTCTCTGTCCTGCCACAGGGCATGTCGCAGAGGCTGGGCTATGAAACAGGTGAAGTGAAATGGGTACCTGAAGTAAACCTCCAGAACAACAATGCTAGAACAGACCAAGAGGCCATACATCCCACTCCTGTCTTTGAGTCACTTCTCGGAGATATATAAGTAAAGAAGATAATAAACAGAGAGAAAAGGAGCAACACTTACTGTATCACACCTGTCCAACTGCCAGAAATCAGCAGCTCAGGAAAAAAAAAAAAAAGCCTTTTTTTCCTTCTTTTTTCCTTTTCCTTTTCCTTTTTTCCTTTTCCTTTTCTTTTTCCTTTTTTCCTTTTCCTTTTCCTTTTTTTTCTCCTCTGTCCTCTCCTCTCCTCTCCTCTCATTTTTAGTTTTCCTAGATCTCCATTTGAACCAGAGATAGATGTTCTCACTCTTCTTTTCTGTAGATCCAAAGACTGGCAATCTTATATTTTTGATGGAAAAAAATATCTCCTAAACTTCTCAGCATCTTTGGAGGGCCATAAAACATCCATCTCTACATTTCTTGACCACAGCAATTCCATAATGTCTATGCTTCCTTGATTTAGCTGAAGTATTTTCTTCAAATTTCCACCTTAACAAGAAGTTATTCCTCTCACCTTCATTTAGTTTTATACAAGAGACAAACACAAGCTCTCTAACTCCTTATATTTGAAATACCTGAGGAATTTTTGAACTTAATCCATTTAAGTCACCAGCACAGTTATAGGTATTTTAATGAGGTCAGCAATGCTGGCTCAGCATTTTTTATATCTTCAAATAACGTGCAGTAAATCATTTTCCTAGTCTTCATTCTCCATTACAACACATTTTCTTGTCTGCCAACGGCTAATTGGGGAGCCCTTGCCCTATCATTATTTTTTTCATTCCTTATAAATATCTAAGGTACTAACCAGGTTGATTTTCTGTAGCAGCAGGTAATTTATTTGTCTCCATGGAGATAAACTGTTGGAACTTTTGTTCATGCTGTTTCATCATTAAAAAATACCAATTATCTCAGAAATCCTGCGATTCTTGCCTGACTCCTCATCTTGCCCAAGGTCCTTATGAAGTCTTTTAAACATAGAAAAGGTGGCAACAGGATCTGCCTGGGCTGTTGCAGTTCTAACATCACTTTAGGTAGATTCACAAATAGGTCAGTTCTTCTAGACAGGAGGCTGAAGAACACTTTGGTCTTCACTGAACATAGAGAACTACACAATGGAATTCTGGCAACTCTGGATGGATTTCAGTTGTTCCTTTGGAAATCACTGTTTTCCTCAGAGGGTAACCCCAGCTCCAGATCTACTTTTTCTACAAATCCAACATTGTCTACATGAGTATCTTTCTGTATGCGCACATTTATTGATATGAAGAAGAGTCAGCGCCGATTAGAATGGCTGACATGTCTCCCTGAAGTTAATAGAAAAGCACTTTCACCTTGGGGTCTTGTGGGAGATCAACTACCATGAAAGAACTGAGGATTTGGGCTGAACAGAGGCATCCCAAGCAGGAATGGTACATTGCAATAGGTTTTGATGGCTGATTTGCTAAATAACTTGAGTTATTTCGCCAGATTAAGAAAGCGGTGAGTTGTAACTTCTTGAGCTTAGTAGTACCACATTTGACTACAAGTCCCCTGGGCGTTGTGAGTACCACACTCACAATCAAGGCTGCACCTAGATACCATCTTTGCCTATCTGGACAACATAGATCATCTAAATCCCACAACTCCATGGAGTTTGTGGTGTCTGCCCAAAGAAGAAAGAAATGCCTATAAAAGGAAGGAAAGAAGAAAAGATGTTTCCATAAATACCACCACATTAATCAATCCTGTCCATAGTCTGAGATGGATCTGTATCTCAGCTTCACAAAGGGAAAGTTGAATTCTCTGGTTTGCAGCCTTGGTCATTTTCCATTCAGTCACTCCCTGGTTTACGCCCCTCTCTCCAGCATTGCCGTCTGACCATGCATTCTGCTCGCCATGACTCAAACTCACCCTGGTACCCCCTGAAACCAGAGGGACACTGGCTCCACCATGGATCTCTCACTCTCACCACAGGTGCTTTCAGAGAAATGCTACAGAGCATCATGTTTCTATTTTTATTTTTATTTCCTAGAATTATGTGATTTTTTTGTTTTGTTTTGTTTTCCCATGGTTAAAGGAAGCTCAAAGTGTCTTAAGGACAACATTAGAGGGAACATGCTGTATTTTCTTTTATCTCTTCTTTGGAATATAGTATTCTTGGGGGCTTTTGGATGGCGTTCTCTTCATTCCCATCCCTGAGTGAAGCGGCTCAGCTCTGTTGGGCTCTGCCCCATAGTCCCACGAGTACCAGTGAAGTGACTGGTACTGTAGCCTCTCCTTGTGTGCACAGACGCTTTGAAGTCACTTCAAAGGGGTTGTTTGCAAAGGGGCTGCAGGTACAACTCCGTCAAATATGGCCAGTACCATCTCTACTGTTTAATGATTCAAAC
Source organism: Odontophorus gujanensis (assembly GCA_013399175.1). NCBI lineage: Eukaryota > Metazoa > Chordata > Aves > Galliformes > Odontophoridae > Odontophorus > Odontophorus gujanensis. The sequence continues at coordinate 60,481 of VXAB01008022.1, forward strand.
ATTATTTCTTATGAGCAAACAGAGGCATTTTTTTATATTGTTGACACTGATCCTCTAGCTTAGCAAAGGGTACTCCTGCAACATTTTCTGACTCAATTTATCATCTGCCCTAGGCATTCGTTGCACTTTTCTCATCATTAAGGAAGAAATAAAAGCCATTCGCTAATCCCCAAACCACTTTGTTCCTCTATGGCCCTTCAAAGAGCAGGGCCCCTAAATGGTGATTAAGGACTCTGGAGACCTTTCTCAAGAGAGATTCCTTTCCTTCCCCATATCAGGCAGAAGGAATCAAATTCTCAAGCTGGGTAATGTTTTTTTAATTAATACCACAGGACTTAAAATAAAATAAAGTAAAATAATTATATGAGGCTGTTAACCTTTTTTTAATAGGCTTTTTACATTGCCTTTAAATAAAAACAACTCTCTATGCTTAGCCAGTGGATTCAGGGTGATGGTGTTGATTTGCAGGCCGGGGGCAGAGATGGCTGGAGCACAGGGATAGGGTAAGCTCTACCTGCCCTCCCTTCTTCAAAACATGAAGACCTTGCGCCGTCTTGCAATTGACCCTGGAACATTGTTTGCACAGGGCCAGAGGGACCTCAGCATCCTCACCAAGACAGGGACAGGACTTGGGTTGAGTTCTGGGCAGGCAGCAACTGCCTGGCGTGGAGCTTCATGGTGGGGACCCTGCCCATGGGGAGCAGCTGCCCACCCACGGGGCCAGCTCTCCTCATGCCCAAGTGTTTGCTGGCGGATACCAACTCATGGCACACGCAGCTGTGGCAAACAATCCATGTGCAGAAAGAGAGGAAAAATACTGGAGCCTGCGGTCATGTGCTTGCATGGGTGTGAGTCAGGTGCCAGGCAGAAGACATTTGGCAGAGTCGTTCCCAGAAGTGGGAAAATCTAGAAGCTTTCCTTTCTGTTCATGGTGTTGCTCATTTATTTATTTATTTAGTTATTTTTCATCTCTATGTGGTTTTTCTTTCCTCCTCTCCAGAGTCCTTTCCAGCAGCCCATGCTTTACCGCTTTACTCATTCTGATTTGGGACCTGACCCACCATTAGAATTTTTCTCTCTCCATCCCAGGCTGGAAGCCACGTTTCTTTTTCTCCTTTGAGCATAGCTAGCCCTTCTTTTAATCTCTCATGCTGTTACTGGAGGTTCTGGGACACAGGTGATTGTGTGGGAGTGTGGAGTCACAGCCACAAGCTGACCACTCTTTGTTCCACTGTTGGAAGATTTTCCTCTTTTACCTCCAGCCTCGATCTCCTGCAACCAGAGAAAACCCAGGGGATCAGGAATAGCCCTGCACAACAGAAATAAAATGTGCTTCACTTCTTACAGCTGCCTTCAGAAGCTCGGTGCGCTAGAAAAATGCAATGAGTCAGTAATACCCATAAAAAGAAAATAATTGATATGGTTCTTCTGATGACAGTGTTTCTAGGACTGCTTTTTCCTGAGCCTCCATTTTAGGAGAACAGTGGGAAAAGCACTTCTTAAAAGCTCCCTGCTGATATCAGTGAGATTGTGACCTGTGCTTAAAAAGGCATTGTGTCCCTTCACAGGTACACGCAGTGCTGCTGGAGCTGCAAGGGGGCTGACCATACAATCTCAGAGTTGTTTGAGTTGAAAGGGACCTTTAAAGGTCATCTAGTCCAACTCCCCTGCACAGAACGGGGACACCCACAGCTAGATCTGGTGCTCTGAGCCCCATCCAGCCTGGCCTTGAATGTCTCCAGGGAGGGGGCATCCACCACCTCTCTGGACAACCTATTCTAGTGCTTCACTACCCTTACCATAAAAAAAAGTTTCCTTATATCCAATCTAAATCTCCTCTCTCTTCGTTGAAACCACTTCCCCTTGTCCTATCTCCACAGACCCTGCTAAAGAGTCCGTCCCTTCTTTTTTATCCCCCTGTTTAGATACTGAAGGGCAGGGCAGCTCTGCAGCAACAAGCAGGAGAGCTTTGCTGATCTCTGCAGGGGACGTGGCGACACTTTGCCAGGGCTCCTGTGAATGAGGCCGTTTTGTGCCCTTTGTGCCAAGCACTGGCCGCGCTGCCAGGCAATGTTCCCCTCTCGGTTCCAGCCCTGTGGTGTCAGATGGGGGAGTGCAGTGTGAGCCCACAGTGGCTGAGCAGTGCTAACCGAGCAGAATTTGTCACCTCGGTTTTTCTCGCCCCCGGCGGATTCGTCTGTCAGTGGGAAGGAGCAGAAACTTATAATTAACAGAGAAGCAGGAAGCGAAAAGCAGAGTTCAAAGCCGTCTGCCAAAAGAAACTGATCCCGAGTGAGGCTCCCATAATTGTGTCTGCGATGACAATGACAGCCCGGCACTTCCAAGGCCGGCGCATTGTTGTGCTGAGCTCCCGTCCGCAGCACTGGTCGCTCTGCTTGCTGCCGGCCCTGTGCTGGGAGCTGCAGGACAAGGGGTCAGCTGGCATCCGGAGAGGGTTGAAGGATGTGGGTTATAATGAGACGAGAGAGGAGCGCCCCGATGACGGGCAGCACGGCATAGTGTGGCGATGGGGAATGGAGCACAGCTGGGGAGGGTCTGCCCATCCCTCTGGGTGAATTTCTACCAGAGAGCCAGGCAGTCTCATTCCATCCTATTTTTAGTTTAACGTATTTAAAATGGGGTTAAAAGGGGTCATAAATCTTTACAGGAGCCAAGCATCCGCGGAAAGCCAGGTCTGATCTCTTTTACATCTGCTCCAGGTTCTCAGCCTTATCTGCCTCAGCTGCCTTCGCCCTTTGTGGCCGCACACAAACCCCATTCAGCAGCAGTCCTTTGGTAGGGCTGAGTGGCAGGTATAGGGTAACCGCGCTGCGCTGGGAGGGACGGCGGGTGCTGGCCCCCGCAGCCCGGCTGATTGACACGGCAAAGCGACACAGAGGGGTTGTTTGAGGGGAGCCCGCCAGATTGACAGTGTAAATGTGTAACACACACACAGCCTGTGAGAGAGGAGCCTGCCGGCGGGTGGGAGAGCGCTGGCGGAGCGTTGGTCACACGGAGATTGAATTACAGCTGAATTAGATCAGAGCTGTGGGAAACGGCACCTCCTAAACACACACGCAGCCTCCCCGGGGGCCGGGCAGCAGAGCAGTGCCCGCAGCATCCCTCCCGCGGCCCCGAGCGGTGGCTGCGGCCAGCGGCTGGAAAGGAGGGCAAAAACAAAGGGGAAAAATAAAAGGGAAAAAAGGCTGGGATGGGAAAGGCCGGCACGGCGGGATTTTCACCCCGCAGCTGCAGGAGTTGGACTCCAAAGGGGATTTTGCTGGCTTTACCCAATGCCTTTTAAGATGTGCGGTTTTACGGCGTTTCGCTAACGCTGTGGGGAAGAATCTTAATACCCCAACGGCCCCCTCAGATACCAATCGCCCTCCTAATCCTTTTGATTTGCCGTATGCTCTGATGGCATGTCACAAACCTGCAGCGTGAATGCCTCGGAGCTGAGGGCCGGGAAAACAGACCCACTGTAAGCCCCATTAGAAAGGGCAAAAAGTCAGCAGGCTCCAGGATGTGCGGGCCAGCAGCAAGGCAGTGCTCCCAGCAGCGAGGCAGTGCTCCCAGCACCCGTGCTGCGGGTGAGCAGGAGCAGAAAGTGACCACAAAGGCTCACATCCAGAGACCGGGTTTTTTTTGTTTTCTTTTGTTTTATTTTTTTGGGGTGCTTTCTTTTTTTCTTTTTTTTCTTTTTTTTTTAAATTCCCATTATGCAACTTGCTTTCCAGGACACGTTTTGATTTTGATTTTCCAGTGTCTCCTGCTTTTCATAATCTCCTCTCCAGCGAACTCGACTGACAAACATTGGCCAGCCCGCCTGTGATTTCTCAACCTCCACGCTAGTTCTCATAAATAAAGTGGAAGCCAAAGAGAGAGACAATGCCTGACAGTGGAGCCAGGGCTCTGCAAACAGTGGATGCAGAGGGCAGCCCACAGCTCTTGGGCAGGGTCTGACCTACACTTTGCAGCTCTTGAAGTCTCGCGGCCTTACAGTCTGCAGAGCATGGCTATGCAACACAAGAACCAGAGGCACTTTTCTCCTGCTCTTCCCAGGGGTGGGACTGGAGCCCTGCCCACTCCAGGGGTCAAATGGTAAAGGCAGACTGCTGACACCTCAGGGCCCATCTGTGCTGAGCTGCAGGCTGGGTTTGGCCATCATCAACCATGCTGCCTGGCTGCTCATCAGCAGGGCTTTACACTCCATCTCCAACAAGCAGAAGGGATGGAGACACCCTCTGCTGAATGGAAAAGAGGCTTAGATGTATGGACATAAGCAGTGTTGTGACACTTGGCCTCATGAGCCCTGTCCTGTTTATTTGTTAGTACAGACACAGCAGTGGGACGAGTAAGTCCACAGCTGGATGCTCTGCAGCAGGGGTTTGCTGCTCCTCATTGGCACTTGCAGGCAGCCTGCCTCATGACAGACCACTGACATTGCTTTGGGTCACAGGAAATTAAATCTCCAGGCAGAGCCTGGCAGACTCTGCAAAGAAAGTGTTGCCTGCAGTGCATCTTTTGCTTGGTCCCCTTGCTCACAGGCCAGCCAAGGACAGAGAAGCATACATGGAGAGTAACAGAACTTTGTGTCTCCTTCTGTGGGTGAAGTTTGCAAGCGGAGTTGAGCCCCTGCAAGCCTCAACCACACACATTACCTTCCTGCTCCTCCAGAACTTGCAGCCTACAGCTCATCATGAGGGGAGAGGAGAGGCAGTGGTGAGCTTTGCTCTCTGTGACAGTGACAGGAGCTGAGGGAATGGCATGCAGCTGTGTCAGGAAGGATTTGAGTGGGGGTTAGGAACAGGTTCTGCACCAGAGGGCGGTGGGCATGGAACAGGCTGCTCAGGGCAGTAGGCACGGCCCTGAGCTGGCAGAGTTCAAAGAGTGTCTGGACAACACTCTCAGTCATATGATTTTTGGGTGGTCTTGTGTGGATCCAGAAGTTGAATTTGATGATCCTTATGAGTCCCTTCCAGCTCAGGATATTTTATCATTTTTAAAGTAAAAAGGTAAAAGGATGACCGTGGGAACTATTGACCTGTCATTCTCACTTCCGTGCCATGGAAGATCATGGAACAGATCTTCCCAGAAGCTATGTTAAGGTACATGGAAGGCAGGAAGGTGATTTGGGAGAACCAACGTGGCTTCACCAGACACAAATCTTGCTTGACCAACCCAGTGGCCTTCTACGATGGTGCCACTGCATCAGTGGATAAGGAAAGAGCCACTCTATCTCAACCTCAGTAAGGCCTTTGACATGGTACACAACATCCTTCTCTCCATNAGGCAGGGAGGTGATTTGGGAGAACCAACGTGGCTTCACCAGACACAAATCTTGCTTGACCAACCCAGTGGCCTTCTACGATGGTGCCACTGCATCAGTGGATAAGGAAAGAGCCACTCTATCTCAACCTCAGTAAGGCCTTTGACATGGTAACAACATCCTTCTCTCCATATCGGAAAGATATGGATATAACAGGTGGACTGTTTGATACATGAAGAACTGGCTGCAGGAACAAGTCCAGAGAGTGGTGGTAAATGACTGGATGGAGATCGGTGACAAGTCATATCCCCCAGTGGTCAGTGCTGGGACTGGTACTATTTTAATAACTTCATCAATTACATTGACAGTGGGGTTGAGTGCACCCTCAGCAAGTTTGCTGATGACACCAAGCTATGGGGTGCAGTCGACACACCAGAGGGACAGGATGCCATCCAGGGCGACCTAGACAGGCTTGGGCAGTGGGCCCAGGAGAACCTCATGAGGTTCAACAAATTCAAACACAAGATCTTGCACCTGGGTTGAGGCAACCCCCATTACCAATACCAGCTGGGGGATGAAAGGACTGAGCTCAGTCCTGATGAAAAAGACCTTGGCTAATGGACATGAGCCAGCAGTGTGCCCTCGCAGCCCAGAAAGCCAGCTGTATCCTGGGCTGCATTAAAAGAAGCGTGACCACAGGTTCAGGGAGGTGATCCTGCCCCTCTGCTCTGCACTGGTGAGGCCTCACCTGGAATAGTGAGTCCAGATGTGGAGTCCCCAGTACTGGCCTTCAGAGGTCCTTTCCAACTCTAATGGTTGTATGATTCTATGATTCTAAATTCTGTGACTCTTAACACCCTATGATGGTCTCTGCTACATCATTTGAGAGGGGAGGTAGTTTTAATTTTATGGTTTTTACAGTTTACTCACTTTTGGAAAAAGTGTAAGAATTGTGCCCACAGTTGTTAACTAAACAGAAATCCCTGAATTTATGTCTTGACTTGGCTACTCATGCCCCATTATGCTTACAAAATGAGAACTTGAAAGCTGCATGGGGCAGCAACACCCATTTCTGTGCCTGCAGGCTCCAGTGACTGCCATGGGCAGAGCTGGGCTCTCAAATCAATCACTGCTCACAGGACCACGCAGAAACCCCTGAGGTATGCAGACCTCTTTGCTCTCACTTCTTGGTCATGAGGATTTGGTAGAAGACTTGTAGAGCCAGGGAACTTCTGAAGACCCACTCATGTCTATGACTTAAATATTCTCTGGGTCAAATGCTATCTGACTTTTGAGTTGGAAGGGACCTTTAAAGGTCTTCTAGTTCAACTCCCTTGCAGTAAACAGGGACATCTACAGATTGATCAGGTTGCTTGGAGCCCAGTCAAGCCTGACCCTGAATATCCTTTCCCCTTGTCCTGTTACAATCCCAAGACTGCATTCTCACAGGTAGAGATAAGAAGTTTGTTCCTCTAAAACCGCAAAACATAATTCTTTTTGAAGAGTCTGGTATTGAAAGCAGCTCATTATGGATAAGATTTTCTCATACAAAGCAAAAAAGGCTATGAAAAAAATACAAACTTTTTTACTGTGTAAGGTTTACAGTCAGAAGACTTTTCATGGCTTTATGCACCTTTTTCATGGCTGTTATGAGAGGTAACTATCAACTGAGGTGGGAGGTTAGAGCTGCAGATGCATTCAAGTCTCAGACATGTTGACAGGTTTTAGCCTCTGGGAGAGCAGGTGCCAGCACTGTGTGGCAGGAGGAGCAGCACGGGGCTGAGGCACAGCACAAATAGCTCACCTTCGATTGTCCAATGCTGTCAATGCTGAGCCAGTGTGAACCATCAGAGAATGGCCATCAGGAGGTTTCCATAGATTCACTTGCACCAGAAGGCAAAATTTCTTCAAAGCAGAACTCCTTACAGAATAGGATTTTGGAGAGATAAATGTTTCCATTTATTCCGAGCTAGAAATGAAGATGCTGTGATCCAAGTCACTGAAATGGAAACTAGCTGTGGTATTTCAGTTAATTTACTCTAAAATGTATTTTAGATTAAAATGGCAGAGAAATAAATTGCTGTGAATCCTTCCTGTATCATCAGCTTGCCTACAGCTTTCATGAATTCAGTTTGGTGTCTGAGTGCTTAGAATGGGGTCCTCCAAAAGGTTACCCCACAGCTTTGGAACAGACCTGCCACATAGGAGCAGCACAGAATGGGATGATGCCTCCCTTCAGGCAACTTGGACATTTCATGACTGTATGGGATTCTGGGTATTCATTCAGTTGGAGCAATAACTTTCCTGCTCGTTTGCTGCATGGTTGCAATATCATTTTTCTTTTCATTGTGGTAAGCTAAGGATTGGCAATTACATTTGATGTTAGGGCTGTTCTGATTTTCATGACAGATGTAGCAGCTCAGCTAGGGAACAACCCCGTCTTGTGGCTTCTCTGCAGGACTCTGCCATCTCACATAACCATTGATCCCTCTCGCAGCTGAAAGCAAACCTCCGTGTGAAATGCATTGATTCAGTCACCTCAGCACACCCCTTCTTTTCTTTTCTTTTCTGTTTTTTTTTTTTTTTTTTTTTAACCTGAATTCCTGCAGGCTCTCGATGCAAATCGTTTCAGCTCTGGTTCACAATGGAGCAGGAAGGCCTTACACTGGAAAAGCATTTGGCTTTGAGAGTGCTCGGGGCGCTGGGGAAGCTCATGGGTTGCAGCCAAGCAGGGCAAGATCATGCTTCCAGGAAAGTATGACTAACCTAATTTCCACATTTACTTAGCACGTAGGATGCCCCTGTACATGCAGCACATCAGAGGTTACAGGGATGGGGTGCTGAGGGTAGAGTTCACTTAATTTATGGCTGAACTGTGCAAATCAGACATGAGATTCAGCCCTTTGATGTCAGCGGTGCTATCAGGTGGGCTGGGTGTGTGAGATTAGCTGCCATGCACTGTAATACTGCAGAGCATAATGCTGTGTCCTCAGTGGGCAAAAAGACACTGTAGAGTGGTGTGGTACATGTGCAGCACAGCAGGGAAGGGTCTGGCACTTTTAGCTTTGCCTGGCACTGTTGGAAGAGGAAAGTTTGGAGGAGGTCAACCAGCGAGACAGTTTATTGAAGTGAGCACCTGCAGATGCACTGGTTCCTCTAGAAGTTGTTCAGGAAGTCTGGCCGCAGGATGTAAATGCCCTTCTCCTGCCTGCTCAAACTGCCCAGACAAGAGGCGTGGACACAGGACCTTGAAGGACCAGAAAGAGCAGTCAAATGCTGCTGCTTTCATCTACATAAAGCTCCTCTGACCATCCTCATACAGCTGACATTTCCTCTTCATTGTCCCCTCCCTCCCAACACCTCAGCTGGGAAGGCCTTCCCTCAAAGACAGTTTTCCTTGTCTGAGAGCTAAAAAAGAAATGTCTCAGTATTCTCAGAAAAAGTGAAACTTTTTTCCTTTCAAATACATGGAATGCACAAAATGCAGAGCTGGGCAATGTCAGTCATGGGGTTGCTTCTCTCTGTTGGATTACCCCGAGTCCCAGTGCATCTACACTAGCAATGAATGCGGGCACCTCTGCCATCTACAATGGTCAGCCCATCTTCTGCTGCACCACCAAGCATCGCTACTCTGAGTACTGTAGTTTGTAACACAGGCGCAACAAAATCACTGTCACGTACACTCTCCTGTAGGGTTAATTAAAAAATGAAAGATCTGCAGGAGCACGGAAGGCAGTGTAAGGAAAGTTTTTCCAACTTCTGAGTTTTGATTCAGTTCAAAGCAAGGAGTACTGGGATTTAGGTTTGAAAGCATTCACGTACACATAAGAGAAGAAACAGCATCCTTACTATTTACAGTGTCTGAAACACATTGGAAACTGGAGAATGTCCCATTGAAAATACAAAAAAAAAAAAAAAAAAAAAGAGGAAATCTTGTGTAATGGGTGAAGCGAAGGAAGTATAATCTAGTGGTTAAGGCAAGAACAGGTCTGTCAGGAGGAGGTCTTTCTGGAAGAAAAGTTATTCCTGGTCTTACCACAGACTTTCTGTGTAATTGGGCATGAACTGAAGGGACTGACAGCATAAGCATGTCTTGCGCACACCGGGAGCCCTGCCTTGGGACTATGGCCAGGGTATTTCAGGGTCAGGCTTTGCACTCAGAGGAGCTCATGAGCTGCTCTCAAAATCCAAGCCCAGCAATGTGAGGCCACCGCAGGGCCTGGTCTGGGGCAGGCACTGGAGAAGAGAAACCATGGAAAGTCCTGTCACACTGGGGGGCAGATGGGCAGCATCCAGGCCATGGCCTCACTGCTTCCAGTGTCCTGCAGTCATGCTGGGTGGGAGCCCATGGTGAGGCTCTCACAGCTACGACAAAGCAGGGTTTTGAATGATGACTTTCTCAGCACAAATCTGTGCTCCTCAGGAGCAGCACAGCAGTGAGCAACCTCTTCCTGTATGCTGCTAGTCCCTCCTTGCGCAAACATGGTGGAGACTATCAGGCTTGGGAGACCTCATAAAGCTGCCTTTTTATGGGAAAAAAAAAGAAAAAAGGCTTGAAAGGTCATTTATGGTCTAAATCAAAGAGCGTTTTTCCTCTGCTCTCATCACTCTCTTGGTGAGCTTCTCCTTTGTGGCCAGGACAAGTGAAGTGGGCAAGAGAAGGAGATAGATTCAGAGGCACTGGCTGCCCTGTTTATACATGTTGCACATTAAAGGTGACCTTGATGGTGTGTCTATGTCCAGCTCCCAGGGCTCACATCGCAAGCACAGCCCTGGCTGCACAACCAATCTGTCACGGGGATTATCTGCTTGTTTGAAGTGAAATTTAGCTGGTCTTAATCAGAAATCTAGCTGCATCAGGTTTGCATTAGTCTGCATAGAGGTAGTAGCTTCACACAACGACATGGTAGCAATTAAGCTAGTTGCTACTGGTTCTTACCCTAGGGTACAACTTTGTTTTGTTCCTTGTAGATTAGTGGGACTGCGCTAGTTTCCACATAGTTTTCTTTCCTGTAGACCCTGGCTATTTCACACTGAACCCTCTGGGACTGGTTATTAGACCACACAAACTGTAATTATTTCCCAGAGAGGCGGTCAGCATTCCAGTTCTTGAGCATGGCCAGTTATAAAAAAACATGTTATGAATCTGAGAAAGGGAAAGGGTTTCATTGAATCCAAAGGAGCCTTAAAACTACACAAACACAGAATAAGTATCTTTGAACAGCAGGAACTGAAAACGCATATTCATTTCAAAAAGCATAATTATGCCTTTCTTGGCACTGGAGGTGAGACTGAGGGTAGTTCCCTTCTGGGTCACCCTTCGTTTCCTCCCTTGGTTCCTTGGCATGGGCAAAGCCACAAACCTCATATCCACTTCATCTAAAACCCTCCAGGAGAACCCAATTACAGCCCTGTTACCCCTCACATCAACTCATTTTTCTCCACTAGGAGAAGTCACATCTATTTTAAGACTTGAGGTGAAGTCCTGATGTGAGGGAAATGCTTGGATACATCCTGCCCTTGGAAACAGCACTATGTGTGAAAAGAAAAAGTTCACCCAGAAAAAAGGTGAGATTCATACATTACAGGTGATCAAGGTGGACACAAACAATTACCTGAGCAGATATGGAGCCTGTTACCACTACAAGAACTGATCCTTTGCAAGGGGCAAACTGCTCTCATGTGAGTTTTCAGCATGTGGCCTTCTCATCTCAACCTCTGCATGGCAACTGTCTTTTCTTGAACAAACCAATGCATTGTAGATCCTATGATGAAAAGATGTCTGTCCACTACTTCCATTACCTCCTACAATTTTCTGAAGCACTCAAGTAGTGAAGGATCTTATTGCAAACCCATTGTAGTTCTCTTTGCATTTGCATCAGTCAGGAGTAAATTATTTCCATGTGAATCAAGGGACAAAATTCGTATATATTACCTCAAAAATGTGATGAGGGATACACTGGTGAAATTCCATAGCCAAAATTTCTCCCACTTCTAGATCAATGCATGAAAAGACAGAAAGAAAGAAAGAAAGAAAAAATAAATAAGTAGAAAATAGATGCCTTGTCAAAGGCTACATGTTGTCCTGATGTTCTCTTGTTAATGTAAAGTAACTTTATCCCATGATGCCATTTTATAGCACGGCAACATTTATTGATCACGAGTATATAGTCACTTACTGGAACAGAGAACAGAGCCAAGCTAACATTGCTGCTGGGTAACTTGGGCAACCTCTCTGAAGTGTTCATGTGAAAGCTGCTTTTAGGAGCCATCATTGCTCACACACAACTGAAGCCAGCAAGAGCTAACTCTTTGTAAGTTCAATATTTAGTGCTCCCACAAGCTTAGCTAAGGCTGGTATTGGTTCTCTCCGCTCTGGATGTCTGCATTTCAGAGGGGATGCAGGACACAAACACGAATATCACATAAAGCAAGAAAGTCTGCATTTCTGGGAAGCTCAGTTTGGCTCTTCGCAGCAATTGGTGCAACAGCTGTTAAGTGCTCAAAGCTTTTAAAAGGCAAACGTGAATGCAAAGATGATGGCAAATCCAGCTGTAACAAACCCCCTGCTGCAGGGGCCTGACTCCTGTCACACTGTGTCCCTACTGCCGCTCAGGCCTTGTGGTGTGGCCATCTGGTGAGAAGCAGCACACAGTTCTCCTTCACCAGTGCATGATCCCCCAGGTGTCACTTGGATGAAGTGCTGGGATCAAGGCTGGCTTTCCAGATCAGAGACCTGAATCTGGCTCCATTAGCATCTGTGTCACCCAGAGGGAGTCGAGCTCTGGTTTGGAAAGGTCTCAGCTCCAGCAGGTTGGTGAGTTTCTCATCAGGAAAAGCACATTTCAGCCAGCCTGCGCTGAGCTCATCCTGCTACTGATGGCAATGTAAGGGCAAGAATGAGGCCTCCAGGAAACCAGCCATGGTCTTTGGTACGCCTGTCCAGATGGCAGACAGCTCTTCACAGCTGGAGTTACCTACGCAGTCTGAATCAGCAGCGGTTAACATCTCCAGTGTGCCACTATGCCTGGTCTCCTTCCTGAGGAACATACCTTTGCCTGTCCTAGCTCTAAGTCATATCGCAGGCTAACTCTGCAACTTGCAGGACTATCTCTGGCATTGGCATGGTAATGCTTGGTTTTCTTTTCTTATAGTATTTAAACTAGGCAAGTATTGTATAACTCCCCAAGTGAAACGGGGCATGTGTGTTTGCCAAGAAATATCATGGATTATGTTAAGTTATGGATTTTAATGCCCGAAATCATAGTTTTATCAACAGAGTGAAAACAACGCAAAGCATTTTCCATGTTAGTGCCCTCAGATGCAAACGGGCTCCCTGTCTTCCTCCTGACTTAGATGCTGTGCCTCTTTACAGAAACACAAGTGACAAAGCCTACGGTAAGCACAATTTCAATGGCTTTCTAAACTGATCCCATAATCAAGCAGGAGCATTGTATTTTGTTGGGTTTACAGAGTATTAGGACAAAATCAACAGACAGTTCAAAGAAAGTTGGGAATAGAAATTCTCATTCCATATGTCATACCATCCTTGATGGCAGCTACCCCTTACATTTCTTGCTGTTTACTTTCCAAGAGGTCAACAACCAGTGTCTGCAGTAAGAGTTTGCTTGGGAGTTATAATAATCCAGCTGTGTTGTTTCTTTCGGCAGCTCCCATCTTTTGCTGGTCCAAGGTAATAACCTTCTTTCTGTATTTTAATTCTTTTTCACTGCGTCAGAACTGCTCTCTTAAATTATATATAAAAATATATTAAAATGCATATTAGCCAATATCCTCCCTTCTCAATATTTATGAAAAAGTATAGCAATGAAGATATCGACTTCCAGTTTTGAGCCATAAGACTGATATTCCTCCAGAGTAAACACTGACCTTGGCTGTGCCACAGTCAATATTTACCTCAAGTAAAATAAATCTTGATGACAACCAAAACCTGAAGTCAATATTGGCTTGCTGTAATCCAGCTGGTATAAAGTAATCAGTTTCCTTTATATTACCTGAATGCCTTATGCAAATATTTTCAAGTTAAAGGTGGGCTCTGCATTCTTGCAGCTGTAGATGCAGTATTGGAACCATCCCCCCTGTTTTTAGTCATCAGAAAACGGAGGGTTCTCCAAAGCCACAGCTGCCACCACGCAACCCTGTGAAAGCTCTCCTATCTCACAAACAATCTGCGAGTGACTGATTAACTATCTAATCTGTGTACCTACTCTGAGGCCCATTACTCCTGTGTCTAAGAGCCTTCCAAACCCTTAAGAGAGGCAAAGTCTGCAAAGAAAGGGAATATCTTTTACTTGCCCAGGTGATGGAGCCATGAAAGTGGATAAACTGGGCACCCAACTCCTAGGTGTAAAGAAAAAAAAAAAAAAAGAAAAGTATCTCATTAATTTAGATCATCAAGTGCATAGCAATATCGTTGTTGCTACTACTGAGATAAAGAATTTCCCCTTCTCAATCCATGAGGAAACATTTCAGTGCTCAGAAGAGGCTCTTTTTAAATGTACTTATTTTTGTCCATCAGTCACTCCCCATCTAGTAACTGCTAAGTCTGGTGGCCAAAACCCTCCACCTTCGACCAACAGCAGACTCAAACTAATTCATATCCTATGGGTCTTCTGAAACAAACAAACAAACAAACAAAAAAAGCAAAACAGTGGATGGATAGGGGAAGAAGAGCGACGTGGATTAGTCACCCATTGGCCACGTCAGAAGGCAGCCAGGACAAGTGAGCCTTCACACCGCTGCAGCACCGTCTGCCTCCGCCTGTGTGCCAGCCCATGGGAATGGGCAACAGCAATGTGGGGTGAACCGGTGGATATGGACACAGGGCTGGTCTCAGGAGGCAGACACCACACCACAGGAAACAAGGTTTGATTTATTCTGCTGTCTGGGGAGAAGCAGGGGTTTTTAAGTTTTTGTGCGTAACTTAGTTACAAAAATGAAAGTTGAAATGAGGTCGCTCATTTAATTTGTAGTTCCAGAACGGGTGGGCATCTTCAGCAGAGCTTCTTGCAATTACTGTGACCAATGCAAGCAGAGGCCTCTTTTAACTGGAGCTCCTTTGTTCCTTTGCAGTGGCTCTGGTAGGCAACAGTCCCCGTGAAGTCTGACTTCAACTGCCTTAGGCAGCTAAACCACTCTCAGATAGGCTTTGCCTACCAGGACAGAAGTCATGAGCTACTCTCCATATTCAGTAAGAAAACAGGAAAAAGAACAGAGAGCTTTCAAATGACTCACTGATGGGCTGGTTGTTTTTGGGGGGTTACTTTTATTTTTTTTTATTTTTTGTGCTTGCTGAAGCTTTTTCATTTCTATATGTAAATAATGAGTTGCAAGAACAACAACAACAACAAAAATCACAAATTCTATACTAACTAGGTTAAGTCCTGATGAAGTTTTCTAGTTGTTACAAAGCTGGTAGTGCACAGAGCTGGTTTGCTGGACTATTTTTCCTGTGGTTTGGGTTACTTGTGCAGAGATGTTGGTGGTCCTAACAAATCCTTGTAAGATATCTGAACACAGCGCTCACCACTCCCTGCAGTGCAATTTGGCCTGATTAGCAATCTCTCTGGGAGGTCAGTGGCTGGAACAGTTCATGAATTGTGTTAGAAGTGAAATAAGTAAGAATAAATGATGACGCTTAATGCCAGTGGAAGACCACAGGTGCAAAAAAAAGAAAAAAAAAAAGCATACTACATAGGAGTTATTTAATGGAAATAACAGAGTTAAAAATGGACGCAAGGATGCTCTTCATTTTTCCGTAGGGAGCCTTCTCACTGGCCACCTCTTTCCTGTGTGAAACAGGCTGTGATACACGATGCACTCAGCAGGACTGTGCCTCGTTAAAGCACGGTGACCCTGAGCCCATAGCAGACCGTACTGTGTGACCTCCTGGTGCACCAGAAGTGCTTGCTGGCCTGCAAAGAGCTGTGTCACCTACTCCTTGACCACATCTCTCCTGAAGTTCTAGACCCTTACTAAAAGCTAGATTTCAAGTATTTTCTCAATTTACCTCCCAAAGCAATTGGAGCTACTGCAAGGAGATAAATGTTTGTAAATGCCAGAAGCAGTTAACACAAAATCACAGGATGGCTGAAGTTGGCAGGGACCTCTGCAGCCATCTGGTCCAACCCTAGCTTGAGCAGGGACACCCAGAGCAGGTAGTGAACAGAAAGCAGGGTGTGTGTGGTGGTGTGCGACCTGTGGCATGCCAGCCCTGTGGCACTGTGTAGTGACATTTAAAACGGCTCTTTCCACCGCAGGAAAAGTACCCAGCCTCCTTCTGAGCCAGCTCGACAGCGTGTATCCTCCGTAATTAAAAGTATTTTCCTGCACCTGGAGCTGAGGAGGGAATCACGAGATGGGTAACCCAGAAAGGGAGCCTGGTCTCTAAGAAACAACAGAGCTGGGGGAGGACATAAATGACAGCCTCCAAGTAACGTGACACTCACGGAGATGCCTTTTAAAGCTGAGCTGACTCACAGGGAAGTGTTTCACTGTTTCCAAAACCTAAGACTTGTTTTCCCCACAGAAAGGACAGGAAAACCCCAAACCAAATAGACTTAAGATGCTTCAGTTCTCCCTGACCCAAGCAAAAACAAAATAAACGTGCAGAAATACTGGAATTTCCCATGGAGTAGAAATGTTGGTTTTCACCTAGCTGCCATCTCTCAGCAGCAGGGCAGATGGAGGGGCACTGCTTTGGGATTTTCTTCAGGCATCGGCCAGAGCTGCACAGGAAAGTGCAGAACACACCCACTCACACTCTGCCTGACTATGGCTATTGCTAGAAAACAGGGCAAAAAGCTTTGCCTTCGTGAGACGGTGCCCATTGAAAGGGAAGCAAACACAGCCTTGCACTTTAATCTGTTTCTGAGTGAGCACTCCGTCTTAAATGTGTTAGGCTGTGAGCTGCCTCCTGCAGAGCATGTCTCTGGGCCGAACCCAACAGCTCTCCCTGCACTTTGTGGCTGTGCTGCTTGGGAATGGAGAACGCAGAGGGTTCGCTGCCTGAAGGAGAACGGGGGGTTGGGGAAGGCCACTGGCCACTGGTGAGAGCAGCAGTGGGATGCTGGCAGCTGCAGTATGGTGCCTGGTTGAGCTGTGTGCAGCACATGTGGCCCAGGGACGGTCTGATGAGCTCGACATCTGCAGAGCAACAGGACAGCGGGTAGGAGGGTTTAGCTGAAGATTTAAAAAACAAAACACCAAACACTGAGTCTAAAAGCTAATCCTCACACAGATTTTGCCATGTGATTTAGCCCTGCAGTCTGATGCCTGCTTTAATGAGCAAATGCCATGACTCAGGTATTTCCCCCCTCCCTGTCTCTCTCTCATTTTGTTTTGCAAGCCATGGCATGAGCTACCTTCAGCCTTGCCATAAAATTCTGACTCACTTCCTAAGGGCAGACTAAAATAACCTGAGGATTTTTTTTCTAAATTCTGCTTTTTACCTCCTTAGACATAACAGAAAGGCAAGCAGGGACTTCTGAAACACAACAAAATAAAATCTGGTTTGTTAAGCAAAGGATGAGAGGTCCCCAGTTCTCTTTGCCCCTCTGAGTCGCTCCTTTTAAGAAGAGAAATGGTAGCAGCTGACAATCAGTGCTTCTTCTCTCCTCCCTGAGCGGGCACAGGGGGCGGGGGGGGGAAGGGAGGGAGAGGGCTGAAAGTAAAGCGGAGAATTGTTCGGATTGCCCGGATCCCTCCAGGAAGTGATCTTTCTGCTTTTGCTCCAGACACACGCCTCCCAGCGAGCCAGCAGCTCCAACTAATTAGCACACGTGATGGGAATAGGAAACGAAGTCACAAACAATAGTAGCGTGGGAACGCAGTGTCAACTGCAATTACACAGCCCCCCCCCCGGCCGCCCCCCGCGCTGCCCTTCCCGGAGTAAATAAATAAACGAATAAATAAATAAATGAGCGCATAAATAAGACGGAGCTGCGGACAATGAAGCAGTGAGTGTGGGAGGCAGCAGACGCAGCAGGGCCAGAGGTGAGGCTGGGCACTCGCTGGCCTGGCCGCGGCCCGCTATTATTTTCATTCCATACTCCAAGTATATCGAGGCTGCTTCGTTCCCTTTTGTTCAGAGCTGGGGCACAACAGAAAAATGTGTTTGGGGAATTTCAGCGCTTGCCAGGTCATGGGGGAGGTCAGGCTGCTTTTGTTGGGAGAGAGGCAGAAGAAGAAAGAGGGCAATCAAATATCCTCCTCGAGACAGCTTACAAGCACATGTCTCATGCTGTCAGGGGCGAGGCTCCAGCGTGACACTTCCAGCTCCTTGTCTCTGTGCCAAGCTGAATATGTTCACTATACATTGTATATGTGAGAAGTGGTCACCGCTTCCCCTGGCGACCGCAGCTCTAAGACGTATTATAACGGAACTATTGTGTGGGATTAAACACATTTGCTGTGGTTGAAGCATAAGGAGTGTGTGACTGCTTGCACTTGCTGTGGAGCACCCCTAGCAGCGTGGAGGTGCTCACGCGGAGGTCAGCATCGCAGCACCACGGTGCACCCAGAGCCGTGTGCTGCTGGTTCTGCTTTGTAATAAGTAAACACAAGGCAGTTTTGTCGCAAGTGCATCGGTGTGAATCAAAAGAAGGGCTTGGGTGTGCACGGGAAATTACTGCTAGAGCTATTCATCAGTGCTGCTTTGAAAGCTCCTGCTCCAACACAACAGAGATTTTCTGGAATAAATCTTTCAGATGAGTGTGACTGCAGAATAAAAGTATTTCTCCTGGAATGATGTTTCTTCCTTAAAAGCAGATGAAATGGAGGTCATGCTGAGAACAACGGCTCTGCATGGGGCATTGGTGCTGCACAGATGTGCTGCTCAGCTCTGCAGCATCCCCCGGCCCTGAAACCTTAGGAAATGCTGCAGTGTCAAAGTACTGTGAGCAAGGCTGAAATGAAGCATCCCACAGGAAAATGTCCTCCGTGCCAGTACAGGCCACTGCTATTTCATTACTTCAAAATATACTCAAGTCCCAAAGCTAAGTGCTTTACAATCTCTCAGTTTGAATTAAAGCAACTCAGGTCAGACGCAGCTACACATTTAGATTGTTTAAAAAACAGAAGTTTAGCAAAAAGCAGCTTCATTGCCTAAACTTGGTCTGGCAAAACCAAGGAGGCACTACTGTTGCCTGTTAAGGTATTCCTTAATGTAGTGGAAGAGACAACCAACGATGGTTTGATTTTGATCTCCCTGGAGGAGAGAGCTTGCTCATCAGGGTAGCCATGTTCAAATACCCTCCCTGTTCAGAATACGGTTTCCTATCCAAATCCACCAAGCTTCGTCTTTAACTTATCTAAAGCAGCCAAATCAATTTGCCTTGACAGGATCTCCATCACAGAGCTACGGCCCAAGTCCCAACTGCTTCACGGCAATTAAAAATCCCCAACACTTTCTCACTGCACTCACACGTGCTGAACATTCCCTGCAGCCCATTACTCAGGGCTGTGCTGCTGTGGCTGCTTCCCCAGGCCAAAATTTGCTCAGGTGGCTGATGGCTTGGAGGACACCATGCAACTGCAGAAAGGTATGAGGTCAATGCAAGATATCATCTGAGAGAAAATAGGGATGCTTTTCCAGGAGCCAGTGCTCACTGCGTAATTTGCAGCTTTCATTTGCCTGCCTGTGCAGTGGTCATCAAAGCTGCTAATAGCTGGTACCTTAAAAAGCAATCAGCTGCTGCTCGGATTTGCTTTATTCCCAGCTGTATTTACCAACAGCTACAGGGCGTGCTCAGCCTTCGTTTTTATTTTTGCACAGTGAAATTTAATTCCACAAAACTAATGAAAAGTGCCCGTTACTGTTTCCCAAAGTGCCACATTTTCCCCTTGAAAGAGTGTATTTTACCTAACATTTTGCAGAGTGGAACCAAAATTCCGAGAGCTGTTTTCCATCCTTTGCTTCGTAGCAAGAACAAAAAGCACGCATGGTGTTCTCAAAGCTGCATCTTACTGACAAAGAGGACTCAAATCATTTTGGTGTGCAGGAGGGGCTGAGGGAACTAGGATTGTTCAGTCTGGAGAAGAGGGGGCTCAGGGGAGGCCTCGTTGCCCTCTACAAAGACCTGAAATGAGGTCGTGGTGAGGTGGGGGTCGGATTCTTCTGTCATGAACAGTGATAGGATGAGGAGTATGGCCTCAAGTTGTGCCAGGGGAAAAAAATGTTAGGAAAAAATTCTTGGAAAGAACGGTCATGCACTGCAACGGGCTGCCCAGGGAGGTGATGGGGTCACCGACCCCGGAAGTGCTCAGGAAACGTGTGGATGGGGCACTGTGGTCAGTGGGCACGGGGAGATGGATGGACAGTTGGGCTGGATGATCTTAGTGGTCTTTTCCAAGCTTCTGTGAGGCTTGGGATTCTGANCGCCGTCCCGCGCTCCCCGCAGGAACCTGAGCTCGGCCGCGGGCTCCGCATCGCCGTCCGCCACCTCGCAGATCCTGGCCAGGAAGCGGCGCCGAGGGGTGAGTGCCGCCCGCCCCGCCGGCCCCCGGTCCCGGCCCGGCCCTCACCCCGCTTTGTGCCCCGCAGATCATCGAGAAGCGCCGCCGCGACCGCATCAACAACAGCCTGTCCGAGCTGCGCCGGCTGGTGCCCAGCGCCTTCGAGAAGNGCTGCATCTTACTGACAGAGAGGACTCAAATCATTTTGGTGTGCAGGAGGGGCTGAGGGAACTAGGATTGTTCAGTCTGGAGAAGAGGGGGCTCAGGGGAGGCCTCGTTGCCCTCTACAAAGACCTGAAATGAGGTCGTGGTGAGGTGGGGGTCGGATTCTTCTGTCATGAACAGTGATAGGATGAGGAGTATGGCCTCAAGTTGTGCCAGGGGAAAAAAATGTTAGGAAAAAATTCTTGGAAAGAACGGTCATGCACTGCAACGGGCTGCCCAGGGAGGTGATGGGGTCACCGACCCCGGAAGTGCTCAGGAAACGTGTGGATGGGGCACTGTGGTCAGTGGGCACGGGGAGATGGATGGACAGTTGGGCTGGATGATCTTAGTGGTCTTTTCCAAGCTTCTGTGAGGCTTGGGATTCTGATTCAGTGAAAGCAGGTGGCGCAGCAAAACATAAAGGCTGGGAAGGTGCGCACTGCAAGTCCTGACACAAGCTTAATTACACGGCACGGCAGAGCAGACAGCGCAGCCCGAGAGCCGCCGCTCAGTGCTCGGCACGGGCTCGCTCCTCCGGCTGCCAAACTCCGGGGGAAACCGCGAGGAGCACAGAGCGGCGACAGCCCCGCAGCGCGGCACGCCGCTTTCCCACGGCCGGCCCGAGGGGCGGCGCCGAGCGGTCCGGGCGGCTCCCATTGGCCGAGGGCGCCGCGGCGGCGGCCAATGGCGGAGGCGGGGGCCGNAGCCTGTCCGAGCTGCGCCGGCTGGTGCCCAGCGCCTTCGAGAAGCAGGTAGGCGAGCAGCTGGACGAGCCCGGGGCTCTGCCCGCCGCGCCGGGGTTCTGCCCGCAGCTCCCGCCCCTCTCCCCGCAGGGATCGGCCAAGCTGGAGAAAGCCGAGATCCTGCAGATGACCGTGGATCACCTGAAGATGCTGCACACGGCCGGAGGGAAAGGTAAAAGTTTGACGCTGCAGGAGCGTTCCCGAGAGCTGCGGTGGTCCGGAGCGCGACGCATGCATGCATGGGATGCAACGAGTAGCAAGGAGGAATTAGTGACAACGGCGACGTGAGCTTTAAAGGGGAAGAAATTAAGCAGTTTGCAAAGTTAGGACTTGCGTGCGTAATGGATTTTACCGTGCTGTCATTTTGCTTGCACTGGGAGAACGTGAAAAGAACGAAAGTACTTTCCCCCCGCTGGTAGCGTGCGGTTTCAGTTTAAAAACAGCCGAGTGTAGTCACAGGACTCTGCAGTCTTGGGAGCTGCAGCACCACAGCGCACATATAAAAGAAGCTTGTTAGCCCCCAGAACGGCAGCAGCAACAAAAAAGAAATAAAAGAGAGCTTGGCAGCTAATCTACATTTGGGAATACTAACGGCATCCAAGTGAAAGTGCTCATAGGGGAGGGTTGCATGGGAGGGCTGCGTGCAGGGTATGTCTAGCAAACAGCATCGTAAGCCTTCATGCTTTCTTTTTTTCTCTCTCCTAGGTTATTTCGATGCTCATGCTTTGGCTATGGACTACCGGAGTCTCGGGTTCCGAGAGTGCCTGGCTGAAGTGGCTCGATACCTGAGCATTATAGAGGGCCTGGACGCCTCTGACCCACTGCGTGTCCGACTCGTATCTCACCTCAATAACTACGCCTCTCAGCGGGAAGCAGCGAGCGGTGCGCATGCTGGCATTGGACACATTCCTTGGGGCAACGCCTTTGGACATCACCCTCACATATCTCACCCACTGCTGCTGCCTCAGAACGGGCCCGGCAACACCAGTACTACAGCGTCTTCCTCAGAACCGCATCACCAGGGCAGAATTGCCGCCTCACATGCTGAAACTTCCTCACTCAGAGTGCCCCCAAATGGCAGCGTCGGACCAGTGCTCCCCGTGGTCACATCTGCTACCAAACTGTCTCCTCCTCTTCTCTCCTCCATGGCGTCGCTGTCTGCGTTCCCCTTTTCTTTTGGCTCGTTCCATCTACTGTCCCCCAATATGCTGAGCCCATCTGCACCAACACAGTCAGCAAACCTTGGAAAACCATACAGACCATGGGGGACTGAGATTGGGGCCTTCTAAGAACTAACTCTTTAGTAAGGGTGGGAAGCCTGCAAACCTAGCTGAGCTGGGTTATGCCACTCTTAACATTGAAGTTCTTAATAACTGGGACAAAGGTACAGCTTCACCTAACTAAATTTGTCTAAAAACTGTCTCTTTGGAATTTTTTTTTTTGTTTTGTTGTTGTTTTCTACATCGTTGTGTTAGCAGGGTTTTTTTTTGTTTTTTGTTTTTTTTAATAGTTGCTGAAGTTGTCTGAAAATAAAGTTAACAGTAGTGGATGTTAACACTTGTGTTAGATCTGTGCTGAGCATTGGAATCAGTTTTGTAACAGCTTGTTCTGTTTTTCCTGAGTACATCAGACTGCCTTTTTATGAAGAGATATCACCTATTATTGTTAGCAACAGCCTAGTTTAGTTATTAATTTTTCCATGATCACACTTTTCAGCCTTAACAAGCTGTGTTTTTGTTAATATTTTGACACTGAGATGTTCTATAAGGAATTACTGTTTTTGTAAACTATATAGGAGTCTTATATTTCTGAACAAAGCGTTGACAAATCAGATGGACCAGCTTGACCAGCTTTATCTAAGAGCCCAGTTTCTATTTCTTCTGCTGTGATTTGGTATATTTAGAGGTCTTATTCTAGTCCCTAGTGGATGTTTATTTGCATCACAGAGTCGCTGCGTTATTTCTACCACCCAACAGAGCAGTATGTGCTTTAGTGCAGACTCCAGAATGGGGAGTGTGCAAAAGTGAAATTAGAAACTACAATTGGTGGTGAGTTTCTCTGCTGGAGATGCGAAGGGGAGGAAAATTTGTTACCCACAGAAGCCTTCCTGAATGTTCAGTCCACAGGGCCAGATTCTGCTCTGAGTTACTGTAGAACAATTGCTGTGTTACTGGTATTCTTGGGTAACTGAAAGCAGATTCTTTCCCTCTGTGAGCTTCAAATCTGCACCTGAAACAAATCATGCTGGTATTTAGATATCCAATGGAATGGTACAGTGGGAACCTGTTCAGTGCACGACTTCATTGCTTAACAAATCTATCCTAACTGGTGCATTTTTTTTGTTTATGAGTTTTACTTTTTAGGGGCAGCTCAGTACCACTCCTCATTTTGCAAGGGCTCTGCTGCATTCTTGTGTGCGTGAGTGCGTGTGCGTGTACATGTATATTTTGTTTGATTTCATGAGAATCTTAATCTGAACAGGTTTATCTAGCGAGTTCCACTGGACTAGGTTTGACTGCTCTTGTATCTGTGTTGTGGTTAAATAAAGGAGAAAGAACAACATATTTTAAATGACATGTTTGTCTGGTATGTGTATCAGTGGAGAATTCTGTGCCTCTGGTATCCTGGGCGCTGCTGCTTAGTCTTCCTCTGGGCATATCTGTTTACTTTGTTCTCCCTCATCCATTGTGGTGTAGTTACATACATGAATTGAGTGAAGAACCACTATGCCTCAGGATCACAGCCAAAGGAGTGAAAGTTAAGGATGCATTTTGCGTGTTACTCCTCCTTGCCTGGCAGTAGGTGGGTAGGAAGTGAAGAGATCCCAGTTACTGCTAAAGAAGAGGTTAAAGTTGCACAACTCCCATTCTCCCTTACTGCTTTGTCTTAATATTTAAAAGTGATCATTATGAACGTGGAACCCTTTCCAGTCCAACTCATGGAAGTCCTCTGTGACAAAGTTCTGTATGTAACTGCCTCACTGAGTTCATGTTCTCTGTGTTAGTGCAGTATGTACCCAAGGTCTCCGACTGATCTCTGCTTGTCGCCCATCAGTGTTATTGGTGTGCTCTGCTTTTTCTTGAAGCAGCAAGCAGACAGGCTTAAATGTAGATGGAAGTTTTTCTCCTTGAAAGAAGTATGAGCAGACAATCCTAGCTGCCAACCTCTACCTGGAGAGCATCACTAACTTCTCTTGGGAGTACCTCACTCCTTTCCCGTACGTTTGAGTTCATAGTACTCTTCCACTGGTACGTGGTGTATCCTTGTCTGGCTTTAGCTTTGCCAGAATAGCAGAAAGAGTTCGGTCCTGTGGGAGAAGAGTGCTTTGTTTAAAGAAGGGCTCTCGGGCCAATTAAGGAGTGGCATTGACGGGAGGCTGAGAGGGCTAGGCTTTCTCAGAAGGAGTGCTGTGAGGCTGGAAAGAGTGGGAGGCTATTCAGGAGTCTAACCTTGTTTTACCTTCTATCCCGGGCCACAGGAGACCACTGCTAGAGATAAAATGCAAAACACTGGGGCAGCTAGAAATACATAGGTGTTACCGAGATTATAGATGATAGCATTTTATCTAAAACACGAAACAAGAGGCCATAAAATTCCAGATCGAGTTTCCTTTTCACAGTGTGTATCATCTCCTGTTTAGTTACGCTCTACCCAGTGCTTTACAGGCTTTTATACTAAAATAACTTCTACCTAGATTACTACGGTGCATGCAACTTAAGATCTAACAAATGGCAACACTTCTCAGCCCTTTAATGGTTATTTCACTGACATTCAAATGACCTTGCTTGCCCTTAAATAGCTGTCTCTTTTGTGTAGAAAGCCCCTACAATTATTTCTGTCCCACTGTCTCAATCTTGAATGAACTTCAGAAACAGAGGGTAATAAAAGTTTAGCTGCTGTGTTTGTACTCGGCCTTCTCTTTCTATTTCCAATGGCAAAAGTATTAAAGCACTAATCTTATTCAATTTATGCAATACATCTGTATTAACTTTTAGAGACTGAAAATCCACTGTCTGCTCCTTAGAAACAGGTGAATGAATTCCAGGAACTCAGGAAAGCTAAAAATTCAAATGGAAAAAGCCTGACCCAGAAGCTGAAGCATGGGGATTAGAAGTCCAGGGCTGTAACACAACTTGTGCTGCTCAGTAAGTCATGCTTGGCAATCGCTTAGCCATAACTGTTTTGTCAGCTGTGAGAAAGCAGTGGCATTGCTCATTCTCTTTTCTTCGGGAGAGAATGGTAGCTGGAAGTTTTCTATCTAAACGACAGTTACTGTCATTTCTCAAAAACTGAAGTAGTGAGAGATTCGGCTATTTTTATTTCCTACAAAATGATGGGTTTCCAAAGACAGATTGAAAGAGGCAAAATAAGCTTGCTCCTGTAGATAACAGATATCTTCTGGGCCCCAAATATTTCCTTGTTTACCCTATTGCAAAAAAAAACAGAAAAAAAAACCACCCAAAACAAACAAAAAAACAACAACAACAAAAAAAAACAACCCAAAGCGATCCAGAAGCAAAAACTTAACCAGAGAGGTGGTAGAGAAGAAAGAAAATGCAGATGTGACTTGATCCCATGACTCCTCTGCCACCTTAAAATGCTTTGGATGAACTGTGCCTGCCTGGAAATCCTCAGGCTAGCATTTTGCGTGGGATGTAAGATGATGTGGTATTTTAAATAAGCAAATATTATCTTTCTATATCAAGGAAGCTGGATTTGAGTGCGGAGTAAATTTTTGGAGCTAGTAAATACTGCGTAAAACCAGATTCAAACCTCTGGAAATCCATTCTGTGCTTTGGCATAAAGGAATAGCTCATCAAAGTGACATTTTTTTGCTTTTGGAAAGAA
Organism: Odontophorus gujanensis; assembly: GCA_013399175.1. Taxonomy (NCBI): domain Eukaryota; kingdom Metazoa; phylum Chordata; class Aves; order Galliformes; family Odontophoridae; genus Odontophorus; species Odontophorus gujanensis. The sequence goes on from VXAB01008022.1 coordinate 86,020, forward strand.
GCTGTCACTAGTTCTTAGGCCTGTTTCTGTTCAGCACTCCTGTCTTACACTCGTAGCATGACAGAGTTTATTAGGATCATGCTAAAAAATGATGAGTCCTGACTATTGCCCTCCTCATTCACACGTCAGCATGCGAGTCCCCAGGTGACAGGACCCTTTCTAGGCTTACTTAGCAGTGGGAAGCCTGCCAGGTTTTTCCTCGCAACAAACGAGCCCAAGTGAGCACAGATAAACTGAAATTCTTCTTCCTGTTTTATACTGTGTGCCTGTTCACAGGCGTTTCTTGCCAGAAACTCCCAGTTTGGATCACAATACACTCCATGCTGAGCTGAAGCCTGGAGCAAATCACGTGCAGGTCACGGGCTTTCTGCTGGGAGGCCACAAAAATCATTTGCAAAGCCCTTTTCTGAGGCGTTACTTGAAAGGCTGTGGAGATGGACTGTGCTGCGTGCCGGGTGACTCAGTACACTGAGGTGTGAAGGTGGCCATGCATTAACCAGTCTACCTGCCCTTGTAGAGCAGCCCGTGCTCTGCCTGTAAATGAATGCCTCTCTCTGCACTTGCCCAGCTTATAAATAAAAATTAGGCCTGTCTCTTTCTTCTGGAGCCAGAAGATGAAGGCATTAACTCATGCCTGCAATATAGTAGCATGACTGCAGTAATAAATGTTGAAACACCAGTGCCCAGTACAATACAGGCATTTGAAGGTGTCTTTTGGGAATCTGAAGAATTCATCTGGAGAAAGCCTTTATGAGTATTTTACGTCACTCTCTCCCATACCATCTTGTCCAGTGCATTTTTTTCTTTAGCAAATTCATACAAATTATTCATACAGCATGAAGCCATCAACCAAATGGCTCTGCTTTGACTGTGCTGTGTGCAGCCTGCCCAAGCCTTCCCAAGACCCCAGAGTTCAGAGGCAGAGGTTCTCTTCCAGCTGTGTCTTGTTGTTCAATATGTCATGTAACACGGCTGTATAACATAGCGGGGGCTTCTCCAAGTGCCTGAAACAGCTCAGTGCTTGCGGGCATTCTGCCTTACTTATAGAGCCCGTAACACATATTGTGTTCCTTGGACCATTTCAGAGGCTTTTGTCAGGCTCCTGTCTCCAGGAGAAGCCTCCAGAGAAGGAAAAGGGAGAGCTGGATGCAGTTCTACACATTTCTGTGCTCCTGCCTGTCAGGGTGGCCCCAGCACAGGACGCCTCTGCAGACCACTCTCTTATCTCTGTGCTGGAAATGCTTCTGGGAGGTCTCCAGACAGCTTGTGTTTCTCCAAGGTAAGCTGCAAAGTCGAGGAGCAGACAGTAGTAATGGCTCAAATGCTGATGGTTTGTGCACTTCTCTGTTTTGCCCTGAGTTTACAGAAGAAAGGATTTTGAAACACAAAGGTTGATGGGACAGCCTTGGGGAGAGAATGGCAGAGAACAGGAAGGAAGGCTAGTGTGGATCAAAGGAAGGCAAAGGCTGTGAGCAGATGAATGAAGAGCTGCATTGTTTGCATTGTCTATTACAAAGGTACGGAAACAACTGTCGTCAGATGACAAAATAAGCTGCATGTTAGTACTTAAAGGGCTTGGAAGGGAGAAGACAGTAAATCATAGTTTTGCTTAGTAAGCCAGAATCAGATAAACAAAACATAAAAACTGAGGCATGTGATTTAAAACCAAGATGGTGCTGGAACAAATGTGTGTGGATATCTCTATCTACTTTGATGGACCGTTTCACCAACTAGAGGGGAAATAGATCTTGAAATAGAACATTGTCAGCTGTAAGAATGCGTCACAGCATGATTTAGTGATCATATTTGTGCAGTCTGGCCAACTGAGTGTAAGGAGGTGGAAGGATTGAAGTGTGGCCCAACACAATGGAGAATTAGATGCATTGAGATAACTGCTACTACCTCCTGATGACTGGCAGCCATTCCCATGAAGTTCTCAGCCTTAGCTGCTTCACTTTTGGATTTTGGTACAGTGTTTTGGGGCACATGTTAGTTATCTACATAGGTATGAAGTCTCCTTCACCATGAGGTGAACAGTGTAGATTCATGTTCTGACAGTGAAAAACTAGATCAAGTGAAAGCGAGTATGGAATCACTCCCGTAATTAGGAACACCCAGTAGAGAGAACTCACAACTGCTGGTTTTCTTCACATTATACATATGCTATTTATAGTGCAGATAATAACTTGGTAATACCAGCTCCTATTATCACCAAGCCTGTCTTCTTTATCAGAGAGGCCATTTCAGAGACTGAATTTCAATATCAAAAGACGAAATGAAAAGAATTGTCACCTATTATTGTTCAGTGATGGTTATGTAAAAATGTGTGGGATTGTATGGTGATTTAAAACTGTAATGAAGGGAACTAGAGTGTGTGTGGTATGAACCCTTTCACATGCTACACAGCAGGCAGATCTATTTTTTACTTCATAAGGAAAACATCAATTTGATTGAACAATGTGCCCTCTATAATGTTGTTGCCTATCTGTCTGTAGATTGCCCCTTTGAATTTATCTGGGATTCATTGCGTCTTCTGTTAAGAGGAAATTATCAACAACAAGAGGAAATCCTGTACTAGTACTGAATAGTCCTTATTTTAAAGGTACTTCCCTTCTTGTGGGAATTGTATATAATCAGAACAACACTCCATAAAACCGACAAATTATTTTAGAAGGAGACAGGTCAGCCTTTTATTTAAAAGGTCTGACGTTATTCTACAGAAGAAAATCAATTGTTAGAGTGGATGACATTCTCCGTGAGTTGCTTGTGCTTCACAAAGGTGGGGCAAAGTTTAGGGCATTGGTAACAGGAAGTCTCAGCTCCTTAGAGACTTGTTTTCTGGAGCATGCAATGACAAAAATTGCAGTTTTTCTTCCCCAAACTAGCATGTGGGTGATAATGATTAAACTTTTATTAAGAAATTACCTTTGTGGGGATGTGAACGGTGCACGCACTCGCTAGACAGAAACAAATATGCTTGATTTCAGTGGGGATGGGGGTAAGATGCATTGGGCAGCAGTATTGTGAAGGCCACACAGAACAGCAGCTCTTTTGAGCTCCCTTGCATGATGTTCCTGAGATCCAGCCCTCTGTCCCTCAGTTGGGACTGCACGGACCTTTTGTCCCCACATAGCCAGGTCGGGCTGAGCAAGAAGCACATGCAGTCTCCACTTGCAGTCAGGGCCTGGGCTGCTGTACCCCAAAACTTGTGGCACCACCTCAAACAAGCACATTGATGGACGTGGATGTTGCTCTAAAGCTGTGCTGTTGTCATAAATCTGTGCCTCTTGCAAAAGGAAGGTTTGAAATCCCACAAACTCCCCTTGGTCTCACCAGCCACAAGTCAGGCACGTATTGAAAAAAGTTCAAGCTAAATCTGCTACACAGCTTAAAAATCTGCGGGTTGTTGTTCTTTTAGGCAACATCTGTCAACTTTTGATCCCTTCTCTGGGAAGTAAGGAGGCTTCCTGCTTCTTCATAGTGCTGACAGAGGTTGCAGGGCTCCCTGCACAGTGCCTCGGGCGACCTCATCCCGCCTATTATCAAACTGAAGCCTCATTTCCCAGCCCTGCAGCACAGCAGCAGCCCAAGCTGAAAGCACAGCTTCAGCGACAGAGCTGGCTGAGAGCCACTGGGACCCAGCACTGGGAATTCCCATGGTCTGCCCCCAGGGACAGAGCTGAAGGAGTGACGCATCAGGTTTCCGGTTAGAAAAATCCCTGCCTTTCTTTTTGCTGTTTTACACAGCATTAATATCCCCATAATGTGCTAGCCAGGCAGTCTGACTTTGTGCATTTTTTAAACAAAAAGGGAGCTGTAATGAAATTGTTCTTTAGCTTTCATTTTGGCTGTGTTCTTTCAAATGCAAAAAATAAAAATAAAAAATAAAAAAAATCCCTTCTTATTGCCAATTCTTATGCTGGGAGTACAGCCTTCCCCCCGTGATAAAGTCATTGCCTTGCATGAGATAGAAACAACCCATTCTGTATTGAACAGTTGTTGAGAAAGCTGTGATTCAAGCTTTACGTAATGAAATGCTTTTCATATCAGTCTACTGGGATGCAGCCTATTCGGCTCAGCTATCTGCATTGCATTAACTTTTATATCCCAAAACTCCCATCATGAAGGAGATTTTTATGAGACTGTATTTGACACACCCCAAACAAGATTCCTTTAATAAGTATGTCTGAAACCCCTGACTGCAAAAGGCTAGAAAAGTCTTTGCCGGGAGCTGATGCCACCTCAGATTTAATTTTCTGGTGACAGTATCTGCTCATATCTCATTTGGATGAGAGAAACGATTGCAACAATGCTGTTAATCCTATGGGACAGTGAAAGATAACAAGGACAAATTTGTATTTGAAACCTGTACCCATCATCTAGCCCCACTTTGTTATGAGACTGAAGAAGTTGCAAAATGAATTGTAATCCAGGGGAGCAAGTAGAGTATGAGTGAAAAGTAGAGAACCTTTTTGGATTGAAACCTGACTAAAGAGGGCATTTTTTGTTAATAAGCCTCCTTCTCCCCATCCCCAGGGCTTCTCAATCTCAGCAGCCCAATATTTGCTTCTTCAAAGTGATTTCTGCATCATCCCATGAAGGTGTAGCACTATGTTCTGGGTAGAGAGATGGGACTCAAAAAGACGAACCTGAAGCAACTGGCTGAGGTCCTGGCTGTGGAGGATTGACCTGTTAGTTCTTTAATTTTTTCCCTCAGCATTTCTGCATCATTTGCTGTACTCAAAGCACAGCTGCTCTTGACTTTCTGGAAGCCATGGATGAGGAGTACTTCTTCAAATCAGACCGAGTTAGTCCTCCTATCAGAGTTCAGACAATGAAGATCACCAGCAACATTTAGCAAACCTTTTTCTAGTCACCCACAGCACTTGTGTAAATGGAAGAAGCAAAACAAACTAGTTCCCGCAGCACCCCTCAGTACCCTTAACAGTTGGACTGTATTTCACACTCTGAAGTCTTCTAACACCTTCAGATATTTCAGTGCAACTAGACCGGTTCACTGCTCCCTGATGAAGGAAAATCCAGCCTGCAGTTGGAATGCAACCAAGTTCTTAGGCAAAATGAATACTCCCCTTAGATTCGTTCTTGTGTATATGACTTCACATTGTATTTTTAACGTAGCCTTTTGTGTATAATGTACAAGGTCTTAAAAAGTATTTGAAAGCACATCTTCCTCTATAATGCCTCAAATCATCATGTGTATGGTCCATTAGTGGTAGGGTTGAAGGTCTTGGTTTTGCTACTTAGATTTCTTCCGCTGAGAGGGATAATTGGTGACACAGATAGGTTATCATCACGTGGACCAGATCTAGAGCAAAATGAACCTAAGGGTGAAGAAAGTATCTGTCTGAGGCACTCTTTGCTGTGATGATGGTCTACGATGCACTAGTGGAAGCTCCATTAGGATCTCACAGATTGTCACTGTGGGACTGGGCCATGGTAGGAGGTGCAAGATGGGATCCCAGTGGGAAACCTTGCAGTGATAAAAGTGTCAGGGAGGTGGGAGTCCACAGGTAGAGTGCAGCTTTGGGAAGGAAAAGTCATAAAAGGAAGATGTTTGAGACTGTGGAAAGAGGTTAGGGTTGAGGAAAGGCTTGTGTGTGAGGGGAGAGGATACTCCCCTCGATCTTTCTCACTTGCTAGAAATGTCTTAGCTGTAGGCACTCCAGTGTGGTTCATCAGTCACTTGGATATGTGAGGTAGGGAACATGAGAGATAGGATCACCGACACCTGGGCTGAACCTTTATTCAGAATGGGTTGCCTCTATTCATGAAATAAACATAATTACCTGGGTGAGAAATTGGCAACAAAATACTTCTCCTGTTGCACAAGATGGCTGAGAACCTGACCTGCTGCTGGTTTGGCTGTGCTCTTCAGTCTTCTCTGGACATAAACAGTACTGGAGCAGATTTTGTATTTTTTCCCTGGCTGATTTCTTGTTTCCCTTCTGTGGCCTCTTCAGTTCTACTACCAGATACCAACAACACTCACAAATATGTAACATTAAATAAAAAATATATATAGTATTAAGTAAACAACTGTATGCTTTGGCAGAGCATTTCTTCCTACACATGGCCCAGTTACCTCAAATAGCCAATCTGTATCTTTCGGTGGTGGCAAGAACCCATTCAGGAAGTGAACTAGGAATCCTTATGACCTTGGGGAAATGATCCCTTCATGGTAGTGCCTGGAGACAGCAGGTAATTTGGACAGGAGATCTGTTTAGAAATTCCCGACAAGAGAGAAAGACTAAATCTCCATTGGGTAGAAAGAAAAACTCCTTTCTGGAGGACATACAAAACTATGTCAGTTATGTCTTTGCTTAGGGAGTGTACAGAAAACACAGAACATACTAGTGTCTCTGGATCAATTTTGGTTTATGCTCTGGCTTTCACAAGTCCGGAGGAGGAAGGCTGTGAGACAGCAGAGCAATTGCTGTATTTAGTTGGGCGGCCTATGGGAGCAGAGCTGTGCCTTCGGGGCCGGGTGTGTTGGCTCTGCAATAGCAATGGAGCTGTTTGGGTAACACTTACATATAATTGTAAGACATAGAGAGAAAATAGGTTTTTATAGAAATATCTTTTACAGTTCTGTTGATTTAACAGAGAAGGAGAGTGCAGTGAGAGCTTTTTTGTTCCAAAAAGCACTTTATAGCATGCATTGTCTCCTGAAGTCTCAGTGGCTTTCTGCAGGTTGGGGCTGGCTCTGTTTGCTTTTCCTTCCTGTCCCTCTAGGACCAACAACTGTGGCTGGGCCTAGTTCTAACACATAGGGCACAAGGGAAAGAGGATTTCCTTAACAACCCAAAATAAACCAAAAAAGCTGTGGAGAATCTTGGCAGAAAGCATAGAAATTGAAAGTTTCAGCCTGTTGTTTTCATGGAGGTGAGAATCCTATTGCAGCCCATGAATGTATTTTCTTCCTAAGAGCTGTGGGATCAAATGTTACATGGTCAGAACTGCAAAATAATTTCAGTGCCCCTGAGCAGGGAGATTTCCTTTACAGAAAACAGTCTAGAGTCAGAAAGCATCTTTACGTCCCAGAGTTGTATTGGCATCTCTGTGGAACAAGAATGCTACAATCCTGCAAATGCCTATACCAGAATGTTTGTGTTTGTGCTGGTGAAATAGTCACCATTATAAGTTTTGAGTTAACTGTTATTAAAAATGGGAAAACTGTACTGTAAACCCAGTCTGAAAAGTAAAACACAGTGGACACTGTCAGAGTCCTGCTGGCTTACAAGGAAGTGTGTATAAAAAGTAACAGCAGTTGTGGGCATCACTGCAAATCCTCCCTCCTGGCTGCTGAACTTTCTCTTCTAATCTCAGAGATAACACAGCCTGTGAATCACATGCAGGGGATGACACGGTGTGACCTTAGAGTTTGAAGACATATGTATCTCTAAGGTGTCTGGAGGAGTAGAGAAAGACCAGTGTTAGATTTTTTTTCCTAGCAGATGCTTCATTCTGGACAAACCATTAAAGAAGTGAAATACGATTCGAACCATGTATGCTATCAGTGTTGAAAATTAATCATGCCACTTGAATGTGAAGAGACAGTGATGCCTTGACTATAAAGGAAACCTGATGGAAATACACAGCATTGCTGGCTAGAGGATTTGCATCAGTGCTGGCTCTTATATCATTAAATAACAGAAAGTGAGCCCATGTCCCTGGGAGGGAATGTTTGCCACCTACTTCCCTCTGTTGACTGAGTTACTGAAGTACACTACACTTGAAGGCAAAGCTCACAGACAATGAGGTAAGATTGAAAGGCAGACAATAGGCCAGATTCTTGGCATTGGTGGAGCCTTGCTGAAAATATTACCGTGGCTCAGGATTGGCTCACTTAGCTCATAGTTTAAGCAGCCAACTTTGTACAGGGCCATGCTTTCAAAAAGAAAAGCCATGTCTTATGTGTATATACATTTGTAGGTGCTTCTCCCTCGTCCTTTTTATGTCTAAATAATAAATAGCACCGCAAATCTAAAATTCTCTCTGCATCAAGCTGTCAGTCATAACTGGCACTTGCCATCAAATAAACAAATAGAGGAGGAAAATGAAGCAGAATTACAGTTTTCTTGTTCTGATACTTTTTTTTTTTCCTTTATGAACAGCTACCTGGTATTAATGTTACCAAATGCAGGCAGTGTTTCAGGAGAGCTTCAGGAGTATTGCTGTCTGTCTCTGAAATATCAGTACACTCACATTGGCTAAAAGGCTCTGTTTCCAGTTCTTCATAGAGTGCTATGGACATGTACTATTCAATACAGATACCTTTATTGAACTCTAACAGTTTCTTTGCACTGGTACCAAACTGGTGTGCATAATAACTATCATCCTATCATGCTCTGCCTTGACCACAGAGTATACATTTCTCTCTTTTGGGTAGAGAGAAATAGCAGCAATGAGTCATGTTTGACACTTATGTCATTTGATGTTAAAACCGTTTCCACTAGAGACTAGCAAAGCTCTGGTTTGTAGTTTCTTTTGTTTTCTCACCACTTCTCTGGCATCCTCCTATGTGACATTATGTTTCAGAATGCTAAAAAGGATGCTGAGAAGGTGTAATATCTACGTTATTAATTTTCTGATGACTGAAGAGTGTTTCTCTGAGGGACTTCAGTTCTTCGTAAAGCACCTCTCAAATTTGAACAGATTTGTGGTTGCCTGAGATGTTGCGAAACAGAATGCTTGTGCTCAGAACCAGACCTCATCCACAACAAAGCCACCTTCATTGCCTTGACATGATCCTTCCTTGAGCATATGGGTGACTTTTTCGTGTCTCCCAATTTAGTTAAAAGAGCAGCATAAGCTCTGAATTACCTTTTGAGAAGTGAACTGAAGGGCCACATCTCCTACTGGACACTTGTCAGAGCTCACCCTGTCCTGAGATGCTACTTCCACAGAGAGAGCTTAAAAATACTGTGGTTCTCTTTAAGAGAAGGTTTGTAAATCTCTTAAGACTTCTTGGCAACATGATGTGATCATCTGTCCATCTGCAGAGTGTATTGGCTGGCCAGCTCATAGTAGTGGTCAAAAATAGCCCTGAGATCTCCTGAACATGCCAAGGAATGCTGCAGCTCTCTTGGAGGCCTTTGATCAGAGGCACAGGCTCATGGTTTGCTTGGCTCTGCTCAGCAGATACATGCTTTAGGACTCTGGTTCTGGCTGTCATCCCCAGGCCTCATTTATTGTTATCTTTATTTCAGGCCTATTCTGGTACACACAAATACCAGCAGATTAACTGTTCACAGGTCAGCCATTTTTTAACACCAGGACAAATCAGGTTCTTCTTCCATTCAGCTCCTATCCTCACCTGAGTTATTCTGCCAGAATCCTAAATAACTGTAAGTGACATGAGGTTACTACTGAGCTCTGCTGCTTCCAGCAATTTCTTCTGGTCCCGTCTAATGTTCTCACTGATATGGGCCCTTGGGAGCATGCTGAAAATGCACATCAGTAAAACGAGACAATTCTTCAGTTGAATCATTTACAAATCTCTTCAAAAGGACCAATAAAGAAACTCTACTAAACATCGAGTTCTTATGGATAGATCAAAACTGTGATAAGTAATCTTTGCTGTTGTCTTTTCTAACTACAACCTATACATAATTTCTCTGCCTTTAGGTTTAGCACCCAAGATGAAGGGATGCATTAGGATGCGAGATGGTGGTTTGATTTTCTTATCTGGTGAAATATTATTTTGTGACTGGGAATACTGTAAAGCAGACAGTATCATCATGCTTTCATCATGAGACCAGTGCTGCCTGCATTCGTCACAGAAGGGGCTGCTCTTAATACACACTGCTCCTTAGGTATACTGTTGAGACACAGGTCTCAACAGAGAGAGATCTTCTTGTAGGTCTTGCACCAAAACTGCTATTCTGCTGACACAAGGATTATTGAACTTGATAACCTCATGGGAGCTCTGGAAATCTTGAAGGTATCTCAGTCTGAAAGTTCATCTGCGTCAGAGACTGGAGAGATGTAACTCCTGATCCAAGTCCCACACAGGCACTAAACCTTAATTGCTTCCCTTTCTTTGTAGGTGGCCAGTGACAGTATTTCCTTTGTTGGGTCTGTGTTTTTGTTTGTTTGTTTGTTTTCATTTAGCAGTTAGATACAGGTACCATTTGAATAGACGTTGATGAATGGATGGTTGCCATAGTTCCAGATTAGTAGCAATGTACTTTACATTTTAGGTTATGAGGTAGAATCTAGGTGAAAAGGGTTTTATCTGAAGGGCTATAGCATGTGCTGTATTTGATTTACTCCAGTGACTCTAAATGTTTCCCTTTCACAATGACTCAGCTTTTCAACTGTGAGATCTTGAATGACATATTTGGAGCTTGATTCAACATTATGGAACAAATTCCTATTGATATCAGTGAATATTGAGGTCAGATTCTTTATTAGCTATACAGAGATCAAACGAGTGACCACACATCCCTTTCTGCGATATTTATAGATAATTTTAAATTGTATTTTTTAAAGCATGGTCAAAATACAAACATTTAGAAGTGACAATATTTTTTCTATGAGGATGTGTTTATTTGTGGCTGTTGTAAGAGTAACAGTTGTTCTTTGGAATAATAAAAATTGAGCTAATGTTTCAACATCAAAAATTAATTCAGTATTCTCTTATGGATGAAAACATGAATGATCAAAACTGATTAAATGCTAACGTAATGCAAAACATTTGCAGCAATTATTAACAATGCCCAATTAAAGAATGTTCATTATGCCACAACTATTTCATTATAATCCACACATTTCTCTTTGAAGAATCCATGAAAAGGGACTCAGTTGAAGTAAAATGATGGCTATACAATCAAACTGTGATTGATGGGAAAGAAAAGGAAAGAAACCTGTCCTTAAGCAATTTTGCAGATCCACATCTGTTTTCCGAGAGGCAAAGTTAATTCTTCAAAAAGTGAAACACTTCAGTTTGACAACAAGTATTGGATTCTGTGCAAATCCTTGTGTGTGACTTAAACAGCTTTTCATAGGGTAAGCACTGTACAGTTTCAAGAGGCACACATGAATTAATGAGGTCCAAACACTCAAAATGATGTGCTGTCTTGTTATATTACATCATCCCCTCATGCAAATCCCGAAGAATGACCTTCATTTTTCATGAAACACTCTTATCAGGATTTGTGAGTACTGTCTTATTTTATGGTATGATGAACAAAATACCCAAGATGAGGTGAAACAGACATGCTTTAGAAACTGTCTGCTTTTTCCTTTACATATATCTTTCTCTACCACGGCCTCAGGAGAACTCTTCCAGAAAGTATTAAGTAGTTTGTAGTAAGGTGAATCCTGTCTAAGACATTCAGTAGCCCTCAAGAAATTCATGGATTCATGTTCTCTATGGCTGTTTGACAAAATGAAGCCCAGTGTCATGCACAAACTTGTTCAGAGTAACTTATGTGGGCAACTTGGAGAGTTACATGGAGGACTTGGGTCATGAGAGAGGCCTGCATAACTAAGGTAGGAAGCATGTGAGTCCTATGAATCCTACAAAGTGTAGGTAAAAAGACAACATTAGTGACACTTCAGTTTCTGCTTTGAGCTGCTCTGATTCTAATAGCCTTCATAGGAACAGCGTGCTTCCATTGATTTTCCAATGGCATCTTAAAATCTCTGGCCTGTGTGATGGCAGGAAATTTTCACCTGAATCACCTACCCATCTAGCCTGTCATGGGCAGCAGTGGCTGTTTTGTGTCTTGCAGGTGGCCTCCAGATCACGAGCAGGTCATTTATGTCCAGGATATTGACTGTTTCTTCTCTTCTACATGAAGAATCCTCCAGAGTGATCCCTTGTTAGAGGGTGATTTCTTTCCTGAATTTTTTTAAGATTTATAATTATGTTAAAATAATTTTATGAATGCACATACTTCACAGACTGTATTACTTCAGTGACATATCATACTCAAAGCTTATGAAGTAGTTAATGCTTTCTCCAGTAAATTGCAGTGCTAATTGCAGCACTTGCTATTGAAAGTGCTACATTTGTAATTTCACAGTAGGATTTCTTACATTTAGGTGTAATAAAATATCTGCAGTTACTGATGTGGTTACCTCAGTTGACATGTAGCAGCTACCTCATGCAATGCAATGAATAACATGAATATTCATGGCATCGCCCACATAGCCATTTGCTTTTGTATTTCCAAAGTCTATTGCTTCATCAGTGTGATTTATCTCCATCTGCAGGCATTTTCTCAGAAACAGCCCTCAAGATGGTGAGTTTCATGAGTCTTACCTAATTCTGTGAAAGTCACAAGTTGTTCTAGCTCTTCTCTAGGAATTGTGATATCTCAAATTTGTAGTCTTTCTCTAAGACAAGCATCTGCATTAATCTGCAACTGCTCTAGCTGCTTGTAGTTGTATTTTCAACCAGCTCTTATCTGGCCAAGTGTAATATGGATTATTTCATATTTTATTTCTGTTGCTTTCTTTCAAGACTGATGTAAATGCAGTGGTCACTTGAAGAATGTTACTGTCTTCATAGAAATGCAAAGATGTGAAAGCCAGTTTTATGCTTTTTATTCTAATGAGATAGCATGCACTACACAAAAGCTTTTCTGTGCTTTCAGACAACTATAGCTTCTAACAAAAGGCTATCAGAAAGAAAATAAGTCATCTTTAACACCAGAATAATGAATAAATAACTGAGCAGAATAAGGAGAAAGACTGTTTTCCCATGTCACGCAAACAAAAAAAGATGTTTATGGGTATTGCTCCTGTGGGATTTGGTATTGGAGTATTTCTTTTTGATTTCCACCAGAGAGGAGGGAAAACTCAATACACCATTCATCAGAAATCCATATACTGCTCGGAGTCACAGGGTGCTTCTTCTTTAATGATTCGTTTTTGTTTACACTCCAGTTCTGCACATCATTCAGTTACTACTGACAGCTCTGTGCTGACTGTAGGACTTCAGAGATACAAAATGCAATATGGAACTCTTTACCAAGCTGAAATACTTGCCTAATTTCTAGCTTTTGTCCTGCCTTTAAGACCATTAAAAAATATCCTGAAATGTGGTGGGAAAACGGGAAAGAGACAGATTACACCTATGTGCTTTACTCCCCTGGGAAGCAATTATCTTTGCTTTAGAAACTTCTTGCCTTGTTCTCTTTGCCAGGAGAATCAGAAGAAGGCTACATGTAAAATAGTATCTGACTGCAGGTTGGTCACTGTGTGTTACAGAACAGGGGAAAAGCAGAATCTCCTTACAGTATAGGGAATCGCTCTTCCCTGAAACAAGAAAAACATAACGGGAAAAAAGAGAATATATTCCATTTATTTTATTGGTCCAAATTAAAATCTAGAAAAAAAAAGATGTTTCCTTTATATTCTAAGACAGTGCTCCACACTTCCAGCAGCAAGCAGCAGTAGCACCTCAGTGATCTGCAGTAGCTAGCAGGGCTTACATGCATGGGACAGTTCTTCACCCTGAACCATAAGCTTGGACAACAGCCAGAGTAGGTGGGCTTCTGTTTTCAGTGAGTAAGGAGAAGAGACGCTCCACTCCTGAAACTCGAGGTGGAGAGAGATCCACTCCTTGGGGCAGCGTTGCTCTTCTAGCTGGTGACTGCCAAGGAGTTGGCTTGTGCAAACTTGCAGTAAGGCACATCTGCATTGCTGTAGTGTTGTGGAACATGCCTGTTAAAGCAAACTGACCTCCATGAGTCGAGCTCCTGACACTGTGTGGAAATAGAATAATTTGGGAACATACAGGCAACCAGCCTGTACTTCTGAGGAATGATGCCTCCTTCATACTGGTGTGTGCGTAGAGGGTGGGTGAGCTGAGTTCAGAGGGATGAGGGCTGTTGGTCTGGAGGAGAACTTTGCCCAGGAATTTTCCCTTCCATTATAACAATTTCAAAGTTTTCTACCCATTTCTCCTGAGCTGATGAGATTCTTGAAGATGTAGCAAATAGCAAACAGCACTACCAGGTGAAATCAAACACCTGTGAGGCTCACATGCATGGGTTGTTATGGATACCAGAACTTTGCATAGGCTTCAGACATATCAGTGAAAGAAAATATCAATCAGGGATGCTAAACACTACACAGTTACTACACTGATACTACATAGTTCTTACTCAGGCAGCTTCAGAGGTGCATACATACTGTTGGAGGCAGGGAAGCATTGCAATGAGCCTGTCCTGTTTTCAGACTCACCTGTGAGCATCTGTCACTGACCACCAGCTGTGACCAGGTGCAAGCCATGACCAGAGGGAAAACCTGACTGCTGCTCTAGGAAAGAAGAATCAGAGTTTGGTTCAGGATAAGGTGTCAGCTCTGTCTTGGTGCCATTTGTGCAGCTGTGGTGGCTCTGCCTGCTCTTCATGGGGATGGAACTGAGCCCATGAAACTGTATTATGGCAGCTGAATGCTTGTTTTGGCATGCCCTGGGACTCCCAGCACAGCCGGGGAGCCCCTGTGTGAATCTGGCTGAGCTCAGCTGGCTCGGAGCCCATGCCAGGGAGCTCAGGGCTGTTTGGATCCATGGTCGCACATGGGCTGCAAGAGCCAGCAGATGCCTTGGGCAATGCAAAGCACTTTCTGTAGCCAGTACTGCTTGCTACATCTATGAGCATTAAACATGTCTCAGCATGGAGGCCAAATGGTGCTAGCAGTCCATGCCTGCCTCCCTACCTGCCTTCAGAAATTATTTGGAGCTCAAAGCAGAAGTAGCACTCCCAGTTTTGCCCTCAGAACCCCAGCTTGGGTACTGTGGCCACTTCTGCTTTGTCGCAGTGGCAGCTGGCAGCCTCCTCCTCCCTTTTGGCACCCAGGAACTGTCTTCTCCTCCAGCTCCGCTGCAGGCGCTGTAGAAGAGTGCATAGGTGCATGGAATGGAGCTGACACACTGGCCTGGGCTGAGTCAAGCTCCCTCCAGCACTGATAACAGGTCCTAGGAGCACAGCATGAGGAAGACTTGAGCTGGCTCCTCATAGGGACATATGAAGTCTAGCAGAAACTGCTAATTCAGGTGCAGATGGTGTTTTGCGATATGACTCCCAAACCTGTCCCTGGAGTCAGAAAACATGCATTTATCTGGCACTGTTCCTGAGTTAATAACCTACAGCAGGTAGGTATTCAGGTAACTGAATCATGGAATGGAATCATAGAATCACAGATTGGCCTGGGTTGCAAAGGACCTCAAAGGTCATCTAGTTTCAACCCCTTTGCCATTGGCATAGTCGCCAGCCACTAGACCAGGCTGCCCAGAGTCACATCCAGCCTTGGCTTGAATGCCTCCAGGGATGGGGCATCCACAGCCTCTCTGGGCAACCTGTTCCAGTGCATCACCACCCTCTGAGAGAAAAACTTCCTTCTAATATCTAACCTAAATCTCCCCTGTCTTAGTTTAAAACCATTTCCCCTTGTCCTATCCATGTAAACAATCATTCCAACCCCCCCCCCCCGGTTATACACTCCCTTCAAGTACTGGAAGGCCACAATGAGGTCTCCCTGGAACCTTCTCCAAGCTAAACAAGCCCTGTTCCCTCAACCTTTTTTCATAGGAGACGTGCTCCAGCCCTCAGATCATCTCAGTGTCTCTAGACCTGTTCCAAGAGTTCGACATCTCTGTTGTGCTGGGGGCCCCAGGCCTGCATGCAGTACTCCAGGTGGGGCCTCACAAGAACTGAGAAGAGGGGGACAATAACCTCCCTCTCCCTGCTGGACAACCCTTTTTTTAATGCAGCCAAGGATATAGTTGACCCTCCAGGCTGCAAGCACACACTGCTGACTCATGTCCAGCTTCTCATCCAGCTGGACCCCCAGGTCCTTCTCCGCAGGGCTGCCGTCCAGGAGTTCTTCCCCCAGTCTATATAAAAACCTGTGACTGCCCTGGTCCAAATGCACCACCTTGCACTTGGCCTTGTCGAACCTCATTGGATTCACATGGGTCCACTTCTTCCACCTGTCCAGGCCCCTCCAGATGGCTTCCCTTCCCTCTAATGTATCCACTGCACCTATCAGCTTGGTGTTGTCACAGACTTGCTGAGAGTGCACTCAATTCCATCATCTATGTAATTGATGAAGATGTTGAAGAGTACCAAGACTGATCCTTGTGGGACACCACTCATGACCAGCCTCCACTCAGACATAGAACCACTGATCACAACCTTTTGGCTGTGACCAGCCAACCAGTTCTTAATCCATTGAACAATCCATCCTTCAAATCCAAGAATGTGGTGAGGGACCATGTCAAAGGCTTTGCAGAAGTCTAAGTAGATGACATCCATCGCCCTTCCCCTGTCCCTCAATGTTGTCACTCCATCATAGAAGGCCACCAGAATAGTCAGACAAGATCTGCCCTTGGTGAAGCCATGCTGGCTGTCTTGGATCTCCTCTTTGTCTCGTATATGCCTTAACATGGTAACCAGGATTATCTGTTCCGTGATCTTCCCAGGCACAGAGGTAGACCCAGGCCTGTAGTTCCCTGTGTCATCCTTTTTCCCTTTCTTAAAAATGGGAGTAATGCTTTCCTTTTTCCAGTCACCGAGGATTTCACCTGTCTGCACATGCAGACAGCATCCTTGTATTCTTCCCAGGCTACACAACCCTGCTTTCACTTCCTGTACCTCTCTCTCTTTTCTCTCAGCTTAAGCTGCAGGTCCTTACTCAGCCATGCCAGTTGCCCGTCTCTTCTGCTGTGGTGTGGAGAACTCTTGCACTCGCGTAAGGGTGTCCTTAAAGAGCTGCCAGCTCTGTTCTGTTCCTATGCCCTTTAGGACAGTTTCCCAGGAAATCCCATCCAGCAGTTCCTTGAGCAGCTGGAAGTTTGATCTCCTGAAATTCAGGGTCCTGACTCTACTTTTTGCCAGGCCTCCATTTCTCCAGATCACAAACTCCACCAGGGCATGATCACTACAGCCCAGGCTGCCCTCAATCTTAATCTCTCTAATGCCCTCCTCTGCACTGATGAGCACCAGGTCCAGTAAGGCTTCACCTCAGCTTGGTACATCTAGTACCTGGACCAGAAAGTTATTCTCAACAGACTCCAGGAATCTCTTGGATTGTCTGCCACCTGCCATGCTGCTATCTCAGCAGGTGGTTGAAATTCCACATCAGGACAAGAGCCCATGAGCACTACACCACCTGCAGTTGAAGTAAGGTCCTGTCATCAGGCTCCTCCTGATCAGGTGGCCTGTAGTAGACCCCAACCACAAGACGTCCTTTGCTTAACCGGTCCCTGACTTTAACCCATAAGCTCTCGTGGTTGTTAATCAGGCACAGCTCTTCACAATCTATTGATTTCCTAACATAGAGGGCAACTCCCCCTCCCCTCCTCCCCTGCCTATCCCTTCTGAAGAGCCTGTAGCCCTCAACTGCAGTACGTCAGTCGTGAGTCTCATCCTACCATGTTTCTGTGATAGCAACCAGAACATAATTTTCCAAGCACATCACAGTTTCCAACTCCTCCTGCTTAATTCCCATGCTGCTGGCACTGGTGTAAAGGCACTTCAGCTGGGCTTTCTGGCACACTACCTTTCTAGAGGGGCCCTCCCTCAAACTTCCAAAAAAAATCTGAAATATTCCCCCCTGTTTCCTGGAGGGAATTTCTCTGCAATCTCCTACAACATCAACATCCCCATGCCCTTCTCTGTCCTGCTGACCTCCATCCTCTTCCCCCATCAAATCTGGCTGACATCTCTAAACTACTTGCTTTACCCTAGTGAGAGAGATTTTCTCCCCTTCCTCCTTTACACTAGCTTAAAGCTCTCTCAGTGAGCCCTGCCAGGTCCTGGGCTAGGATCTGCTTTCCCCTCAGAGACAGGCGACACTCATCTGCAGCCATCAGGCCAGACAATTGGATCATGGTTGATTGAAAGCCCTTTACATGTACTCTACTGCTTTTTCATCAGTTGTGAAGGGTGATATGTAAAACACAATGCAGCTAATGAATCCGGTCGCCTCTCTGTCATTCTTTACCAGACTTCTCCATGTTCAGCTTTAAAGAAGTTGATGTTACACATAAAATGTTTTTATCATATATAGCATCTTCTCTTCTCTTCCATTCAGTTTTAAACATACATATTCAAATCCAGATTTCAGTGCAAATAATATTGCATCAGTTTTCAGGATGCTCTAAAGCAGGGTTGCAGGATAATGCACAGCTAGAGAACTGTCTCAGAGCAAAACTCACCACACGTTCTTACATGTTAAATAATCAGAGTTTGCCCTCTTTCGGTCACAAGTAGTTGTACAGGAGGATTTTTAAGAATCTTAAGAATTATGAGCTTAAGAATTTTATGGAAATCATCTAAAAGACTATTTGGCAAATGGGATATTTGATATGTTAATGTTTTCAAAACATATTTTGGTATGGCACAGTTGTATTCCAAATTTTATTAAAAAATCTGTTGCAACCAGAACAGATAAGAAAAATTGAAGTTGTTTCCTTATATCAACTGTTTCCTAACACCATACTTACCTGGGCTGTATCTGGGATATTTTTCCCGTACTCCATCTTCAGGAGCTGCTCAGGAGCTTCCTTTCCTGGGACCCGTGTGAACGAAGCCAACATGTCACAGTAGGAAGACATTTTCAGAACCCATATACTGGTACCCAAATGAAAGGGAAGCTGGCGTCACACTGTAGACTTGACGAGGTAGGTGTTTGCCTAAGTATGTTATCAAACATTTGCATATCTACAGTTATTGTGGACATTTGAAGGATTAATTTTCCATTATTTTTCCCAGAGGAAGTTTTAAAGCTGAGATACTACTAAATACTCAAGGCATACATATTTACTTGTACATCAGAGATCTTCCTATTCCGTGGGGAGTCCACGGCAGACTAATTTCTGCTGCTCACAGGATCTTGGGTTGCTTTTACATGTTCTGTAGGCTGTATTTTAGGCTTCTCCATCTTGTGTCCTGATTTCCAGTATTTGTGGAGGGGGAAAAATAGTTCAGTGTTCCTGAATGGTGACAGCTCCAAGGATGGCCAGTCTCTTCTGCTGGGAGTTGAAGCCTGCATCCCAAATGTCAGAGGTGTTTCATGGGTCACTCTGCCTCTGATCCAAGTCGGCTTTTGATGCTGTCTTTTCTTGTTCTTGTCTGGGATTAGCCTTCAGATTTCAGAGCCACTATTTACCTTTGTCATACTTTCATCTGGGACTGAATTGTTTTCTTCGGGGTGTCCGGTATGCTTCTTTTTTTCCTAGAACCAAAACACAGCATCATACCAGACGCTCCGAAGAAAACAATTCAGTCCCAGCTGAAACTAAGACAACTTTATATAATGACCTAGTGAGGCAGGTGAGATGATTATCTTTCAGAGAGAGACCCGCGCAATCCCGTGTACTCTGGTTATCCCCGTTCTTAAAACTGACCACTGCATGGCACTGTTGCACCAGCATCGCTGCAGCACCAGCCCCAAGGCGTAGTAAAGCGGCTCAAATTCTTCCACACGCTGGCAACAGCTTCCTGCTGTGTGAACCCCTTCCTTACCCTGCTGAGCCTGCTCACAACAGGGCACGTGCTGCTAGGTGGAAGCAGGTCCTGCCTCTTCCCATGCAATCCTCTTTTCCTCCACCCAAAACCTGGTGAGAGGTTTGGGTTCAATGTGCTGGGATCTGAAAACTGTTGGATGAGATAGGTGTTCATTGCTGAGTGTGCATGTTTATGTGCCCTACAGTAAACCCAACAGGACCAAGCGTCAGCTCTGACAGTGGCCCACAGAGGACACACTGCTTTCTTCATTAATTCTGTGGTGCAGATTTGATACCAGGTCCAGGTCTGGTTCTGGGAATAGCATGTGCTAAGCATCCTCCTAATACATGGAAACATTTGACTGTGTGGGAAAAGAGGTTTGTTCCATGGAAACAAGGCAGGCTGCCCTGCTTGGGTCCAGCACCATAGGTTTGTCTTTGGTCTGTTGTCCTGCTGGCTTTTCAGAACAAACAAAATAGGGTCTGAAATACAACCAGGTCTTGTTAAGCCAGAGGGCAGGAAGAACTCTGTATGTGACTTGCCATTAGGAAATTAAACCAATATCCAACAGACATCAAATCAAATTCCTGAACCTTCAAGGAAAATATAAGCTTGACTGAGACGCCCTTTTCAGTAGGGCTTAAAGCAAAACACAAATTCTGAAGACTTGGCAACAGTGAAGCTTGACATCCAGTTTCAAAGTTTACTCTTTGACTTCTCTGCCAGGATTACTCCTAGTAGTTTTGCCAGAAAGACAAGTAATTTAGGCTGCAAAACCAACAAATTTGGCTGGTGCTCCCACTCTGTGGTACAGAGCTCCTTGCACACAGGGCTGACCTTGCAGCCTTGCACATGGATGAGTTTCTACAGCTTTTTGACCAAGTGCCAGGTCTTCCAGGGACACAATGTGGGTCCAAAATAAAGCAGTCTGCAAGGGTAAAAAGCCAGCTGTTGCAGATCTGGAGCTTTTGGCCCATCTCTCCAAAGGAGCAAGTGACAACACTTTATGACTTTAAATCAGAAAACTAATCCCAATTTTCAGTTAACTCTCTAGATGCTGTAAAGAGAGAAAAATCCAATATTATATCTCAGCTGTGCAGCTCAGCAGATTCCTTATCTGTTTTGTATTTTTCAGTAAATCCTATACATGAACTCCTTTCACCCTGAAAATCAGTGTGTTAGCAGCCAGAATCTTGATGCAGTGGTGGATGCATGTGCCCAGGATAACTTCATTAACTTTTCTTTCTTGTAATTCCATTTTTTTTTCTTTTTCAGTACAGAGTCAGGCTAAGGGATGCATGCATTTTGTTATAACTTAATGCTAGAGATCATGTGCATACATTCATCAAACCTAAGCACTGGAAAACACATAGCAGGATTTAGTCCTGCATTAGCAGAGAAATAGGCTTAATCTATTAATAGATCTTATTCAAATCTAATGTCCTTGCTTTTATGACTTTGTTAGGCTTTTGCCTTATACAGGCACATGCCAGAAGTAATGGAGCGAGAGAAGAGACAAGCCCTTTTTCAGTTCACAGAACCCCAATTCTTTATTAATCACAGCTTGCTCACAATGACATACAGGAAAATAGCACTAATGAAGAGTAGAATATGCAGGCAGCAACCTCTGGGGGGGCAGGGACAACTTCAAAACTGCAGCTATTTTGGGGACGATGTATTAGGTTTCATGATACTGTACTTGGCACAAGCACCCTGTCTAGTCATTCCTGCTTCAGCCCTCTTAGTCATAGAATCATAGAATCACCAAGGTTGGAAAGAACCTCCGAGATCATCCAGTCCTAGCTGTCCATCACTAGGGTTGGCTAACACTGAAGAGTAAAAGGTCATGACAAATGGAAGTCAGCAGTGTAAAAAAACCAAAGGTTATAACTGGCTCATGGGTTCCCAGTGAAATATTTGATTGCCTCTTTTACTGTTACATGTGTACTACAGTAGCATCAGAAAAGTATCATAGATTATGGCACCTACAAATAAAGCCACTGGATGCTATTAGTTGCTTCATTAATAAATTTTCAAGTGGTAGATTAAGCTCACTTTACAATTAGCACTTGTATGGCTGTTTGGCATCATTTAGAATTTGTCATAGCTTGATGGTTACAATGTGCCTTTTAAATTCATTCCAAACTGATACCACTTGCTTTCGTTCAGTTGCAAAGCTGTTATTTGTTGCCTCTTGCTTCAAAAAGCAGAAGCACCAAGTAGTGCACATGGTGATTTAACTTCAGTTATACAGCGTGCTACAGAGTCCTGTAGCGCAAGTTGCATTTGGAGAAACTACATTTTAGGAGTCCTTTGTCTTGGACAGCTGAATGTGAAGTCACGACACCTGTGATCTAGTCACTGTTTCAACAAAGCTTATTGATGGCAAAGCAGTCTAGGGTTTTAGGCAATGACTGGTCTCTAGCACCATAGAACTACTACTGACCTCGTGGTGAGTTGGAATGAAAGTCGCAGTGAATGGAGTTAGACATGAGGTGCTTCAAATGAACAGACCCAGCAAATTCAATCGAGTGGAAATAGACAACATCAGAAGCCTGTTACAGGACATGTAAGATTATGAAATAACTTGCATAATGCAATACTTGTATTTTTTAACAAAAATGTAAGTATTTACAAAATAAGATCCAAGTTTTTAAACATCAAGCAAATCATTCTGCAAAGAGACCGCATTGGTTTTGTTTTATTTTTTGTTTCTTTTTTAAAGTTTTTATTGAGTTCTTGATTTTTTTTTTTAAACCATGTCATACATTTCCCATACTGATATCGCATGATCCATAATAATATAGGCAGGGGGAGTTTACTAATGGTGGGGATGGGTCACATCCACCATTGCTGTTCTCAGCCAGACAGTTCCACCTGGAGCTCCTTGTTTCTACGGACCTCTGCAGCATGCCTCTCCTGGAAAACATCAAGAAAGGAAAAATCAAACCTTGTTCTCGTCCTGTATGCCAAGGGAAGATCCTAATGATAACGTAGCTGAGCTATTCTATTCTATTCTATTCTATTCTATTCTATTCTATTCTATTCTATTCTATTCTATTCTATTCTATTCTATTCTATTCTATTCTATTCTATTCTATTCTATTCTATTCTATTCTATTCTATTCTATTCTATTCTATTCTATTCTATTCTATTCTATTCTATTCTATTCTATTCTATTCTATTCTATTCTATTCTATTCTATTCCTATTCTATTCTATTCTTCTCTATTCCTATTCTATCCTCCTTAGACTGAATAATGAAGTTAGCTGTCCTGCCCATCTTTCTCCTGCTATGATGAAGCTGGGGAGCAGATACCAGAAGTCAATGCAACACACTTCTGCCCAGTTATATCCATGTTGTCTTCTCTTTTACAAAACCAGTCATGATTCATTTAGACTCATTTGAGCCACTGTATATTCAGATACTTCTGTGAAATTTGGTCCTTGGTCAGGAACGTCAGCTGTCAAATGAATTTAGGAGATGTTCCATTCAGGGTGTTTATAAAACTGTGTAATTTTTGGCAGCTTCTAGGTTTTAGGGTTTTTGATTTGTGCATCTCTCCTTTCAGCTGTCAAACTACCAGACTTTTATCATTTCTCTCAGATCAGTGAAAAAAAAACCTTCAAAAATGAAATGACAAGTCACCAGGTGATTAGAGAAGCAACTCATCTCTATCTGATTTCCATTTAATGCACTTCCTAGATATTTTTGTACGTTAGGGGGTCTTCTATGGGGATTGGTAAAAAATTCAGTGAAACAGGAATAATTTTATTGGCTGAGATAAGCTATGGATCATAGGCCAATACATCTTATTGTATCATCTGAGTCTGTAAATCACAGTTCATTACAAGACTCATAATTCTGAGTGCAAGATTTTCTGAGGGATCTATTCCTCAGGACTCCAGTTAATTGCAGAATGCAAAAGTTGTCTTTGATCTTATGTCATACAGGAGCTTCTAGAAACAGTAACCTTGAGGTATCTTCAGTTCTGGGTTACTCTTGAAGATATCTCACATCATCTTTTCCTGCATAGTGAGAGGTGGCTGTTGTGTTGGCAAAACTGAATGGCCATATAATATTTAATTTTTAGTCTGTACAAATATTCTCAAATGAGTTATCATAGTCTTTGTTCAGAAGCCTTCGTTGGCTTTCACGAACATTTGCCGTCATATTGCAGAGGAAGGTGGGATTAACAGACTGTTAATATTAACATAACATTGATATGCTCCAGCTGTCTGTCCCATTTCCTTTTGGATCTCAAGGATGGCTAATTGCTTTTCTCTTTGTTTTCATAAACTTTGGGATATGTGCCTGTAAACTCATCTAGTGCAAAAATATCAAGCGATCTGAGTACAGTTCTTAAACTCCAGAATTATCAAGACTGCATATTTGCTTATGATTTAAAACGTTGGGGAACAATTGTTTCTTTTCTGCTGCGTGAGACTCTTGTTTCCATCAAAGAAAGAGACATTCAGAGAGATCATATTGGAAGTGAGTGAGAGCTATTTTCTTTATATTAATCATTTATTCACAAAAATATGAGGAAGTTCATTGGTGAGAGAAATAAATGTAAATTATCTTTTTCTTAACTCTTCTAAACATCAATTCTTGTGTATTCCTTTCTTGTTCAGGAGGGGTGATTTGGAGAAGGGTCCATCTGGTGTTACAAAAACTATGTGTTTTGTACTTTACTGGATTAACGAAAGGAATTCCTATGGTTATACTGAAGATCTTCAAAGGAGAGCTTACTCTGTATTAGTTTCAAGACACATGGAAGAATAGGCACCTTTTGATGTATAGGAAAGAATTTTTCCTGATTATTTTTTCCTCTTTCCCCATGAGAAGTCAAGAACTATACATACACAGGATAAATGTTTAATTTGGTCACTAAAGTTCCTCTCCAGGTGCAGGGGAAATCTTATCAATGGATGTAAATTTCTGAAGGGAGGAAGTAAAGGGTGACAGGACAAGAAGTAGTGTGCACAAACTGGAACACATGAGGCTCCCTCTCAATATCAGGCAGTTCTTCTGTGCTGTGCAGGTGATGGAACAGTGAAACAGATTGCCCAGAATTTGTGAAGTCTCCTTCTTGGAGACCATCATTAGCCACATGGAAATGATCTGACCCCCCTGCACCGGAGGGGGGGCTGGGACAGATGGACCCAGAGATCTCTGCCAACCTGTGATTTTCCAAAAGTGGTTTAGATAGGCGTCAAGGACTCTGGCTTAAAACTCAGTTTAGTTTTGCAACTGAGAGAAGAGCTACCCACAGTGTCTCTTTGAAATACTGATTAGATGCTCTTCTGTAGTCCAAGGTGAGGAGTGAGTGATGGTGAAGTTACCTTTTCTTGGAGACGTTCAATAAGAGCAGCTAGATTAGCTTCACGGTTTTCTTTGATCTGTTCCATTTTCAGTATCAGCTTTTCCTCTGCCATTTTGCTGAAGTTATTGTTTTCCTCCAGAGCTTTTTGAAGCACCTCTCGCTCATGTTCCCTCTTCTCTGCCAGATGTTTCAGCACCTGGGCCTCCTGGGACTGGAAATAGAGAGACATGTGGCTGAAAGAAGTGTCTTAAAAACCCACATGGAGCAAAATAGCCATGGGGCTCTTCACTGAATTTGGAAACTATGTAATGTTTGTTCATTTGTTTTTAAAGGTATTGGTTGGTAAAATCACGTCTCTGTATAAACCAGATTAGTTTCAATAATAGGCTGAGAGGCACTGGCTAAATGTGGGGATTATGCCTTAGGCAGCAGCAGAGAAATGTACAAATAACTTCTGTTAACAAGAAATGCTGTCCATGGTTACTGCAGTGGTTGCTACGTTCCTTTAGGTGTGAAAATATTATCTGTAGAGATACAGGATTGGGGGCTGAAGAGTATGGTTTTAAAAAGGAGGTTTCTGAGAGAGGTGTATTTTTTGCTCAGCTTGGGCTGTCCTTTAGTATGCTTGACCATTGGGAAAGATAAACAGAATCAATTTAGACAATGTTTTTTGTTGTTTTTTTTTCTTTTTTCTCTCCAGTATTTATGTTTACCATCTCCTCATTAATTATGAAAGAAAAAGGGTGTTTTATTATATAGAAAATATTAAAAAAAGTATTTTTACTTCAATTATTCAAGAAACATGAAAACTGAAGGTAGGATTAAACACATTCTAGTTAACTATCCTTTGTAAACTTACTGCCCAGAAACACAAGGCTTGTTATTTATTTGAAATCAAGTTACTAACACAGAACAACTAATCCTAGGAGAAAAGCCAAAGAATTTGCAGCACTGGGCCCATCCTTGGGCAAGTCTGGTAGAAAAAAGACTGTATGTTTCAGAGGGGTTATTTGGAAGTGATAAACAGCATTGTATGCTCTTGGAAAAAATAAATTAGAGGGAGCATGAGAGGCAAACAGAAAACAGGGAAGAAATATGGCTCTGGGAAGCTAAGTGTATATTTCAGTGCAGATAACAATACACTGTTGCCGTTTTTTATCCATGAAAATGTTTAGTTTAAGGCCTAAATTAAGGGTTTCAACCAGTAATTACAATTAGTGGTAATGAATCCTATTAAATACTATCGTGTGGCTTTTAACGGAGTGAAAAAAAGCTGCAGTTTTCTTACATGTGGAAGATCCAGCTAGGAGGGGAAAACAAATACATTAACAAAGGTAAGATACACAGACAGCCAAATGTATTGACAAGGCAAATTAGCCAGATTCTAGAAAAGGCTGAAGAAGCCAGGCAGAACATCTTGCAGTAAGACACTGGATTAAAACCTATCTGGCTTTCAAAAGCTGGAATGTCTTGCTTGAGATTAGAGATAAATCTACTTTTGTCACTCTTGGCCACACATCATATTTTCTTTCACTTCCAGACTGATTAAAGTTCTGGATTCCTTGCTCAACTGTGACCTCTGGAGCTAGCTGATGGGAGTGCTGCATTGAGCTGGCTGGTACCTTACAGTGATCCTCACTGCTTTTAACATTACAGCATATGCTGAACAGATAGCAATAGATCAAGAACTTTGCAGATCTTAGAGTCAGACAAAATGACTGACATGCTAATCAAAATACATTGCAAATGGGAACAGAAAGTCCCATCATATATAAGATCAAGGATGTGAAGATTTGGGCAACAGATATGTCTAAGGAGATATCCCATGGAGACATTATAATAAGAAGTAAGATTTGGACTGTGCTTCTAAGAAGCATTTTCTGAAAAAACACTGGCTTTCAGTGGGAGATTTCTAAATGCCTTTTGGTCTTTGGGGCACTTGCTTGTTTGTCAGGAATTGTTTTCTTCTACTGAAACCTTTGGCCTTCTGAACTACTTCCTGTTATCATAAATCCATGAGAAAAGAAAAAAATTAGAGCTCCATAGCAAAGTACATACCATTCTAGAGGCCATTTTGGCAGACAATGCTTTCAAAAGTATTTTGGTCACTAATGCAAGATAATGAAGAAAATACTTATCAATTAATGCAGTATTTTCTAAATGGAAACTGTGTCTGCATCAGGAAGAGTCTAAATTAAAGCTATACCAGGCTTCAAGAACTGACTACACATTCCTAACGGGTGTTTTCTTTATGTTATGCCCTAGAAGGCATCTTTTTTCCTTGCACAAAATGTTTAGGGTACTCAGGAGTTGTTCAGAATAAAGGGTCCACTCCTCATCACAAAGCACCCAAAGAGGAGAGTCTCATTTACGCTGATGTCTATTTTCTAATGCCAGTTACACCAGCTGTGAGACTGCCTGTTTCCCTTGTGTTCAGATCATTGCTGAAATACCCTTATGACAATTTTGAAACGCAGTCAGTGCTTTTTTGTACTGGACTGTCATATGATTTTGTGTTTCAGACACATTTGGCTAAAGATCTTGGTCACCTCATCTGTTCAAAGCCTGCTACACATCCAGAAATTGCTAAAATGAATGACCCTTGATATCTAGTGTGCCTGGGACTAATGGACTCTCTTTGTTGTTGGTGTTGGCTTTTAGCTGACGCATTTGGACAGTTTTGACGTGGGATCCAACACATGTTGGAAATTTTTATTCCAAGTTTATTTTTCAACATTGTATTGAAGTACTGGAAAGGGTATTCTGAAATTCCATTCTCTAATGCACTTGTAAATGGATTACAGTAAATGTTTCTAGCATAGCTGTTATGAGAAAATGAGTATACAAGGCTGGAAATGGGATGGAAGATGAAGTGTAAGTGTAGAATGGTGGAGTAAGGAGCAAAAGAATACTTGGAGGTGAATATTCAAAAGACATATTAAACATAAAAAGGCTTATTCAAGGCAGCTACAGCTGCAGCCTCTAATGCTAGATGTAGAACAATAAAAATGTCAGACATTCCTGGTATAGACACTTTTGCTCCCAGAAATGTACTACTGTGCTAAAAAGATTATTAGTGAAGGCAAACTCCTTAAGACATTCATATCACTTTCTAGAGGACCATATGCAATCTCAGTTTTCAGAGTACTTCACAAGGAAATCCGTATCTCAGCTGGGCAGAGATAGATGCAGACAATTGATCAATCTAAGAGCAAAACTATTTATAGAAATTATATTTTGAAATATATTGAATTATTACTATTATTACAGGAAGAAAATTGCACTTATCTGAGTTAATAGTTGCTCTTATTTTCTCACATCGATCTATTTTGCTTTGATGCATACCTCCATTTGTCATTTATTCAGAGACAGAGGATTACTCTTTGAACAAGGAAAAGGCTTGGACAACTGCCTTTAAACTAGAAATTTCAGCTTGAGTGTACTTCCCTGACTTTCTCAGCTACTAGGACGTAGGAGACACACCATGGAGGCATGCTTTCTGGACAAGAGGAGGCTCATGGGAAATTTTATCACTCTCCAAAACTGCCTGTGAAGAGGATGTGGTGAGGTGGGGGTTGGCCTCTTCTCCCTGATGGCAACAATAGGATGAGAGGTAGTGGCCTTGATTTGCACCAGGGGAGGTTCAGGTTGGATATTATGAAAAATTTCTTCTCTGCAAGAGTGGCCAGGCACTGCAACAGACTGCCTGAGGGGGTGGTGGAATCACCATCCCTGGAGATATTCAAGAAATATTTAGCTACTATTGTACTGAGGGACATGGTTTAGTGGGGAATACTGGTAGTAGGTGGACAGCTGGACTAGATGATCTTGGTGGTCTTTTCCAACTTTGGCTATGCTATGGTTCTATCATTCTATTAGTCAAGAGAATTTAACTTTTCTAACACACTTGTTCACTTGCTGGATTTATTTTAAATTAAATTTTTCAGTAGGAGCTTCAGTAACTTCGGTATTGTTCAGTGTATTCTGTATTTAAGATATACTACAGGGTAGAATTGAAGGCTTATACTGCAATGTCAATGCCAATATATAAATTCTTAGTTCTTAAATAGGAATTAATTATGTGATGTTTTCAGTAACAGAAATGAGGTTTCTGCATAAAAACATGGAAAATGGGCTTAAATTGATAGGAGCTAGGTAATCTTTGAGGTCCCTTCTAGCCCAAACCATTCTATATGTTGATCTCACTTGTGGCACTGTCTTCCCTCACATCTCTTTGGTTTTACATCATATTCCTCACTGGGGTGTACTTTCACTTATTAGAACCTCTTCTTAGGACTTCCTGTTCCAAGCAGTGTGCCAACACACAGGGAGAGAAAATTCCTGTCTCAAAGCAATGACAGTCTAAAGGGACAAGAAGAACAGGAGGATGCTCCCCCTCCATGGCGTTACAGAGCAATGTAATGCATGTATTGCTGCAGATGTTCTCACCACTTTAGAAAGTTATTAATGAACACTGCCTAATTAGCAGAATGGAGCCTAATTCCTAAAAAGTGTAAAATCAGTGAGTATTTTTTATAAAGGCAATTCTCATCCATTAGTTGTACTTGATTTTAATTAGAACTGTGCTGGAAGGATGTGATCTAGAATGCTTGTGCCTGATAGCTGATGTACTTAGAAAAGTATGACAACAATCTCCATGCTAGATCTCAGAAAATGTCTGCCTGTTTTGTCTAGCAGCAGTGGAATATGCTTTGGGAAAGCATATACGAAGTTGGGCAAATCTGCCTGATTCTTTCCTATACATCTTCCTGGCTTCCACGAGGTTACATGTTTTCTGAGGCAGACGATATATCCATATAATTATTTCTAGAAGGTACTTTACGAATTTTGCCGTTGTCTTTTTCAAATAATATTTAGATGACATCTAAATAGCTTATGGTAACAAATACAAAACCTTGATTAAATGATAAATGCAAAAGTAATTCCCTCTCTCTGTTTACAAACTGTTGTCTGATTTTGTTGAATGTTTCTTTCCCTTTGGATGTGTGAAACAGAATATAATTGTTCCTATTTATCTTCTCATTACAATTCATGACTTTAAAGGCTTCTGTCTTATCTTCCATCTGTTGTCTCTCTCCAAGCTGAGTAGCCTGTTTATCTTATTGTGGAAGATGTTCTATCCCCGTGATTGCATTTTTCACTCTTCCCTGCATTATATGCTTTTTTTTTTTTTAAACTAAAAGTGCAGGCAGTGCTTGGGGTGTAAAAGCACCAGGGATTTCAACAGTGATATAATGAGGTTTTCTGCTCTTTCTTGGTTCCTTTCCTTGCAATTTCTGCTGCATTGCTAATGTAGAAGATCTTGTCTATTAAAATAACTCAGTTAGCTATATGTTCATTCAAAATGAATGCAATATTAAGGGGAAGAAATGGCAGGTGCCTGCACTGCTATCGCTGATTACCAGTTTATCGGATAATGAGTTTTCCTTTAGAAAGAAATGAACAGTAATGAAATCAATGAAATGAAATCTCTGGAACATTCAATTTCTATTTCCCACTAAGTATATGCATAATATCAGGCTTCTTAACTGCTGCCATTTCATTCTGTGTCTGTATCTTTGCTTGAGTATATGTTCTTGGTACAGAGGTATTTCAAAGACTGAGTCATTGAAGCTTGCCATCACATGGATGTGTCACAGCTTATTCTTCTGGGCAGGTGCTAGTGCATATGCATATGCCTTTCACATTTAGACATATCCTTTTACTGAAGTGCCCACTTTGATAGAAGTAAAGACCAAAGCTATAGCACTAATGTATGACATCTGAATGACTGAGTTGTTACTAGTGAGATCCAGAGTTCCACTGCAAATAAAAAATACAGGCCACTTTTTAAAATGAATGTCAGCAATCCAGATTTATTGATTTCAGAAGATTCATTTCTCATCACACAGCACAGGGGAAAAGAGAACCTTTTGCTGCTGAGGATACTCAATGTGCTGTCTCTGGCATATCTGTTGTCCCTCAACTTCTGTATAAACTGTTGTCCACATCTATAAAAGATTCTGTAAATGTAGTGGACTTTCTGCTGCAGGCACATTTCATTTATGCTAATTGTTGTGAAGATGGTCTAGCAACCTTTCTAAACTCTTTATGACAAGATTAATGGCTATAAAAAAGGACTTGACCATTATGGGTAAGATCATAAAGAAGAAAAGACTCAGTAGATAACCCTACAAGGCCTATTTCTAGCACTACCCAGACAGTGCTAGAACTGCCTCTCTTAGTAGAAATGCTATGCCAACATCTTCAATCAAGTGTCTGGTGAGCAATTCAGAACATTCTTTATTCAGGGCTGGCATGTCTCCATTCTGCATAAATAAGACAATTCATTTGACTCAGACAGGCCTTGTGACTAATTTCCATGGGCCCTATGTGGAGTCAATAGCTGATAGCCTAGGCAGCAGCTGTTCAAATTGCATATCCATCTCTTAAATCGAGACACCAGAAGAACTGAACCAGCTTTCAGCAACTATCACGGATACTTTGAATGCACCCTTATACTCACAGAGAAAGCACATAAATTTTAACCCTCTGGGACTTTGTGTTCAAAACTACCTGTATTTTATGACATATGCTTTCCAAACATCCAAACTAGCCAGGTTTGTTTGCAAGTTGCTGAAAGAAAATGAACTGATTCGTTGATTTAAACATCAGTGATGGTGATGAAAGATATACGAATAGATAGGAAAACTGGATGTTATTCCATACACTTTCGGGTATAATTACTAATATTTTCTTAAGGAAAAATACCTTTCTCCTCTCCTCTGCAGCCTCCAGTTTTTTCTGGATCTCCTCAAGGGAGAGCTCTTTCTTCTTTGGAGAGGCTAAAGTTCGTGGTGCTTCCGAAACTGGGGATGGTGGCTTTAGGATCAGTTCAAAGGCCTGGCCTGAGGCACGTTTGTTGATCTGTTTAACTTCCATGTCTGCACAATAAAGTGAGAAGTGGTAAGCACTTCAATACTGCCGTGGTGTCAAGGAAAGAAGCAGTACAAAAATTAGTGTAGGATCAGAAATACTGACAAATGATTTAGCATCTTTGCTGTGGTCATTTTAAAGAAAATGGTGGATTATGGGCTGGAAATTGTCCTTGAGAGAAGTACATCCCATTTTACCAGCAACAGTTTATTTATATATTAATCCTATAAAGATAAAATTTTACAGCAGTTTTTGAAGCTTACTGGGGTTCTGTGTCATTTCACACTCCCAGTGAGTTTTGCCCAAGCTGATTAAATTTTAAGCATGCTTTCATCTTTTCTGGGTTTCTTTGGGAACTACGATGTCAGCTGTGAAAACATGTAATTCTCAAATGGGAAGCACTTCTCAGGGTACTAGGAAAAATGCAGTGCTGTATGAAAGGGATAGCTTTAGGTGTTCAGTTAGTTGCTATTAAAAACAATAACAAGCATCACGGGTAATACACAATCAATAAGAGGAAACAGCTCAGAACAGCAAAATAAATTGTTAAATTAGCAAAATATTGACAGTCTGACATTAAGTACCAATAAGGCAAACTGAGTCACATCCCAGCATTAGCACATTATCTGACCTGCAGGATGATTTCCAGTGAAAGTTACTCACCATCATATTTATAGATGTTCATGTTGCGAGGTTCAGGATAAAAACAAGAGCAGATCAGAGAGAGCATGGACAGCTCCTTCATCTTTTCCTTGTAAGCTGAAACAAGAGACCATGTTAGCACACTCCTCTTCCTCAGCTTCTCCTTAGTGAATCTCTAACTGGGATGACTGATTAAGGACTGACAAACCTGCTTCATAACCCGCCTGGCAATTTATCCAGAATATTTGCTTTCAGTTGTTTCTTGTGAACATGGAGTTTTTATCGCATCAAATATGAGATGTTCAGTACTGAACAAACTGCTTCTGTTGTCATGCATGACCTCAGCCTTGGCTCAAATGCACACTGTCCTCTTTGGTTTATAGAAAGTGAACCTAGCTACCAGGAAATGTATTTAGCATTGGAAGAGTGCCATGACCCCACTATCTCCTGGCAGGTGAAAAGAAATGAAGCTCTTACAAATTCTATGACGTCTCCAAATGCAATTGGGAACAACTCTGAAACGTTCTCATGTGTTGCCACAGGCAGATGCTAAAGTCATTATCTGTGACAAATGAAAATGTCATCCAGATAATTAAAAATAAAGCCAGAAATGAAGATCCATTTATGAAGTCCTTAGCATAATGTCCTTAATATGAGAAAGTACTTGAAACAAAGAAGCTCTTCCCTGCTCAATTCCTGTACAGTTACTTTGCTTCTATGCTCAGGTCTACTGAATATCAGATGATGCAATGAAAATGCTTGTGATTTACCTTCAGTGTTAGTTCTATAGACCCCAGTAATAGGCTGAGAAATTGTGATATTAATCCTTAGTCATTATGTGATAGTCCGCATTCGCCCTTACTAATTGCTAGCATCCCAGCTTATTAACTGGAAATTAGTCTTGTGTCTGGTTGCCTCACAGGTCAGTGACAGAGTCCATACAAAAGCCAGCCCTCCTGAGTCCTGTGGCAATACACTAGCTGTAATGAGAGCAATCTTAAAGATGACTCTTTAAGAATAGTATAGAAGATGGTATATTTAGTCAGGCCTGTACAGATGGTATACAAATAGTACAAAGGAAAAATGGCTCACCTTTAGATGGGAAAGGCTCGCTGTGGACTCCACACAAGAGGGATCTCCAAGAAGAGATCCTTTCCTGGTGGTGGTCAGCCCTTAAATGGGGCTTGGGGAGAGGTGGAGCCAGGCTCCACCCCTTCCCATCACACAGGTATTATCACCTCCACCTGTGCCCCCATGGCTGACTCAATGCTCACCTCAGGTGACCAATCAGTGGTTCAGGCTGTGATTCAGCAGTTCCCTTACAACTAGCTGCTGCACATACAGCACAAGGTATATGCGTTGGTAGGGTTGCTTCAAAACTGACCTTGGTACACACAGATCACTGCTGCTATCAAAATTACATCTATGGAGTCAGATATGTGTTTGCAGTCAGCATATGAAAAACATGACTTAACTGGGTCTGAAAGTATTGTACTTAACAGATTAGATCAAATTAATCTTTGAAGTTACAATAGAAAAATCATAGAGCCCTGTGATGGATGGTGGATGCGGATAAAACTGTCATTTAGTATTTCTCATGCCTGCTCTTCATATTTTTGATTATTTTCCCACTCAGAAAGGTCCCTGTGGTTGATGAAGTCTTGACAACCGTTAGGTGCTACTCAGAATGGTGGTATTTGAATGATCAGTTTAGGAATGGATTGCTAACTACCAGTGCAGGATTAATTAAGTTAATGAAGCTTTGTTTGGACACTAAATAACTGACCCGAGGATATACAGCTTTAAAGAAAACACTTGTGAAAGCCAGCATCTCAGGTCAGGAGTGTGTGGAAGACTGCTTTCTCTGAACTAAGATTGACAAGGAAGTTTGGACTTGACACTTTTGAAACCTAAGTTCCAACTTGAAGAAATAAATATCTTCTGAAGAATCACATGACATCAAATTGATGTCTACTGATAGTCAAACATAATGTGATATTCATTTAAGCCCTCATCCAATAAGGCGTGTAACCACATGCGCAATTCTAATCACAAAGGTATCGTTGTCCAGATTGTCCATCCACTGAAATTTCATTAGGGAGATTGTGGAGAGGGAGTGCATGAGATCCTGCATGAGGTGCTAGTAAAAACACAGGAGGTTGTCTGTTAAAGACACAGCTGTTGATGATATGAGCTGAAAGCTAAACGTAGTTGCAAAAGGTCTGATGAATCACTGACACAACACATCTTTGTAGGAAGAGGCACACAAAGAAATGTCCTAGGAATCCTGCCTTCTGGGGCCCCTGTTATTATTTTTTATCTTTGCTAGACATTGAATATGTCTTCAGCAGCATGAAAAGCAATCAGAAAAGGCTGTTTGTTCTGGTAGCTTGTCATCTGCAAAGCGGCTGGAGAAAGATAAGAATGTGCACAGCTCTCATTTCTTTCAATACAATAGCTGCACTGAAATCACACTGCTGAAATGATTGTCCTATTTCATTCTGAACACTGGCAGAATTAGGATGACTTTCCATGCTTTACAGGCTTTACATTTTGTTTTTCATGGTATTGGTTTAGTCTCTATTTGCCCTAGGAAGTCCTTCAACCACAGTTAGAACCTGCCTTGAGCACTCACAGCAATTTCTGAAGGCTGCTGCAACTCTAGAAACCAAGCAACATGGGTGACAAGGGCCATCGGCCTCAGGTACCAATGGGAGAGCATGTAGTGTACTGTACTCCTGCAGTGTCGTTGGGTATGTTTTATCTATTGGAGAATTAAGGTCAGAAGGTCTAGAGTAATGGAAGACCTGCACACCTCAGGTGTCCAACATCCATGTTGTGAAGACTTCTCCCCCATGACCAGACAAAAATCAACATATTTAGTTGGAGGCATACACTACTCAACTGTCCTTTCCTTAAAATGGCATGCATCAAATAAAAAGCAGTATGGTTAGCCCAGTGACAAGTACGCAGGGACCTCTAGATGGTAGTCCAACTGGAGAGGCTGGCCAGTGTCACACAGGGAGCTCACGACTGAATGTGGGGGCAACTGTAATTTTCCAAACCCTTTGGAGTGAAGTGTTGTAGCCATGGAAATACATTCTCTCTAAAGGAAACATTTTACATTAAGAAACAGAAAGTCAGTAGTGTAACACATGCATACTACAGAGGTCTTCTTGTGTTAACTGAAATAGGTACCAAAATGTTCTGTTTTATAGTGGAGCACTTAAAAACCCATAAAGATAATCAGTGATTGCAACAAAGTTTACTTTCTAAATGTGTTTCAACTGGCTTACTAATGAAACAGCTTCTTGTGCAGTCATGTAGGGTACATATCATTGCATTAAATGTGCAAGGTAAATGAAGGCAAGTAAATGATAGTAATCATAATAATGCAAAAGCTTTGATAGGGAAATTACTAGGAAAGAACAACGTTGACAGAAGTCTGTAACAGACTCTTTTGTTACAGGCAGAACTACTTAAATGTTTAGATGCATTGCGTGCTTGGAAGTCTGGCATGAACCCACAACACAGATTTTTGATTAAAATATAAACGATTTCAATACTAGCAATCGTACAATTTTCTTTTAATTTAGAGTGAATTCCTTGTATTCGTAATTGCGGAAGTGATTGGAAATAGTACCTGACGCCCATAAAACCTTTGATAGCTTCAGAGAAGAATCTCAGATTGGATTGAAATTCAAAAATACTTTTTTTTAATTTTTTTTTCCGAATGAGTTCCGAATGCATCTTAATATCGCAGTTTGAAGCAAATAACACTACCTTCTGAAACTTCTGAAATTATTTCTTACAGCTGTGTTTATAAATTATGAAATCAATCCGCGTGTTGGTGAACATTTTGGTACCTTTTTTATTTTTGTGGGCTCTTTACTTGCTGGATCCTCCTGCTACATCTGCATGACATGTAGGGATGCAGAGCAGGCTGGAATCTGTGGAGAGACTCAGTACTCCATGCTACATGCTGCAGACATTCTGAGGGTCTTTTTTTTCAACTTGATTAGTTCCATTATGTGAACAACCATTAGCTCCTGAACTCAGTAGAAATGCAACTAAAGGGCATCCTTTAACTCACAACTAAAACCATTTCTGCTCTCAGTTTGCAGCATAGACCAAAGCCTGGTCAGCTGGGGTGCACTGATGACTCACTTCAAAATTGCTCTCC
Organism: Odontophorus gujanensis; assembly: GCA_013399175.1. Taxonomy (NCBI): domain Eukaryota; kingdom Metazoa; phylum Chordata; class Aves; order Galliformes; family Odontophoridae; genus Odontophorus; species Odontophorus gujanensis. The sequence goes on from VXAB01008022.1 coordinate 122,598, forward strand.
TGACTTCAAATTCATTTAGTCAGATATATTTCATATTTCTCCACTAAAGACAGAGGTCCTTCGGCTCACTTGCCCATAGGTTGAAGCTAAGAGGTGAGAGCACTACAGCTACCACTGGGGGGTCAGCAAACAGTTATATGCTGCTGGGAAAGGAACATTAGGGAAAACACTGTTAAAACCGCCCTGTCTGCTCTCATCTGTTATCAAATAGCTACAAGGAATTTTTTACCATTTACACTGTAACATGAAAATCTGTACTGACTGATGGACCATGGGCAATCTGGGTCAGATTTTGTTCCTTGGCAAAGCAGAGTTAGGACAGATTGCTGTGTCACAGCAGAGACCATTATTCATAAACAAGGCTATTTTTAACACATGAATGCATAGAGATAAGTGTAAATGTTACTTTATAATTAACATCTGATGAAGGCAAATCTGTTGATTCATTTTCCTTTACTGAATCCAATCTGTGTATAATAAAATGTTACTGATTTTTGAAACCTGAAATCCCACTAGCCAACTAATTCTTGAGAATCTGTGCGCGTGGAAGGAAATGGGAATGGACATATTGCCCATGGCCAAAATGTGCAATCCATTGGTTCAGCTCCACGCCTTGATGAGCACCCATGGTACAGTCAGCTTCAGAATGTAAGTGTAAGTCCAGTCAGAGTGTAAGTGTAAGAAATAAGACTCAGTGAAGCATGGAATGCAAGGTACAGAAGACCTACTACAAGCATAGTATATTCTCTCTATATATTATACTGAAAAAAAAAAAAACCCAGAACAAAAAAACAAAAAAACAAAAAAACAAAAAAACAAAAAAACAAAAAAACAAAAAAACCCCACATACAAAAATATATAGTTGGTTTTATCCCTTCCGATTATAAATGGGACCATTCTTTGTTGACCAAGTCTTTACAAGCGCATTCTTCATTTACTGCAAATCACTTTCATGTGGAGAGAATTTGAATGATGTCCCATGCCCCTGAATTTTTGATAATTCAATATCTAATACCATAAGGGAAGAAGAAAGATACTGTGAAAAGAAAAAATAAACATAATGAAGAAAAGAAATTGTGAATTATTGAGTTTCCTCTCTGAACACTGACTGTAGCATTTCCTACAATAAGTCCAGAAAATGCAAAAGAACTTGGACAGATTAATCTGCTTTTGTGGTAACTGAGAATTTTAAAAACAAGTCTTAGGCATTCATTTCTGTAACCCTCATGGCAATTTTGAAATCGTGAAAGCTATCTAGGCTCCAGCAGAAGTATTTGAAATTTTATTCTCTCTGGAGAGGAAGCCTTTTTAAAAAATAGATTAAAATAGTTTGGAGGAGAATCAAGTAATAGTGCCATTCATAGAAACACAGGTTGGCAGTGGAAGTGGGGAGTGTGAGTTCTTCAAAACACAGGAACTGATGCAAATGACAGATCTGACCCTTCACGCTACTGTGACTGTGTCAAATTGTACCAAACCATTAACCCTATCATCAAATGCAAGCCCTCATGTGGACTTTCTACAGCACAGTTCAGGTGGCAGAGCAGTATCTGGCTGGAAAACCCACCCACAGGAATGCACAAACAGCTGTTTGCTTATGTGGCCTGCCCAATAATGATTTCCTGGACTATTCCAGATGCTATGTACGTAGTTTTTACTTAATGAGTGGGATTGGATTCAAATATTGTTCAATTTCTGGTGACAGAATGCTAAGATGTGAAGTTACTGCACTGTAATATTTCTAGGTGTGTAATTTTTCCTGGTAAAACTGTAAGAAAATCTGTTTATAGAACCCTGATTGTGCTGTTCCTGAAATCCAGTTGAATTTCAGTGAACTTCTGGTAGGGTTAAAAAAAAAAAAAATCCACAGATCTTTTCCTGGGGAAAAAAGACCTCCTCCCTCAATATCTTCCTTGCTTTCACCATTTTCTCAAGATTCCCACTGCCCTCCTCAAAACTTCCCCTGCCAGCATACCCCATCTTCCTTCCCCTGTTTTCTTCCCATAGTGGTTCTTTCAAAGGAAAAGACGTCAACTACTAAAAAAGACTTTGAGGAAAATGGAGATGAACTGCAAGGAATGAACTCAAAGGTTGCTGTGCTCCTAAGGTACCATAATTTCCTGCCAGTTAACTGAACACAATTCTTTAATTTTTCTGACTCTTCAGACAAATTCTTCAAATTATTTGTCAGAACGCTGATGTTTAAGACGGTGAACTACTGCCTACCATCATAAGAGGCCACCACAGTCATAGATTGTTCTTGATACACTCTTACTGCCAAAGTGTGAAATCCAGGTATGGATCAGTGGTTAACAATCCTTCAATACAGCCTCTCTCTGTAACCATTCTGCTATCTGCTGTCTCCTGTATCCTCTGGAAGCACAGCAGACAATGGAAATTCAGACATAAGATGATGTGAACTGAAGAGATTCTCCTGAATCAGAGCCAGGTAGAAAAAGGTGTTGGGAACCAGAAGGATCAGCCTTTTTTAACTTGCTCACCTCGCCTGCATGAGAACTGCTGTGGATTTGGATGTGCACCTGCCCACTTTGCTCTGTCATGTCTTACAGAAAAATTAAATTCTACTTTTCATTTATGACTACTGGTAAGAGTAGTAGTAATAATGATAGTACATGTATCATTCTGAGTCTGATCCTGTCATTAATATTCCTGTTTTCAAGGAAAATCCCCAAGCTCTCACTTGGAGACTAACATGGATGATTTAAGGATCAAAACCTTAAGCTGTGGAATTTTTGATTGGCTGGATTTGCTTTGCATGACTTAATGCTCACTGTGTAACATATTTCCAGGCTGAAGAGCTGCCACACACTCTCTTGCCAGCACATGAAGCCGTTACAAACCTTTGAGAAAGGACACATATAAAGAGGCTTAAAAAGTCAGACATTTCACCTCAGAATGTCTACTAACATAGCTTTGAAGATCTTCCCTGGTAGATGGCACAGAACCCACAGACAGCCCTGGCATGCAGATAACATGCACTTGGTGGGTAATGCTCTTGTACCTAGCACATCAGTTTCCCCCAGATCATCCCGCAGTCAAGGACCAGACTATTAGAAATGCTGCTAGCACGTTCCTAAGGTCACTTCATTATTGTGTTGCAGGAGCATACAGACGTCCAGCTGAGATACGTACTACTTTCGTACAAACACGTCAGAGACGAACACCCTGTGCCAAACATCTTACAGTGTAAGCAAGAAAGTCAGGCACAGAGCACTGAGTGTGAAATAACCTGGAGCTGACAAAAATGGCCACAGGTCACATACTAGGTCTGCAGGAAAGCTTCATGGAGAGCCACGTCTCCTGATGTCAGGATTAGTGACACTTCCATTGGCTCTGGCTGTCTCTTTGAGAATAGTGAAGATGATAAGGGTGCTGGCTGGTAAAACAGCCTCTGAAGGAAGGATGTAAATCAAATTTGATGGAACGGAGTGGTAACTGGTTAGTTAAGCAGCCTGCTATGATCAAACAACATAATCCCAAGGTATGAAATGCGCTGTAGGTTCTATTTTGGCACAGTAAAACTGGAATAGAAGAGCAGAATGTGACAGAGTTGGCTTCTAGCATTTGTTTTAAATCTCAGCCTCAGCTATGTGTGTTTGGAACACAAGCATGTATTCAGTTTTTCACAATGATCTCTTCAGAGACTTCTACTGACTTAATTTTGCATCACAGTGATTCCTAAATGTAGCCTCAACAAATGCTTCCTGGATTGCATCACATTTTTGGTGACATTTTAATTTATGTTGGCTGGAGAGTCATGACATAATCCTAGGATATTAATCATATTATCACAATTGAATTACGAGTTTTGCTACTGCTTCTTTTCAACTTGACATGGCAGATCCTTTCTGAATATACATTGATATTATTTCAGTGATGTTGTGGCATGTTCCCTCCTCACTCCCCATCTTTGCATTTGGATTACAGTTTTAATACTCGTGCTGAACTTCAGGATAAGAGCAACTTTTAACAGAATCATCTACAACTTCTGGAAGTAAGCCATTGATACAATGTCAAGCAAAAAAGAATGGCTTCTGCAAAGCAGGCAATTAAGAAAGAATGGATACAGAAGCCAACTTTCCATGTTTCCATAATTCAAGGAATCTCAACTGATGTAAATTGGAGCACCTCAATGAAGCAAAAAGAGCTGGATTACTACAGCACCAGTTTCTATTACCAGAAAATCCGGCCCTTGCTCTTTATCTGGGACTCAGATATTTGTAAGAACTAGAAGTCAGATATATGAAATGACTTGCTGTTCTTTTTTTGTTGTTTTTTTTTTGTTTGTTTGTTTGTTTGTTTTCAATAACTCATATATGGTTTGTAACCACAGTCCTCATTAACGCACACCTTGTGCCACTCTAAGGTGCTGATATCCTTGATGCCTTCCAATATTTTAAAAATCGTTCTTTGAACTAATGAAAGCCAAAATATTAGTCATAACTTGAGGCACAGAAAATGAGCTGTGAATTCAATTGTAATAAGCATATATTTGTTTTAGGCAAAGACAATACTGAGGGCAATCAGCTAAGTAGAGATTTGTGCTTATATTATAAGGGATAAATGCAATTATAATTTGCAGCTTGGTTGGACTCTTGATCTTTAGATCCCAGTAATTAAATGTATTTCTTGCTTACTGAGTCATTTCAGTGAGTGCAGAACATATTTTAATTATTTTCGCACTATAATTACCAGAAGAATCCATTTTAGAGACAGTGTGCTATTGTGAGTGCCAGGAAAGGTACCCCTAAAAAAACCTTGTCACATAGCCTAGAAAACTAATTTTATAGCATCTGAACTAAACACACAGAAGCACTGATTATTTATATATAATATATATATAATATAATATAAACATTTTTAATGTAAGTTTATTGATTTTGAGGAATTTGCACGTATTTAATGTACTTAACCCAAAGCCAAACATGTGTAACTGCATCTTTGTTCCACACAATCACTCCTATGAGCTGCCATGACTACCGACTGAATGTCAAAATGCAAATGACAATGAAAGGAGACAGTCTGAAAAATCCAATTTTCTTCTGAGTTCTGAATGGAATTTTAATTTTGTGGGATATTTTAAAATAAGTATATCTCATCCATGTGAATAAAGGCATTTGTTTGCTTTCTGTACTCAATTACAAATGGAGTATGTAAGTAGATTACTTAAAAATGAAGTGTTTCTTGCAATAATACATCATACACATTATAATCATGTTAATTAATAGTGCATTTTAAATTTGATTTCCAGAGCAAAGTGAAGATGACTTCTAAATCTCTATATAAATCATCACTTGGGGGGATTTTGTATGGCTTTTCGAGTCAAAGTCATCATTTCATACTTAGAATTATTGCAAATAATACAACAGTTTGTGTATCAGTGTATATTAACTTAGGTAGCACAAAAAATCTAAAAGATTTCTTGTGGAGTCTCCTCTAGAGATATTCAAGACTTTTCTGGATTGCTACCTGTGCGACATGCTGTAGGGTGCCTGCTTTGGCAATGGGGTTGGACTCAATGATCTCTTGAAGGCCCTTCCAAGCCCTGCAGTTCTGTGATTCTGCAATTTGATTGGACATGCTTTGCATTTATTAGTAAAACTTATTAGTGCTGTGTCAACCAATGAAGTGAGTCCTGTAAAGTGATGGATGAAATCTTCAGCAATGTTGACTCCTGCTAGGTAACAAGCACTTCTCAATTTGTCACATCCTTTCTTAGTCTGAGGAAAAATACATGCTTTGCATGTGTACAAGAGTAAAGCTCAACCACTGAGCTGTAGAATTTATCAGTAGGTCTCTACAAGTTTATCTAGAAGACGTCTGCAACATTCTACTGTCAGGAACTTGCCCTAACTCCCAATAAAATGAATTACAGTTGTTTGAAGTTATTGTCAGTCCTGAACTTTAGCTGATTAGTGCCATGTTTCACTATCAATTAGAACAATTGTAAACGAAATCTCAGACTTCCTGCAAGTCATCTGAAAAGTCTTCTTTGACTTTGGGTGAGGATTTATCCAACAAACACTTTCTTAGGGGATAAGATGAATATTTTGAGTTATGTGCAAAATGTCTGTTATTCTGCAGCTTTCAGATATTTTTCTGCATGACTAAATTATCTATGAACCTATTATTACTAATGAACTGATTAATATTTCTAACATTGTATCCTGGCATTTCTTCAGGCCTACATACAAATATTGGATTGCCTAAATTAAGAAAATAATTATACCACCCAGCAGTCTGTTACTAAAGTTTATCTGTTAGGCATAGATTAAAAATACTATTGATTACTTTAATCAGAGGATGTGTAAAATGAATAAAAGAATGACAGACTCTTCTTTGAAACCATGCTGATGGTGCAAACAAGTTGATATATTATTCAGAATTAATTAAACTCTCTGAGAGAGAGCAATTGTTGGTGGAAATCTTTTGTTACAATTAATACGATCGAAAAAAGAGGAACCAGTGGTGAGAGGAAACTACCTGTGTAAGAAGTAGCTGTGATCAGATTTGCATAATACAAACATGCTGATTTTTGAAGCTGTAAAACAGATGCATAAATGTATAAACTACAACAACTTATGTAGATTTTAATAATGTGAGTGCTCTGAATTAAGTCTTTTATGATCCACCACAGTTTTTCATATTTTTCTACTTTAACACCTTTTTTCAATTCAGTGATTTTTTTCCCTTTTTGAAATATTACAAAAGATATAGTTATCTAGATGTCACTTGCTGTGTCAGTCTGTTTATCTCTCTGTACCTGTTTGTCTGTCTATCTGCCCGTCTGGGTCTATCTACCTGCAGTACTACTCTGCTGCTAAATTAACTGCAGCAGCAGTCAATCCCTGTCAAGATGCTCTACTGATATCAGTGGTCTTTGATGGGAGGATGCCTGGCTTACTTAGAGAAAGGAGATTTTTGCATTAACTGCATTTTCAGTATACTGTGCACCACCACATCCCAGTATCAATACTCTGTCATTAAAGGCAAATCAAAACTTCTTCCATGTTATTCAGCTCGTCCTTTTTAACAGCCTTACCAATCTTCCAGGTCTGGCCTTCTCTTCACATTTTTCAATGCATCCTAAAACTAACTGAAGCCTGTAATGCCCTGATTTTTCTCTTTTGCTGTGTAATCAAATTCCTTTTACTGTATTAAAAAGTCTCTTTTCCTGTATAATCCAATTCTCCTTTATTAGCATGGCTGGCTTTTGTATGACTTTTCAAAATAATAAAGGAGATGTTTCCTTTCTAAGCTGCTGGTTCTGGAGATTTAAAGGGAAAAAAAGTGGGTTCAGACATAAATCAGCATGAGGTTTATTGCTGTAGATTTGCACCAGTTTAGGATGTAATTCCAGCAAGATCAGTATTCTTGACTTTTGCACATCTTCACTCAAATGTATCGTCCATATGCCATAGTGAGTACTATTTCCCATCTAGTGCCACTTTTTTATTTCACTTGCATGAGAAAGCACAGAAGAGGTCCTTCCACCATCACTTGGATAAATTATAATGATTTGGTCAACAGCTCTGTTGATTGGAGGGCTGCCTGCTGCTGAATTTAGGTGAAACTTTTAGCAAAAATCATTTCACTATTTCAGGGAAGATGACTACAGAAAAAATTGAGAGCTTGCATATGGCAAACTGGACAAATACTGCATTTGTTTGAAAGCCTCTAGTACTCTGTGCCAGGAAATTATTCCTTACTTGAAAAATCTGCCCAGGACTGGCAGTGGAATAACTCATTGAAATATCTGATTTCAGACTTCTCTTGGGGCTAAGAGAGACATGTCCAAAATGTACAGCCAAATTCTCTAAAGATACTTTGTTCTGGACATGTCTGAATTCACACGGACTGAGAATGATGCTTCCAGCATTGCTCCTCCAGCTTGCTGTGAGCCAGAGGAGTGCTGGAAATTGGAAAAAGAAAACTATTCTGTGGTGTCAGTTTCTCTGTGTCTATCCCCTCAGAGGTACAGAGGTTTATTGGAGGACTACTGAAAGTTATGTGAAGGGAAGAAAGCTGAATCAGCCTGGTAGAAGAAATCACCAACAGCAGGTAAATATAAATGGAAATAAAAATAATGAAAATAAAAATAAAAAATATATAAAAAAAGATCAAGTCTGCTTAAGGATGGAATGATCGAAAAAGGACTCAGAATGATTGTGACACTGTGGCTGACTGGATACATAGATTGGGTTTGAGAAAAAGGGCATCAAGGAGAAGGACTGGGACTAGAAATCAGTGGGTGAGAGGAATGGAGCAGATGGGAAACTGCAATTTCAGTGGCAGAATGCTCAGAAGGAAGTTCAGTGCTGGGAAATCAAAAATAGAAGTCTTCCTGACCACCAGCTCAAGCATTCTTCTGAAGTATAAATGGCACTAAAAGACTATTGGAATATTAGAACAGCAGTTCAGGGATAGATTGAGGTGCATTTGATCTGGCATTCTGTTTTCAGTATACTCTTCCTTAATTTTTGCTTTTTTTTTTTTCCCCTCAGGATATTATACCTATGTAGCTACATAGAAATATATCAAGTGTAATTTTGTTAGCTTTGTGTTGTAGATTGTTTCTGTTTGCTTCTCTAAAGGCCTTAAGCTTTATGCTGTGGTTCAGTGTTTATTCTCATTATTGCATTTTTTTATCGTCTTTGGCTGCATTGGTCTCATCTTTCATGCAGAAGAGATCAGGATACCAGAAGAGTTTGGACTGCAGAATAGCACTGGTGACCTACAGCATGTGATAATTACAACTCTGCAATGCACATGAAAGTGCCTATGCTGTATTTAATTCTGTTTTTAAGATCTTCCACCATTGGAAGGTGAAAGTCTTTTCACTGTTACACTTCCTGATGATTCACTTCAAATAAATGTGAATACAATTCAGAAGAGAATAACTTGAATCCTCCATTTCTCTTAAGAAATCATTATAGATATTCTACTTAGAAAATAATCATGTTCAGCATTAGAGCATTGTTTTCCCAGCCATGAGTTATTTGGCTAGAGGACAATATTTTATTAATAAATATTAAAATTTTATTTTTTAAACCACAGTGAGTTTGGGGCTCTTTCCTATCTACAACATATAATATCAAAAGCTGCCTTCCTGGAATCTTGACAGTGTCAAAAATATCTAAATGGATGGAAAAGGCATTAGCTTAAAAGCAGTCATTTGTATTACATCTACATAATACACTGAATGAATGCCAGGATCTGGAGACACAAAATTTTATATTCAAGTGATTATAAACATGGCTGCTGGGTGACATTAGTTGTGTTTTCTTTTCACATGTGATTGATGGAAGAAGTAAATACAGCAGAACTGTTAAATGCGATACTTAATAAATCTTGTTAAAATTGTTTACAGAACTGAATTTCACTTAAAAAAATGCATTCAAAAAATGGATAAAAGCCAATTCATGCATTCTGTTTTAATTTAAAACATTGCCCACGAGCATGTAAGGGTTACTTATCGCTCCATTCAGGTAACTGGAAGAAAAAATTAATGAAAAAACACGGATTTTAATTTTAATACACTATCGTAGACAAAATGTAGGTTAAAAAAAAGAAAAGACCTTAATGTAGTCTCTACAGTTTTTGAGATGAAAAATAATAACCCTAATAATTTTAGAGAGGGAATCTTGCTAGGGAAATCACATCAGACATTGTCAGAGTGGAAACCAGAGAATATGAGCAAACCAAGGCAAAAATGATCATTGATGTTTTGAAAAACTTTAGAAAGGATTAAAAATAGTACCAAGATCAGAAGTCCCCTAGTGGATAGTGAATATATTTAAATGTAAAAAACCATAAATATTAAAAAATAGCATAGCTTGAAGTAAAACTTAGACTAAGCTAACTTCTCCATTCATAGTCCATGATATCCAGTGAAAAATAAACACATTTACCTGAGAATTTCCTTAAGGATTATAAGAAGCACCTGAACAGCTCAGAAAGCTAATATATCTTTAGACAATATGTTGCCTCATTTTCTGACCTGACTGATACTGCTGGTTTTTTTTTTGTTTTTTTTTTTTTTGCAAATTCAGTAACATGGGAGCATTGTTACACATTTCTATACATTACGGAACATAATTTCACAACACAGTGTTGAAATTATTATATAAAGTTATACCCATCTTAATGAAGAGAAGTCAAATCATAAAGAGTAAGGGATAAATCCAATAGAGAAGTTGGTGTCTATATTGACATTAAAGAAAAATTCAGGTTTCCATCTCTTAAAAATTACAAGATTTAACCTGAAGGTTCCTAATTTCTGCCCAAAGAGAATCAAATTCTGTTTTAAGTTCCTACAACCATTCCAATTTTTAGTCCAGTAGCTGTAGCATGCCAAACCCAACAATTGTTATGGTTCCATAAGTCAGGGCTTCCCAGGTATTCAGTGGGGCACATCTTCCTTCTGTGTGCCCTCGTGTCCTCTCTCCAGTGTGAAGCAGTTCCCATGGATAAGGGGACACAGCTCTGCTCTGGCACTCTCCAGGGAGACACACAAGGACAGGGGTCACCATACCCTAGCACCACAACTGGAGGCCATCCACCAGCTGTTGGGTCAAAGGTGATGCACTCATTGCCAACTCTTTCTTCCTGCCATGATGGAGAAGAGAAGACCCCAGTGATTGGTTTTATGTACTAGAGTGAGTGCATAAAACACATATTTTTTCATGAACAACTTGGATTAGACAACTACACCTACAAAAAATAATGTATTGATCAATGACTAATGTTTCATGTAGATGCTGTACATTTGTTTAACCGTACAGCCTGTAAGCTTAAATTCACTTCATTTGTTAAATTATGTATTATCAGAAAAGGAAAACATAGTAAGTGGAGGAAAATGAAATAATTAAAGGGCAGCTCTGTATGCTGGCTATTGCTCAGACACGTCTTGAATATTTTGTTCCCAGGAACCATCATTTCTACATTAGGCCTTTCTTCTGTTTGAGGTCTCTGCAGGTCTCTGCACACTGAGGTCTCAAAAATTTTTGTTTCTTTGTTTTTGAGAAGTGGTGGACCACTTTAGTAATACTTAGAGTAATTACTTAATTACTAGAGTAATGGCTAGAGTAACAGGTACTGCCTTCTTGGCAGCCACGGGTGCACCTTTCAGGATTGAGAGCTAGAATTGCTGATGGCTGCTCACAGGCAGACTGACCCATTCCCAAGTGGAATCAACAGTATCTTAAAAAAAAATGAAAATCAGCAGTGGATCAGAGTGCATCCACAGAAATCACTGACTGTGTACCCTACAAAAAATAGCGAATATTGGCCATTCCTCCAAATCATCTGCCAGATTTCTGCACTCCCTGGGCTCAGCCCTGACTGTGCTAAAGCTGAACTCCCTTGATGCCAAGACGACAAGACTTGTAGATTTGTTTCCTCTACCATCCATTTTATGATTACTGCTGAGGAAGACATGTTCTCCACAAGCCTCCTGATGACAGCAGTAGTTTTTTATTTATAAATTAAAGTTGTCTGGACAATTAACACTGGATCTTTAAAGGCAGAGTGAGTGATCACTGTTGGTTTGAGACACAAGATTCACTCCTCCTCAAAGAATTGTGCAGAACTACTGAGAGTACCAGGATAAAAAAATAAAAATAAAAATGAAGCTTGGCAATGTAGGTTGAAAGACAAACATACTTGATATCTGTAAAGACTTTGGGAAATGCATTCAATTAGAAAAAAGACTTATTGGAGGATTCAATTTCCAGCTGAGTTGTTGCCTACTGGTTAGGTCACAGGATTATCAACTGGTAACCACCATACTGTATAACGTTCAAATCTCAGAGAGTTAATTTGCCAGCTAGCTCAGTTATTTGCAGTGGTACCATTTTAGCATTTCTTGTTTAAGACAACTAGTGCTTGTTTTTTTTCAGGAGCACAGAACTTCTCTTGTTCCTTTTGACTGTGAGCAACTAAGGCAGCTGAATTAGACTTACATGAAAATGCTCCATGGGTCAAGTACTGCCCAGACCTACCTGCCATGGGAACCCTCTGATCTCTGCTCTTCAGCCGACATGATATTGCTTACTTCTCACAGGAGGCTTTTAGCAGAATTAATCTGTTAATTTTTGCACAGTCTTTGAAGACTAAAATGTCACCTAAGTGTATTGCTGAATATGACCATCCAATCCCTCTGCTATAATCAGTCTTTTAATTAGTGGTATTAATTTGAAAATGGAGAATTCTTTTCTGAAGGAATGAATATAAATGTCACCTGGGAAAAATCTAACCATGCCATTAGATTACATGCATAATTATGGTAAAAAAAAATGTGTGCAAAGTGCAATCTAGAGAAACGTGCTATTGTAGTGCAAATACCAAAGAAATGAAAAAGGATTCCAGGTTAAATTAAATAATTAAGAGAAAACCTGAGAAAAATCAACGTGAATAGATTATAAGAATACATTATTAAACAGAGAAGCATTTAGTTAGATAAAGCTTGTATTAGGACAAGAGAATACAGATGTAGAGGCAAGAGGACACTTTGGGAGTGTTCAAGCTGCTGATTTTTATTCTTATTTCCTCTGCATGTTATGGGATGTCCTCCATAAGGTGATGGAATAGATGATGCTCCATTCTCCCATCTCAGCATTTCACAGGGTAAATAAAGACCTGCTATGAAGCAACATAAACTCTTAACCACATGGACTGTTAGTATTATTATTACTGCCTGAATTTTCAATAGTAGGAAGAATAATCTACTTTTTTAAACACAGGAAAATAATGTATATAAGTGTTAACCTTGAGTTCTAGTGACAATTGTACTCACTAGCAAATGTATATGAGCATAGCAATAGGATATCAAAAAAGATGATCAATGGATCAATTGAAATGTTTCTTCTGCTGGACCCTGATAAAATGGTGTCTCAGTCAAATCACGTTTCTGTCAATGAGACAGCAAACTTTCTTTTCTGAATCTTGTCTACATTCATTCTTATTTCAATATAATTTTATATAAGTCTATTCAAATATGTCAGTTTCTAACAATTAGTATACTGATGACTTCTGTCCATTTATTTGCGAAAGGCGAAGAAAACTGGTTAAAACCCTCACTTAAAACCCGCACAATATGGAAGGAAGCATGTTTAGTCTGAATTCAGCCTGGCACTTGGCCATATGTTGTTTCACTTGAAGCTTGTCACAGCCATTGATGTCCAGACGACTACTCATGTTCCATTGTTAAAGCAATTGTTTAAGAGTACTGGCAGGTCAGGGCAAAATGCTTAGCTCTTTGTGGTAAAAAGCCTGCTTATTAAAATAATTGAACCAGATAAAATCAACAACCATACATATATTTATGACTTTGTATGTATGTTTACATACTAGGTAAAACAATGATGCAGTATTCCATTAATAGACAAACTGAGCAGCAACATTGCATCCATCAAGCTAAGTATCTAGATCTGAGCTTGTAACAAAAACGCAATGGATAAAAGAGAAGAATGATACTCTGAAGCGCTTTTACAATGGTTTAATCAGTCTTACTGAGAGGCAACGTGGGGCTGCCTAAATATTTATATTGCCATAAATTTCACCCATTTGTCACCTCACAGACTTCCTGAGTATCTCAAAATAGTCCAAATTAAAACACTCCTTTAACACATTATTCCCATGTGCTTCTGTTAGACCAATTGCTATAAAAAATCAAATGACCATGACTTTCTATATGGTAACTGTCTGAACTTGTTCTAAGAACAAATATTCTTTAAATTAAATACAGCAGGAAAATAATGTATTAATGATTTCTGGCACATTTTCTTTTTGTTTGAGCGGCATCACTGCCTGTTCCACCCTCACACCGCCATGTACATGCTCTAAGATGGATTATTACAACCACTTACACAGCCTATCAGGTTGGTAGTGACCCCACCCAAAAAATTAACTGATTTAATGTTCTGAAATGCATCACTGGTGCACTACGCATATAACCCAAGTTTTGTTTGGAAAAAGGAGTCAAGAGTAGAGTTCCATTTAGAAGTTTCCAGATTTTCTGCCATCACATTATATGATTTTTTTTTTAAATAAGACACACACATAGGCACGTGCATACACGTGCCCAGTGTGCATCATTCATACGTTATGCATACTAAATAGAAAGAAGAAATTCATGAGCATTCAGGGTATAACGAGCTCCAGCATTTCCTGTAGCTGTTGAAAATCCCATGTATGTCAATGGAGTTATCTTTGAAAAAAGTCTTATTTAATTGTGTCTTAAAACAAAATTCCAAATGCTTAATACTGATCTCGTTGACAGAAGATAAACACAGATTATCAAGGTACTTAGCACCCGCCTAAGATGAGTTACGTGAAGAGTTCTGTTCAATGCCAGTGGGGCCGTTCACATTCTCAAAGCCAGACACCTGCTTAAGTGTCTTGCTGGAGCAGGGCCAGAAACATAATGGTGGGCCAGCTCAAGTTGATTAGAAATGTTCCATTGGCTCTGATGGTAGCAGGGCCTCATCTTTATTGCCACTTTGCAAAATACAGTGCTTAATAGGGAAAAAATAATCAGGCACTGTGTAGATCTCTTAGTGGTCTGTTGGGTAAAGCTTGGGTACAGAACAAATGCAGGAACTGGAAGCATGTTCAATTGAGAAGACAATTACTCTTTCACTAGACAATAAAATCCCATTGAATAATCTCTCAAAACAGAGCTGAAATGGTTTATTTTTATACGTTGTCTACATTCAGAATCTCCATGAAAATAACTACAGTACAAAAGAATTAAGTTCGAAGAAATGGTGAAAAGAACATTCCTTTGTGTGTTTTTAAGAGGGAAGATGCTTTTATTAACATTCACTTCATTTTTAATTGAACACTGTTGTATTTAGTACTTCCAGAAACCTGAGCAAGGTAGTTATATTGCTTTTAATTGCTTTTCTATTCTGCTTGTTAGCCAGGTATTAATAGGCAAATAGGAGTGATATGCCAGCCAGTCTCTGGGCAGATCTAATGATTTCCGCCATGTCTCTTGCTGCAGAAACCTCAATATTTGCGTGCTGAGAGATCATTAATCAAAGGCTGACGAGCCCTTTCTTTCCCACTGACAGCACTCCTCGCAGGGCCTTCTGCAGCGATACATCTCTGGCAGACTACAAATTATCAATACCGATTACCAGATTGCTGCAGCGGGGAGGGGAGGGCGTGCTCACACTGCAGGGCTGGCCACAATCCACAGCCCTTGTCTACCCCCTTCCCTATTCGGGCATCCAGCTGTCTCCTGCCCTGTCCCTAGGGGTTCCACGGCCAGGCTAAAACACCTTCCATCTGCACCCATTATTCCTCGGGAGCAAAGAATCAGTGTTCAGAGAAATAAATGCAGAATGCATCACGTACAGTGCCAGGAGGGCTTGGTACAACTTTGTGCACCGTGATTGAGAGTGGCAACAGCACACAGAGTGGGAATCTGAATGGCACTCGTTTCTTGGGTAAGGATGGTGTTGGAGCTCTCCATCATCATTTCATGCAATTCGTGCGTGCACGACTTTAATGGTGAATGACTGTGAAAACTTCACTGCGTCAAATATAGGTCCTGCCTCATTTCACAGATGCATACCTCCACTCCCCCACTAAAAATAAAATAAAATAAAATAAAATAAAATAAAATAAAATAAAATAAAATAAAATAAAATAAAATAAAATAAAATAAAATAAAATAAAATAAAATAGAGAAAGGGGAAAAAAAATAGGAAAACGCACAAAGTGCTGGGGTTCGGATGCTT
>VXAB01008022.1:138698-151435 GCA_013399175.1 Odontophorus gujanensis
TTTCTTTCTTTTTTTTTCTTCAAATCCATCAAATATATATATATAATATATATATATATAAATGCTTAGCGTTGTCTTGATATTTCTGAACTTTGGGGCCACTGAGAAGAGCCCGCAGAGCAGGGAGTGGTGCTAGGAAACAGTGGCGGTGGCACTGGAAGGAAAAGAGATGCATTTTCTTACCCATTGCTGTTTTAGCCATGGTGGGATGTGCAGGCGGCTCAGAGGTGCTGAAGGCAAAGGGGTCCAGCTACAGCAGTGCAGAGAGAGAGAGAAGACTGAATAAGGCACTGAGTCAGCAGAGTGGGGCCGTGCAAGAGAAGGAGCAAGAGGCAGGAGCCCATGAATAATTATCACTTCTCTACCCAAGCAGATTGGCTCTAGAGGTCCCCTGACATGACTCCTGCAGAGCCAGAATCTCCGGGCATTAAATATTGATCCACCAATGGTGCTGGAGTACAAAGTGCCAGAATGCAGTTTGAAATGGAAATCAGTCCTTGAATGCCTCTCCCCCCTCGGTCTGGCTCCAGTAGTACATTCCATGTCAAATGTTTTATGTCTTACATGAAAAAAGCCTATTGGCGTTGAAGGCTCTGCTGTTGCTACCTGTAAAACATGCAGAAATGCATTTTAACACACTTTATTCCAAAGCTGTGACAATAAATAAATAAATAAAAAGGACAAATTGAAAAGATTTTCTAAAGCATTTCAATAGAACAGCTGCCTAGGTTACTTTCCCCTCTGCATCCCATTTCCTACTAGGGCCGGCAGGTACTGTATAATTTCATGCTGCATATTAATTTTAGAAACCCCAAATCTAACCCAGGACCACTCGCCAAAGCACGGGGAATGACATCTGGAGCTGCTTGTGCTCAGAAAGGGCTCTGGAAAGCCCAAACCAGGATAAATGTGAAAAGGAGTTCCAATAACCACTGTGCACAATAAGGATAGCCCTACTGAAACTGAGCCTGAGTTACTTGATAAAGGGTGCAGAACGTGGCCTCACAGGATTGTCACATGAAAGGGGATGGAAGCATTTTAAGAAGGGATTATTTCCATTCATTTTAAGGATTCTCTTAAGACTGTGGCTGACAGCTAAACACATGTGGGTGGTTATCTGATTATTTTGCTAGAAACATGGCAGTGGAGAGACCCATGTGCACACCCACCTCCTAAGGCTGGAAATAGCTGCTGACCTAGAGGAGACAGCATCTGAGACTCTGTTGCAAAGGGGACAACACATGACCGTCTCATCAGCCGTCCAGCTGAGCTCACACACCTCTGCTGGGGCCAAAGGCAGCAGACTCCCACACTGCTTGCAGAGGGGCAAATTTTCAGAATTTGGAGGACACAGATTGTGGGGTTGCTTCATTAATGAGCTTCCTTCAGGCCAGTCGAAGCACCTCAGAGTAGAGCGGGGCCGGGAGCTGAGTCAGAGGCCAGCTCTCTCTTTTGAGTTCCTATTGATCATTTCTGAATTGCGGGAACCAAGTTTTTCCTTTAAGCGTGAGCAACCAAGTCTGGAAGTGAGCTGCAGGGGTGGGGGGAGCAGACGGCCCCGAACAGCACAGCGGGCACAGCGGGACGCCGTGACTCACCGGCGTGGGAGCCGCAGCGCGGAGGATGCCGCGGTGGCTCCCGCTGGGGCGGCCGCAGCCCATCGGCTCTCGGGGATGCGGGAGCCGGAGCTGTCCGTTGTGCTGAAGGCGGAGGCGCACGGGCGGGTGAGGCCGAGCGGACTGCGGGCTGGAACGGGGCGGAGCGGGCAGCGCGCATCCCCCCGCACCCCTCCGCCCAACCCCTCCCGCCCGCGGGCCCTGCGCCAGAGCGGCGCGGCAGCCGCAACGCGGAGCGGGTGAGGGGATGCTCTGCCGGCCCCGCCCGGCTCCTGCCGCCCTCCTCATGCCTTCCCGGCACCGAGGACTCAGCTGCCGGGAGGACCCCGATACAACCCTGCCATAACGCTCCTTGTTAAGCTCGGCTTCCCATCCCCCGCCGCGGCACGCCCAGCAGGCAGCCAAACAGCCCTGTCGTCTGCTTTCTTTTTAAAATTGACTTTATCGTTTCATTCTGATTTTTCTCTTCTCCGAGCTAACTCAGCCTGCCCCTAGCCACCGCCGCAGTGGCACAGCATCGCCCCGATCCCTACCCGGCACCGCCCTTCTTGTCCGCATCCCCCTCCGCAGCCACTTCTGGTTGGAAGGGCCCAGCGGGGCGCACACCGACTGTTCTCCAGCAAGAGGATATCGGGCTCCTACCGAGAATTTGTTTCAAGAAATTGCCTGGCAATCACTGTCCTGTCCATCACTTGGCATATGCAGGTGCCGTTATTAGACACACCATATATTGTGCCTGATCTGCCACCACTTTTTGATGTTGTGTTTCACATATATCTGAGAGGATAATGGAATTAAACTATAGCATGTTCTGGCAAGGCAGGACTTGTGTTCTTACACAGTCTGGGCTTTCTCTTACTAGACATTAAAATGCGTTTGCAGCCCAGTCTACCTCCAGGTCGGTGGATGTATAGGCTGTAAGGATGCGCTTCAGGGCAAAGCTTCTGAACAGCAGTGGGCTTTCACTGGACACTTCACCTGTGGCCTTGACCAGATCATTGAAAAGTCTTTTCTTACTTTTTATTTTTTTTTCCTTCACATTTAATCTTTTCACCATTTGTTAGAAAGAACCTTGATTCTTACTGCTTGGAGACAAGGAAAGGAGGGAGGGTGGTGATACTGGAAAGAGGAATGTTTATGCAGCACTTTGAAGACTGTTGTTGCTAGGTGAATGAACTCCTTTGGCACAGAAAATACTGTTTGTGCTGGCAACTACAAACAGCAGAGGTGGGAGTAGGTTATGCATCTCCTATTAGCCTGTGCTTTTTGTCTCTGCTGCATAAACTGAACTTAAATAACTTGAGAAATTAAGCTCTTTCTGACTTCTGTACCCTTAACATTTATCACTAGGAAATACACTGGACCTTATTTAAAGCAGCTGTTTTCTTGCTGTGGTCACTCCTACTCCTTCTGTAGTCCTCCCAGAGCAATTTGTCTTTGTGTCTATGCAATTTTTGAAGATTAATAAGTAATTAGCTCCTGATTCGCTTATTTCATCTTTATTACTTCCACCCCCTCACCCAAACCTATGGTGAAAGATGTTATTCAGATTGTGCAATGAAGTCTTCAAAAGTCAGAGAACAACGGTGCCTGTGCAACCTTAATTACTCCCCCATGTATATCTATTATGATATAGTTTTAAGTTATGAACTCACGTGCTGTTTTTCTACCAGATTCTCCCTGCATCCATAACAGAATGGATGGGACTCCCTTGGTGATGACTATTTGATATTTTATTTTGTTCTCATAAAACAGAACCATGACACAGTCCACTGTACCCTTGAAAGCATGGGGACAGTAAAGATTTTCTTGAGGGAACATTTGACACAATAATTTTCTAACATGGGTGAAAAATCTTTTGTCCAGACTTATCCTTCACAGCAGGTTAAGTATAGATTAGAATAAATTAGCACAGTGTATATTTCAGTACCCTACATATTTTAATATGAAATTTAGAAAGAGGCTACAAATATATGCGTATGTGATTCTGTAATTTGGATTTTTAAGCTTCTTTTTTTAATTTTTTCACAATGCTATAAATATCATAACAAGCAAAGAAAAAGATTATCTGTGTACTGGTGAATACACTGAGTGAAACAAATAGCACCGATACATACATGTAACTGTGTCATATAAAAATCATGGTCACCATTTTCTACATGAATTACACTTTTCTTATCCTTTCATTTTCCAAAGCAATATATGAGCTATGAAGTAGCAACATACTTTTACATTTCTACTAGAATTTATCCACTTCTGAAATTGTGCTTTTTCCTGGGCATAACCCTTCTAAAAACTACCTTGTTAAAGCTTGAGAGTGGCTCAATAAGCCAGCTGCAAACAATGTCACCATTAGTGATTTCAGTTGCTGAGCATACCACACATTGGAATACTGCAGCTTTAGTGTTAGTCTGGTTTCACACAGGCTTTTGTACTTGCACGACTGCACATGGTGTTATATCAGCAACATTCAGAATCACGGTAGGGAAACTGAATAATGGTATTATAGTATTTGTGTATATTTTTTCCAAGAAATTTCTGAGCAATTGCTTGAAGTTAACATGGGGATTGTACATAATCAGACCTCCATCAATATCCTTGTACAGGAGAGGTGGGCTAGAGCTGTGCAAAGCTGCATGATTGGAGTGACTTAGTTGCACCTAGATACTATTCCAAAACACCCTTGACCTTGTGAAGGAAGAGTGGTCAAAGAAGAAGCCAATTGTGTGGTTCTGAATGAGGTCAGCATGCTCTTGAGAACGTGGAACTGCTGTGCTGGATCAGATCGAAGGGCCATCTAAGCATCTAGTCAGTAACCTCTCAATTGTATACCCACCCCTTTCATGTCCCCATCACAAAATGGGACCTTCTTCTCAATTACATTCTAGCCTTGGCCAAACTGGTCATCAACAGCCCCTGAAGGATGCAAACTGAAGGGGAATCCTGTGCCTGTGGACATCTTGTCCTGACACATCTCCAGGTAGACCACCAATGGGCAGCCTCCCTAAGAGCTTCCATATTATCAGAATGCTCACAAAAATGTGTTAGAAGTGCCTAGTTTGATGTCCCCCTCCGACCTCCTATTTTTCACATTTGTAATCCTTTAACTCTACCCTGCGTACGTGTTTCCAGATCTGTATTCATGTGCATTTCTTCCTCCTAATTTATTTCTTCTTTCATTTCCTGTTTGCAGATAAAAAGCTGATAGCTGCCCCTAAAATGGAGACCTTATAGTAAAAGCAGCCATAGGAATTGGTCTAGAAGATTAATAGAGGACAAGTATATATTATATATGTGTTCTAGCAGTCCAGAAAGCCAACCATATCCTGGACTGCCTCAAGAGAAGTGTAGCCAGCAGGTCAAAGGAGGTGATTATTTCCCTATCCGCTCTCACGAGATCCTGCCTGTAGTGTTGCACTCCCAACACGTGAAGGGTATGGAGCTGCTGCAGTGAGACCAGAGGAAACCAAGAGGATGATCAGAGAGCTGGAGCACCTCTCTTATAAAGAAAGACTGAGGGAGCAGAGTTTGTTCAGTCCAGAAAAGAGAAAGCTTGAAGGACATCTTATTGCAGACTTCCAGTACTTGAAGGGAAGCCTGCAAGAAAGCTGAAGAGAGACTCTTTATCAGAGGGTATAGTGTCAGGACAAAGGGTAATGGCTTTAAACTGAAAGAGGGAAGATTTAGGTCAGATATTTGGAATAAATTATTTACGATATGGGTGGTAAGGTGCTAGACCAGGTTGACCAGAGAAACCATGGATGTTCCTTCCCAGAAGTGTCCAAGGTGAGGTTGGAGGGGGCCCTGGGCAACCTGATCTAGTAAGAGATGTCCCTGTCCACAGCAGAGGGGTGAGCTAGATTTCTTGAAAGTCCTTTCCAATCCAAATCATTCTATGATTCTATGATTCTGTGATTCATTCTATGATTTGATGATGGTGCTCCTGTTATTCTCCCATCTACTAAGTGTATGCAGTTTGGTTTCTACAAGCTTGGTTTCCTACGGTTTCTACACATTTAGCGAGTCTCTAGTAGTCCAGCCTCTCCATATTATCACCTACTATAAGTGAATGCTGGGGAAAGCCATGAGTAGGACAATCACATACAGTTCTTCCCCAGGGATTATTCCAGCCTCTTTCTCTGGAGATTCTTGAGTTTGATATAGTTTTCCTGTTCAGCAACCCTTTACAAACCTTTCTTTCTTCTAAGACCTTGTGTGGTGTGCTTAAACCCATGCTGTTTATTACCTTCCACAATGCCCTGTGGTGGTCAGTTCTACAGGCTACCTCCTTACCTTGTAAAGAGCAATCTTTTGCTTAAGAAGATAAGTTTTATTTTAAGCATAATAGGTTCTACCAAGACCTATTATCTTCATCTCTAGATCTGATGAGCTAAGTATGTTTACAGTTCTGAAGTCATAGAATTCTTTACTCTTTAAAGTAAAAGGTAATGGAGAGAAGAATATCAGATCCAATTCTCCTTTTAAAATGGGAGGAGTTTCAAGTAACACTGAGGGCAGATAGATGATGCAGAAGGAATTAGATTAGGCAGACAAATGACTACTCCATCCATGGCAAGTCAGAGGTTCACAATGAAGTTTTCTCTGAATAGAAGTGACAACATTCAGCAGTTCTAAATCACAAGTCACTCCAAGACTAGAAGTTCTAGTTCAGAAGTGTCACCCAAGAAGGCCCTTTTATTTGAAATGAAGTGCATGTTGTCACATTTCTAATATGGCTTTCTGATTTTAGTCTTTCTGAACAATGAAATGCCAAATATAAAGAGAAATAGGCAGTAATGTATGCTGGAAAGGTCCAATTCATTTTGTTCTCTCTACCTTACTGTTTACAGAGGTACAAATGCAATTATTCTAGCTTTCCTTTGCTACTTTTGCTCTTGGGACTGACAAATTTTCTTGTGCCTTTGTTTTTTTTAATATTTATTTATTTATTATACTCTGTGGTGGCTAAATTTTGGTAACTAGCTGTTTCATCATGGCTCTTGTGTCACAAACTTTGGGGAAGATGGTCCAGATATATTACAAATCATTTTCTCTATTAGTTGGGCAGATTTTAGGAGAATAATTGTTATATTACTACCGTCTCTCAAACAATGATCCTATTTCTTATACCAGGCTCATCATATACATCTTTTTGTAACTAAAAATTATTTTTACTTTCTCAGTAATTTATCACTGTATAGACAACAGATGACACAAAATAAAATAAAAAATAAGGATATATAAAATAGATTTTGAATACATTAGTTGCATTTGTGTGAAATTCACACTTAGAGGGAAACAGTAGCAGAAAACAATATTGAGAATGAAGTGTAGGGGAATTTCTCTATTTCTAGTCTTGCCTGTAGCCCATACAAAGTTTACAGGAAGTTTCATGCAGCACCTGTTTTCGCTCACAGCTTTGTCAGATTTCATTATCTTAATTTGACATTTTCAGTGTTTCATGTTGATTGATTACTTGTTCTGTTTGAAAAAAAAAAAAAAACAAAACAGAAAATATCTGAGATGTGACAATAAGCTCTAAGTAATGTGATAATGTTTTGTTCCTTCTGATGGTCTTCTCTTGGAGACACTCTAACAATATCCATTCTGCAATTAATAATTGAAATATGACAGACAATTATTTTGATAGTAGTTAGTTTTACTGTCTTTTTCATTGTAAAAACCCACTTAATCTTGGCAATATTTTAGTGCTTTAGAAAAAATAGTGCTTTATATAGATTTTGGGGACATATGTTAAAATCTTATTAGAATCTCTGAAGTTTCTCTCCCATTGAGGATGCTTGGAATCTCCTGAGACTGAGAACTTTTAATGGAAATAGGGAATGGGATGTACTAAATACTATGTAGAAAACAGAGGATTACAACTGGAGTAATGTGAGAAAGCTGGAACTGTCTGGACAAAGAGACTAAAATGAAGAAGCCTTTGGGAGCATGGGTAATTAGGATCTCTGAGACACTAAGGAAAGAATCTTGTCACGAGATGGGGCCTAGCATTTGTTTGCTGAAAAGATGGAGGACAAGGATTTGTGGCATAATGTGGAGAGGAGGTTGCCTGGCAACCTTAATTCAGTTCCGTATTATATGTGTGTGATCACACATTATTTTTATGCAGAATTTCTAGCTCCAGTGTGGTGCAGGATGGGCCTGCTCTGGGGATGCACTGGAGCTGTGCAAGTGATGCTTGCATGACTCCTGCCTCATTTATTGCTTGAGCTTGAGAGTAGTTAATGAATGAAGCAAGGGAGGGTAAAGCAAGGTCATGTGACTGAATTAATGCACTGCTGCTCAGGATTTTTCCTGTCTATGGCTAATATATCCACTTAAAATAGTTCTGCAGTCTCTGTAGGTGAAACCTCTGATAGTCTAATAGCTTCTAATTATCTAGTTTAATGACCACCGTTAGAGTCCCAAATCGTTTGCTCAGTATTCACAACTGTGACTGATGCTGCAACTTCTGTGTTTGAAATATTGCTAAATACTTTTAAATTACATCTTTGATGCATCAGAAGGGACATGTAAAGTTAGTGAATACGTGCGCCCTTAATCTTTCTGTGCCTCCACTCCATGTATTTTAGATAGAAATATTGCCTTTTCTTTGCCACTATGGATTTTTGTGATGCTAAATTAATTTGCATTTTTGCATCACTTAGATGTTGAAGTGATGAGCACTATTGAGAAGCCCTGGAGGAAATTAGTAATTCTGCCACCATAACGCGGTTGAATAATGGGCAGTAAACAAAGCACGGGCTGCACAATGAATTATGAGGTGAAAGCAAAATATTGATTAGCTGTTTGGTGAATGAAGCAGTTGTCCTGTGCAAAAATAGTGACTAAGTAATATATCAAAATACAGAGTAAAAGAAGTTTTATCATCCTTCTACAGGAGAAGTTACTAGGAGGGGGATTAAGTGATATACTGATGCCCCACATGCCTTTGCCTGTTTCTTGGTCAGGATTGTTTGTTCTGGCTGGTAGGATGTTCTAAGTTTATGATGAGTTTTTCAATGGCTATATTCCTATTTTAAATGGGTAGGGTCCACGAGGGTGCGGTTGGGTAACCTAAGGGTAAGTATTGCTTAGGTAGAGCTTGAATTGATGCCATGGAAGATAGTGGCAAAGCATTAACAGCTTGTGGCTAGCTGGAGGCTAGATAATTATAACTGATGCTACTGCTTGTTACAGTACAAGCTCATGTAAGTAGTAAGCTACTGGCTTGGCAACCCACAACAACAATTGTTCAAAGAGATTAGAAAATAGTTTCATTTAGTATTGATATTTTCTTTTGTCTGGTGGTAAACTCAGAATGGTTTTTAGTAGGATCTGTTTGAGTTCACTGTAGGTAAAGGACTCAGTACAAATTCGCATTTTGGATCGTGTAACTTTTCTTCCCTTTCTGGTTCAGCTCTGAACATGAAATAGACCATGTTCTGCTTGAGTTCCAGCTCTGTGATGTGGGTGATAGTTCTGATGATTGACATAGATCTGTTCTGTCCCTCTTTGTCTTTTCTTGGATTTATTTTTATATTTTATATACGTTTATATTTTTATACGCAAGGCCCCTGTGATGCTGTCCCATGTAATGAAGAAGCGTCTTGCTTTTGGCCCTGTAGCATAATTAAAACAGACATTTGTGTTTGCCACATGGAGAGAAGTTAGTAAAAGACTAATATTACCAGCAGCATATACTACATACACTTTTTGTTTTGCATAGCATTTTCATTTTTCACGTCTAGAGTTCGAAAAAAATTACTATGTCCAGAGGAATGAATATCCTCCAGTAAATCTTCAGACAGAGAAGTAAAAGTGAGTCTTATTAAACCACAGAACTTGAAAAAACCATGAGCTATTATTCATATGAGCTAATTCAACAGCCAATTAAAGCAGTAAATCACTTTTAGTTTTTCTAGGGCTGAAAAATTCCTGTTTGAATTCTGATTTCCTTTTCAGTCTAATACTAATGGATTCAAGTCAAGTAAGTCTCTAACTTTAGCAAGAAAATGAAAAAAAAGCATAAAAGTCTTTTTCAGTGACTCCATGGTATGTAGCTGCTGTAATAACCAAACATGGAAAATCTTATTAGATTAACATGTCCACATCAGCTGCACAGGACTGGCTGAAAGTGCATTTTTATACTGCTTTTGAAACTTAGATTTTCTTGTATGAAATTCAAATTGTTCGGAAGTTCCTTGAGTCTAAAATCTTGGAGTGGACTTCTTGTATTCTTCTTCGAGAGATGTTGGCCAATAGAGAAGTCTGCATGAGTTATAGCGTTGGCAACCCACAGATTGCATCCTCGCTCAGCACATGAAAGCTGATTTTATCTGAAAAGTGAGAGACGTGGCTGAGAGAAGTTCCTGGGTCAAAAATGAGGTTGTGAGCTGAGGAGGATGCATGCACTTTGTAAGATAGGCATTCTGGTTGGAATCTACGGTGGTAGTTTAATGTGTACTGCTATTGCTAGCCACAGCTGTATTCTATTCTACTATGGAATATCAGCTTACAAATGGTAGTAGCTTTCAGAATTAAGACATTTCCTTACCCATAACTTAGAATACCACACTTGTTCGATGGGTTTCTATGGAAAACCTGGCTGCTAAACTAAGACTTTTAGCTATCCTTGGTATTCTAACATGTCTAAAGTCTAAGTACTGGTGATGACTGATGCTCACATAACCAATAAGCCTGACTGAAAGCTCTTTTCTTTTTGAGGCTGTTGCATTAAAGTATTGCAGGACATACCTGATATGTGATCATGCAATACGATGACAGCGTTACTGTAAGATGTAACATCTTAACATGTAAGAACATGACCTTCAGGATGATAACTTTAAATTCCTGGATTTATAGACTGAAAGACAGGCAAGGATCATATTCCCTTATTAGATGCCTGGTTAGCTGTGAGTACATGGCAACAGAGGATTCATTGAGCTAGAAAACTCTGGTCTCTTCTACCTGAAATCCTTGCTCCATTGACCTTTCTACCTTTATATGAAGACAAAGCAATGTAACTTCCACATTCTAACAGCTCTTCAGCAAAATGGCTCTTATTTTCCTAATTATTGTTCTAGAAATGTATCTTGTCATCACCTGAAGGCACTGAGAGATGAAAAAACACAGTCATCTTCACAGAAAAAACTTAGTTTCTAATTTTTCTGCCTTCTGTGTTCATCTTTAATAATAATAACATTATTATTATTAATAATTATTATTATAATATATTTTTTAATGTAGTTTCCAATCTCAATCATTTTGAATAGCAAGGATGACCTTTCTCCTCCCATTTCTGGTTTTGAGACAGCCAGGCTTTTCAGCCTGAGCATCTGGGTCCTCTTATTCCATTTCTGTACTTTTTTTTAACATCTTGTGAAAAAAGGCTAGTAGAAAGATTATATTACTTCTAAAATTATCTCAAGAAGCAGAAACAGCCCTTCTGATTTTTTTCATTACTTTTCATTTGACATGTTCAAAAATTGTTTTAGCTTCTCTTGACATAATGTAGCTGCTTAAGATTTCATGCAGATTCCTTCCAGGCTCTTTGCTTAACAGGTTACTTTTTCCATTATACTAATGAGGACCACCTATTTCTGGATCTATACCTCTTTATTTCCAAAATGTAACAAACTTATTTATCCAATTAATCATCTACATCTTTATCACTGTAGTTAGTTTTCAAGTTAAGTGATAAAATGAATCAATTACTCTTTTACATCTGATTTCTAATTGTTGTTTCATTAAGCATCAGACCCTGCAATTTGTATGTCTCTGAAGTAGCTTTACATTGATATGCAGGCAAATGTTAAGATACCTGATGTTAATTAAGCACTACCTGACATGATCAGGATATGCAGTAAGATCCTCAGTAGGCCACTGCATGAGCATGAAAATGTTTTAATGCAGGGATGTCTGCAAAGAACTGGGACATAATGTCATACTGCTAAGCACTATGTTTAATTGTATGAATAGTTTCATTAATTAGTCCTATTGAAAGTGCATTAAATGCTCCAGTCAATACACTGTCATCAATTCCTAAAGTTTTAAGTCTGGAAAGGGCTATTACTTTCTCTTAGTCATTCTGCAAATAACTATTTATGATGTCACAATTTTTATCAGCATTTTTGTATTTACTAGCAATAATTTTAATAGTTGCATTTAGATTACAACAAATGCTGCTTCACTTCTGGATTAAAGTAAACACTTCTTTGGGAACCTTCCTGAAAGTACCTCTTTGGATGACGATTTTCCTCTGTGATTGCTTTCTGCAGACTCTCTGGTTAATCAGCCTTTAAACGTGTAATATTGTTGCATTTATTTAGTGAATTTCCAAACATTAAAACATCTCAGTAGTTCAAGTTTAAATATATCTTAGAGAAATCTGTTCTAAGAATATAATGAACTGAAAGCCTCATAAGATCTTCTTTGATGTTGCTCAAGTTCTAATTGTTAAGACTAAGTAAATACAATATTTTACATGGGATTCCTAGATACTAATATGGATCAGTGAACTATTCCTGTATTGCCAAAGCAGTTCTGATTCCTGTCATTGGGTTTTACTTGCAATCATTTCTCTGGTAATAGATTTTACAAATGGAAGAAATTCAATTGTCTGAAAGGATGATAAGAACCCTCAGTAGCAAAAGGAATGCAATATCCATCATTTCTGAGAAATCATGTATCTCCCACTGAGAAAAATGAATGATTTCAGAAGTAAATAAGGCACATTCTGAAGAGTTCAAATTTTCAATTAAGTAATGCATTTAAATTGGCATTATTAAACATCAGTAATGTCAGCAGTGATTCTAAAGTGAATGTTGTCAACTAATAGTATGCTAAATTCAGTAGGTTTGAATTAACACACTACAGCCATGCCCTTTTTATCGCAATAGTCATATATCTAAATGATGATTACTGCAGTGGGATAATAGTTTTTTCCTGTGTCTGAGATAGTTCTAGAAGCTAAGAATTTGGTCTGAATATACTCCAGAGAAGAAAAGATAAGAACATAAAATTCATTTTTTAACATTAAAATGGCAAAACTAGTTGATTATGGTGAAGAATGATATTTCTAGCTACAGCAAGAAATCCTCTCCTCTCCTCTCCTCT
>VXAB01008023.1:0-125204 GCA_013399175.1 Odontophorus gujanensis
GACAGGCCTGTAGTTCCCTGAATGTTATGTTATGTTATGTTAGCTTTCCCCATGGGAGCAAAATCCCTTCAGCTGATGACAGGTTTAGGTTGTAGCACATGGATGCTCTCCAAATCCCTCCAGAACTGCAGAAGTCAAGAGCAGAACAAAGTTACTTAATGTCTTTGAGCAGAGGGTGTGGACATAGACATTTTCTGTTTCACAATCAGGAAGGCAGCAGACACTATAACTCCACATGGTACAAAGATAAGCAATGCAAAGAAAGCAATAGTATTACATTTTTTGTGTTTTTGGCATAGGATATGGTTGTGGAGAAAAGCACTGCAAGCCTCTTGTGAAAGGACAGATGAGAAAATTACTTTTTTTTTTTCTCCATGTGAGAAATGAACAAAAGGACAACAAATGTCAATGACAGAAATACGAAAAAATATCAGATGATAATTTCAGTAGCAAGAAAATATCAGCAAGCAAAGTGCTGTTGCTAGTACAGAGGCCAGAAAGAGCCCAGATCAGTATGACAGAGGTCTTCAACAGGCCTAAGTCTGCTGCTGTTAAAATCTAACATTAACAGATAAAGGAGTATAGGATAGTTCTTGCATGCAGGAAAGGCTAAATTAGAAGACTGCTACTAACCAGCTGGAATTATATCAAATAATATGAAAAAATACATGTCAATTTACATTAGCTGGAGAATCACAATTCGGTGTTTTAATGTCTAAGATAGGATATTACAGTGACATAAGCAACAAGATAGTTTTTAAAATTTGTTAATCTAAACCAACAAAAATATGCAATTGATGGGTGTCTATTTACATTTTAAGGACTAAGAAAAAAAATAGTGAGGTGGGGGGTTGGTAGGGATTCAGAGATTTATAACATATCCCGTGTTGGAAGAGGCCCACAAGGCTCATCGAGTCCAGCCCATAGCTCCACACAGGACCACCCATAATATTGAACCTATATGTAAGAATATTGTTGAGATGTTTCTTGAACTCCAGTGGCTTGGGGCCACAACCACTGCCCTGGGCAGCCTGGTCCTGTGAGGAGTTGCAGCCGCCATGAGGCCTCCCCTCATCTCCTCAGCTTAGTGCTGAACACATTAAGGGATGTGAGCTGCTCCTCAAACATCTTGCCCTCCAGAACCTCCAACATCTTTGTAGCCCTCCTTTGGATTCTCTTCAATAGTTTTATGTCCTTTTTGTATTGTGGTGCCCAAAACTGCACACAGTACTCAAGGTGAGGCTGCATCAGTACCTAACAGTATCAGATATGAGCAGTTAACTGGAAGTGGCAGGTGAAGTGGTTATGTGCTTAAAATCTCACAAAGCTGGGATATACATTTGTCACAATTGAGCATGCTGTCATGATTTGCAGAAGCAGAACTGATAGGAAATGAACAAGCACACAAACATCTTCATGTGAATTTCACACAGTGACTTTCAAGCTCTATGCTACAAATAACTGTGAAATCTGGAGATGCATTTTAAGAAGTCTGAAACAAGCTACTTCACAGTCATATTGTCAGTATCTTAAACTCACTGTGCAAAACCTTGAACTTTTGCTACAATATTAAATAATAAGTAGAAGAAAAAGCATGCATTAGACATAAAAACAAACTGTCAATTTGAACGATAATGATTGTCTGCAGCCCTCTGGTTTTGACCCCAGAACTCTGAGTGTCCTTTTAAGTGAAAACATCTGCCACAACATAGCAAAACCAGTGAAAGACTTTCCCTAGTAAAATAAATAAATAAATGATAAATAAATAAATAAATAAATAAAAGAAATTAGGTAGGTAAATTGAGTAAATTCGTAGTCCTCAGTATGTCTGTCCCTCCAGGATATTCGTGAGAAGACAGAGCCCTCTGCTGGCTACTTCATTTCTTTCCCCAAGTTTTGTAAACTGAAGAAAGGCTTTGAAAAATTAACCTGCAGGACAATAATCAAAGAAAAAGGACTTATCAAAACAGTAAAAAAAAAAAATCTGTGTAAATTCAGTTCTGAACATGTATAAGGAACAACGTGTATATGGAAGTGAGATTTAACCTTCCTCCAGATAAGAAAAAAATAAAAAATGAAAAGATTGAAAACATTTGCTTTTGCTTCAAGTACCTCCAACACATTCTTCGGTTTCAGAAAATTAGGGAAAGCAGACTTAAGCCCTTGCCTTTTGTATTTGATCCCCTTTATTTATTTCAGTTGTACACTGACACATGCAGAAATTGGGTTTGCTCTAAGGTATTTCCTCTCTGAAAGTTAGAACTCTACAGTACGCTCCTTTGGAGGAAAAATCATGTTTTTAAAGCAGGAAAGATGTATTCGTGTGGTCTCACAAAAGTCCATTGAATTATGTTAGACTGCTGGTTGCATTTTTCATTTAGAAAATGCCACATAATTTGGAAGAATTCCTGTAATTTGGAGTCATTTTACTTGAAGTATGCAATAAGTAAAGTGTCACCAAGTGTAGGCACATGGTGGTGGTGTTGGGCACCCACTCTACTGACCCAAGTGTGAAGCATTCCCACAGCCCTTCCTGGTTGCTTTACTGGGCTTTCATCTTTTCTGTACCAGCTCAGATCAAGCTTGCAGTGCTCTGCAGAGTTCAAGCATTTATCTGAGGATACAAAGTCCTCTTGTTGGGCTGAGCATGACTGGGAAGCCTTCAAATGCTATACTAGTTTATGGGATGTCTGTGTGCTAAGCAACCTAAATAGGTCTACCTGGGATGGTGTCACTATTGTTCAAAGAAAGAAACGCCCAATTGGCTTTGGGGTGTGTACAACTTGTACTGAACTTCAGATATTTTTAATATTTTAAACATTGAGCTTCAAAATTAGAATCCTTGATCTGGAAGGGATTGATAAAGATCACAAGAGGATGTAGAACATAGTATATGAGACGGTGATCAAACAGATGAAATGGAGGTGTAGACTGAGTTTATGCTGTTGGGGCACAGTGTGCCACCACGGGTTATATGCAGGATTAGTTACACTTGTTAGCTATCATCACTCCCCTGAATGAGGAAATCTGCTCACAAACTGACCATGGGGAAGGTTCTGTACTTCAGCTGAAGACGAGCAAGAGTGAGCTCTGCTCAGTGGTGAGGTTGGACTGGGACCAGGGGCTGTCTTCTCCAGGTCCAAGCACAGGTTGAGTCTTTGATGTGACACCAGCGAACCCTCTTCCAACCTTGCACATACACTTTGCAAGATGGGAAGACCGCTGTTTGTCCTGCGTTGTTCTCTTCCCAAAATGCTCTGCAGTGCATTACAATTTTTGCTGAGGACACCAAGCTGAGCAGTGCAGCTGACATGCCAGAGAGAAAGGATGCTATCCAGAGGGATCTAGACAAGCTTGAGAGGTGGGCCCATGCCAATCTCTTAATGTTCAACAAGGCCAAGTGTAAGGTTCTGCACAAGGGTTGGGGAAATCCCAAACACAGATTCAGGTTGGGTGGAGAATGGCTTGAAAGTGGCTCTGAGGAGAAGGATTTAGGACTGTCAGTTGATGAAAGATTCAACATGAGCCAGCAAAGTATGCTTGCAGCCCAGAAAGTGGTTTTGAATTGGAAGAGGGTAGATTTAGACTGGATATTAGGAAGTAATTCTTTACAGTGAAGGTTGTGAGACACTGGAACATCAAAAGCCAGGCTGGATGGGACTTTGAACAACTTGGTCTAGGGAGAGATATCTCTGCCTGTAGCAGGAGAGTTGGAACCAGATGATCTTAAATGCCCGTTCCAACTCAAACCATTCTGAGATTCTATGGAATTACTGCCATATTCCATTACTAGACTGATTACTTGATTACATCACATACAAGGTCTCTGAAAACACCCACATACAGCTCTTGTGCCACATTTTGTCTAGGCCCTAGGCTCCAAAGCTCAGATGTCTGTACTGTTGTTACATGATCCTCAGCATCTTTTCAATCTAAGCAAACCAGTTATATCCTTCAAACTTTCCCAAGCACAGTTTGGTTTACTGTATGATCGCAGGACTCTTCTCTGTGAGCCCTCTACATGCAGCCACTCAGTTCTGGGGTCTAAAACCATGGCCAACATGCTATACTGATGTGAGATATTAAAGCATCTTTTGACTTGTTCTGTGGTTTCATTTACGAAGAATGGTACACAATCAGAAATAAGAAGTACTAATGGTAGAGTTTGGAAGAAAGTCATAGAAGCAGAGACTCAAGCAGAATAAGACAGTTCAGAAGAGTGGTGGGGAAACTTCTTCAGATCCAAGAAACACGAGAGATTTTCAAGAACTCCTTTTCCATTATATAAATCTACCAACATATATAAAAACAAAACAGCAGAGATTCCTATGTTCATCATAAACTTGACTGAACCCCTCAATAATTCCACAAGCCACACACAGAACAGGCATAGCACAGCTGAAACAGCCCAACACGTATCACCAGAAAAAGAACATGGAGCATAAAAAAGAATGAGAAATATCCAATTGGAAGACAGCACATAGGAAAACATCCTCACAGTCCAATATTTTCAGAGAGTTTATTTATAGAATTGTCGTTTCAGTTTGGCACACAATTGGAAAATGGGAACACAGTTTGGTAGGATGACAGGAAAAAAGCCAAAGCATTGCTGGTCCTTTGTGTGTGTGGGGGGGGGGGGGGGGGCAGGGAGAGGGGAAGGGGAAGGAAAGAGGAACATAAATTACAAATAAGAAGCAAGCAGGGCTGAAAACAGTATTATCTGATGGTAGGCTCTTATCAGCTGTAGACCATAAAAAAAAATGAAAAACTTTGAACCTTAAAACTTGGATGATGTTTCCATCTAGTATTGTAGGCAGAAATGAGCTACCAGACATGAGTTTAACACAACCCAGGTTGTTTTTCCTGTTGGCAGAAGCTGAGCTCTTCACAGCTTTGCTTAGCTTTGTGTTTACATCATGACCTGCTTGCTTCTGTTCCCATTGACTTCAATGGGAACATACTTCAGAAAGATCAGGCCTTCTGCAGTAAGCCAGTGGAGCCCCTCCTAAGCAACACAGCTCTACACCCAAGGGAACAGAAAGGCCAAACAGATGTAATGCTTCACCAGAAAACAATTTTTTCCCCTCATTTTAGAAGAGTTTAATTTCTTCCTAGACCAGTTATATCTTTTCCACATGTTCAGTGCTGTCAATCATATGAAATTCCCTTCAAGTTGTCTTTATTTGGCTGGTATCAATCACTTGCTACCATTTTTGATAGGGTCAGCACCTTAGACCTTGGTCCCAAATACTGCCAGCTTCAGGTTAAAACACACTTATGAGTTTGTTGCTGTGGTCCTCTCATCCAGAAGCTTCCACCTCTGATCCCTCATCTTCCTTGTTCACATGGGCTAAGAAGCAAAGATCAAGAAGGCACAAACAAGGAACAGCAAAAAGAAAAGAGTGGCTACCCACTGACATTGGAAAATCACAAAGCATAAGGCTTCAGCAGCCTGTTGGTATGACCTGTGAGCAGGTGCTAGCACTCCAGTGTAACAGACACCCACAGAAGATCTGAGACCTCAGAGTTATAACCAGCTTGTCCCAGCAGCTTACGTTACAGTGAACTGCATTCAGAGTTATTTTATCATGGGGATTGGCAGGACAGAAGACAGATAAATATTTTGGCAACTTTTAATTCATAATTGTGTTCGTGGACCTCAGTCTGTATGACAGAGCACTGAAATAAGGCTTGGTTTGACTGGCCTGTAAAGAAGCTGTTTAAGCTTCCTGGGCTAAAAGTATTTCCCCCTCACCCTGCCAGAGCCTACAGTCACATGTATGACTATCTAAACTCTGAAGTTAATTTTCATTTATCTTTCAATCAAGAGATAGAAGTATTCCCTGCTACAATTTCCCCAGCAAAGCTTCCTTTCCTCTCAGTTTTTCTACTTTACTTATCAAGGGCAATGTAACCCAAAAGACATCCAGCACAAGTATGTGCCTTCTTATTGCAGCACTCTGGCAAGTACAGAGCACTTGTTCCATATGGTTAGGACAGAAGCATGCAGCATCACACCATTGCTCCACAACTCCAACAGATAAGAGGATACTGCAACGATGTCAAGATATATTTGTTTATCAACGAAAAAGCAGAGAGGAACTCCAGTGCTGACTCCACTCCATATATAATCCAACAACTGGCCATTTAAAATAATAATAAAAATCTCATACCTAAACCTAGTTTGAAAATTTCTGTTCTTAATGACTGTAGAGGAAAGCAATTATATGAGACATTGCAACAATATGTGTAGTTCATTCATCAGCTAAGTAAGCTCTCCCTGCTCACTGTTTTCATTCTTGTTATGCACTCTGTAGATTTACGTTAAGGGCTGTTTGTCCCAATCTGTCTGTAAAAGCCTAGCAAATAGGTTAAATTCAAAACCAATTGAGTACAAAATTCAATCCTTCAATTTCTGCGTCCATTTATTCAGGAAACACTCATTCAAGGACTGTGTGTTAGGACTTCTGGTACAGTACCAGGTATTACCTGTGCTATCATCCAATCTTTTCAGAGGAATGAAAAATAGAAAACATATGATTTCAAAATAATTTCCATAATCACAATTACCATAATCACTTGAACAAAAAAGTCATAATCTGAAAAACAATGCTAAAATAATACATTCTCTTACTTCCCTTGCTTGGTGGTAGGATGGTAACAGTAGTTTAAAAAAAACCTTTAAGTTTTTAGAAAATATACTTTTGTAGTACTCTCCTACACTGAGCAATTGGTAAAGGTAGCAGAATCAGAATTGCAGGGATTGGAAGGGACCTCAAGAGATCACTGAGTCCAACCCCCCTGCCAAAGCAAATACCCTACAACGGCTCACACTGGTAGGCGTCCAGATGGGTCTTGAATAAGTCCAGAGAAGGAGACTCCACAACCTCTCTGGGCAGCCTGTGCCAGTGCTCCATCACCCTTACTATAAATAAGTTATTCTGCGTGTTAGTACAGAACTCCCAGTGTTCAAGTTTTAGGCCATTACTCCTTGTCCTATTACTACATATCACTGAGCCTGGCCTTGTCTGTTTGTCTCCCATCTCCCTTTAGATATATATAAACATTCATAAGATCCCCTCAAAATCTTCTTTTCCCCCAGGCTGAACAGACCCAGGTTTCTCAGCCTTTCCTCATACAGGAGATGCTCCAGGCCCTTAATCATCTTTGTGGCCTCTTGCTGGACTCCTTCTAGGACATCCCTGTCTTTTCAGAACTGGGGAGGCCAGAACTGGACAAAGTATTCTAAATGTGGTCTGACTAGGGCAGAGTAGAAGAGGATCACCCCCCTCGACCTGCTTGCTGGTCATGCTCTTTTTAATGCACCCCAGGATACCTCATGCCTTCTTGGCCACAAGGGCACACTGCAGGCTCATGGCCAACCTGTTGTCCACGAGGACCTCCAGGATCCTTCTTCATAGAGCTCTTCTCTAAAAATGTTAGTTTTATGTGGAAAAGACTACAATGTATAGTATAAGGTCCTATTCAGGTAGTGAGACACCATTACAGTATGAGTTCCTACTCTGTTCTGAGTACAAGCATACCCATCAACCACAAAGGTGAAACGTATCTCAGTGAGAACTGCAAGATTTTAGAATGGAGTGTAAATATGGTCAAAGAAATAGGTGTAGGGAATGTTAATAAGACACACACAAACATCAGGCTACACCAACGCATGTGTACCACACGAAAAACTTCTGAACACCTGCTGCTCTGCGCAAGAGTTGCATTTACATCAGGGAAAAAAAAAAAAAAATATTTGCCTAGGGCCCATGTATGCTGTCACCCAGGCAGCTTCTCTTTCAGTCAGACTGGGAGCTGCAAGCACAGGTCTTGGCCATGTAGAAGCTGCAAGAGGTTCGGCTGTGACAGAGTTAAGCACATGGGGACCTCACTCCCACCTTCCCTGCACTATCACAGGAAGTGAGATTGGGCCAAAAAGAGGCCAGAAGTGGAAAGGTATCAAACACTGTGATCACATCTGACAAAGTTATTTAGGATATAAGCAGGTCTGCAAACAAGCAGACATCTACCTGATGAAAGATTAGGTATTTTTACCAGCATATGGGAGAAAGGAAAGGAGAACTGGGTCCCCTTCATACAATTTTTAGCTTCATAAGGATAAATAATTCAGGCAAACACTGTGTGCCTTCAACTAAAATACCGTAAGTTCTCTTAGGATATGTAGTGTTGTTTTTCATTACTCGTGGAGAAGCTGACTCTGATCACAGCTTATGCAAGGAAGTGGTAGAACCCTACCCAAATTAAAAGCAGTTGCATTTTCACAAAGTAATTGTATACATGCTTTCAATTGGAATCCAAGCTCTGTGACACTCAAGTTTTAACATCAACTACAGCAATTTCAAATAATAATCCAAATTCTATAACTACTGAATAGAAAAGCCTTTTTTATTTTTTTTTTAATTATTGTTAGGTTTCAAACCACTTACATCAGCATGGGGGGGGGGTGCACATGAAAAAGCTATGATCATCTTGTAAAGCATTACTAAAGCCTTGGTAAATATCTGGACTTTTGTTTTTCACTGAGGTTTTGAAGTTCAACAAGTCTTTATTGAAATAGATCAGCATCCTTTTTAAAGGGGTATATTCACTTATCCATCATTGCATATAGCTGCTCATTAAACTTAAACTGGAATTTAAGTTGCTTCATATATTATCTACATGTGTAAAAGCTATGCACAAATAGCAGCAATAGTATCCATTTTGGAAAAAAAAACAAGTATCTGAAGAAAATCTACCCGTACCAAAAGGCTAGTGAGACTAAGCTTCAGTCTACCTTGCCATTAAGTTTACAAAATAAAAATCTATATCTGTAGTTATGCAACCTCTGAGGAGGTATTTCAGAAACATGAATGTGAGCAAGAAGAACATAAAAAAATGTATCGTGGCACGCTCCACAATTAGCACAAGGAGAAAAATCTCTTTTTGATCGGAACAGCAGGATGATGAAAGAAGTTAACATGAAAACAAACAGGAGAATTTGGTTTAGAAAGGCAAACTGAAACATCTGTATTAAGTAAGAATTTTAGTTTTCTTGAGAAGAAATGGAAACCTATTGATCAGTAATATAACAGGTTCATTTTAACTTTCTGAAATCCCATCAGACAAGTGCACAGAACAACAAAACCAATGGTTATATTTCTGCACGTAGAAGTCTACCTAATTTAGAGGTACTCTAAAATTCATCACTTAATATCAAAGGGCCCACATTCTATTCTGTGTAAGCTGGACTCACAAAGAGCATTTTTCAGTAAGATTTTGTGGATTCTACTGGACTTCAAGTACCACCTGTTCTTCAAGCTTACTGGAATAGGCTCAAGTTAACAGAAAACAGTGTACATACAAATTAAATAGCCATAAGCAATTTGGGATGTCTCAAGAACTTACAGCAGAAAAGAATGCCCCTTAACCTAAAGAGGCAGAATTTTGAGGGTTCTAGAAAAAAAAATGCTACTTTTAGCTCATGTTGTAAAGGGATTCAACCAATCAGCCACACTCACATCATATGACTCTACCCAAAGGTGGAAAAAAACCCAAAACGGTACTGAAGAGGGTGCTTCTGTAAGTACAGACACCAAATGATGAATGAGTCCTACATCAGAGGAAAATCTAGCATGCATCTTCAACACTGTACACAGAAGTCAGCAAGGACAAGAATTAACAGTTAAAAACTATACAAGGAAGCATTGCTTTCTTTTAAAAAGGTATATGGAAATAATTACACTGATTAATAAAACACTGACATTCACAACTCATCTGAATTAAATTGGTTTAAATCTTCAAGATAAAGTCAAAATAGTACAGAATATTTCTTCTTCTTTCTCTTTTTTTCTTTTTCTCCTCTTAAAAAGCAGAAGGAGTGTCACTCGATCAAAAGATAAGACTGTTGCAGCATATAAATTTGTGCCAATCTTGTGCTTTCTGTTCAGGGATTACAGAACACAGGGTCACCTTTCCTGTTAGACGGTTTACAAATGCCTGCATAAATCAATCTTTGCTTCTACTTAATTCATTATGGAGTTGCTAAAACTACAGTAGAATGATGTAAAAGTTTCCAAGAAATTCTTGTGAGAATTGCTTAGGTTATTTTATGAATCAATTTCGATTTTTTTTAATTCACCTATGTTCACAACTATGTACTGTATATGCCTTGACTGTAAGAACTGCATGAAAACAGTCCAAAAGAAAAAAAAAGACACAAACAGATGTGTGAGGCAGTCAGTCCTCTTTCTACTTCTGCTTATTATTATTATTGTTGATTTTTTTATTTTTTTAAATACCACCACTGAGGAAACCCAATACATGATACAGTCCCCACATCCACACCAAACTGCTTTGCTGTGTACCTTTCCCAGCAAGTTAGCAAGTTTTCAAACCTGCTTCTTTAGACAGAGCACCTGGAGGCTACAAAAGCATGATCTGGCTCCATCAGCCACATTTATTTGTGTGACGTTTTTTCCAGATCTGGAAGTTTTTCAATCAGTGCTTTATGGTCCATGTTGATACTGGCTATAAGTCCTCCCTCATTGCCATCTGAGCCAGTGTAACTAATTTCTTCGCCCATCAAGGTAGTCATATGGCCACCCAATGCTCTCAACACCGCATTTCCAGCACATATGTCCCACTTCTTAATGTAGGTGACATGGATATACACATCAGCTTCTTCTTGATTCTTATCAGCCACATCAAGGAGAGCCAGCACTTTATAACCTATAATAATTGGTTAAAATAAGGAAGTTAAACCACATTTTCCAATTCCATCACGAAGGAAAAATCTAACAGTAAATATTAATAACTTGAACATGCAAGATACAGGAAAGTGATGTCATCAAGTATATATTCTGCCAGCCCAGTATAACAGTGAAAGCACCAATAAACCTGCCTGCCATCTGATCTATAGAGAAAATTGAAATAAAACTACCATGTGAACAAAAAACACCACCTCGAGATTCTTTTAGACAGCCTTTACCAATGTGTTACATAGACTTATCTAGATACATGTTAAAAGAACTAAACTATAAACTCAAATATAGTTTTGCTCTTACATTCACATATTTATTTCTCAGTCTCTATATTGCAGTGAAGTTTACTTTTTTTGGCTTTTAATTACAAGAAAGAAGCATATATATACACACCACCCTATGTCACAGCAACTTAGTCCAGGGCCATTTATGTCTATCATATATCACATAGCATAAAGTTACTGCTTAAAATAGCATTCTTGTCTCTATCTCATAGTTTTTTTGTTTTTGTTTTTTTTTAATTTTCAATTGTTTAATCAGTCATTTTTGTTTTGTTAAACTTTCCTTTGTTTACAGAGTTGAGCCCACGAGAAGGTCTAATATAATCAGCTGCACTTTCATCTCTACCATCTCTATCATAAGAAAATTCATTTAGATTCATTTTCAAGAACCTGAACAAGATCATCTTCTCTAGCTTTCCATGTTAAAGACACACACACAAAAACAAAAACAAAAAAAATTCTGTAAAATTCAAATTTCATATGGATTTTGGAGACATAAAAACAGTTATTGCTTCACATAACTGAAGCAATATATTTTACATATTTTCATTATGCCAGTAAAATGCAAAAGGATATTGCGTAAGACTATGAAATGTAGCTAAAAACTCCTTGGACTGAATATAGGACAGATAGCAACGGACTTCAGTTACAACACTTTTCTATTCTGATGTAAATGAAAGCAATAGTATTAATCTCCAGTGGCTTCTTCTTGTAACACCGTCCAATTAATGTGCTATTAGTTAACTAAGAACCAGCTGATTCCCTTCCCTGATTCTTTATTTGGTCACACATCCATTTACCTTCCATAAAGACATCAGCACTTTCAGAGAACGTCTGTCAGTGTTCAGTAGGACCAAAGTAACACTATTGGTCCAAGGCTAGATACACACCAACTGCCTGAAGCAGGTTTGCATTCAAGTTCCTATATTCAGGAGACACTGTGTCCCTACTCCCAAAAGCTTGCTTTTAGGAACATGAAGAACAAAAGTGAAGAAAGAACACAGGCCACACTTAAGTCCTTTTGACTAATAATGGCTACCCCTTTTGAATTAACTGAAAGCAATAAAACAGATAGAATATGTAAAGAATCAAACCTGCTCCACCAGCGGGGATTATCACAGTCTTATTTCCAAAAGTCTGACGTGCAACTTGCTCCACTTTTCCTGCATGGGAGCGAGATACAATAATCCTTGGAGTTTTCTCATTGTAGGAGGAACGAGCTTTTACGTTTGACCCACCATCCACCATCGCCCAGGCTACAAGAGAAACACAAATGCTATTTATGAAAAGCTCTCTCTGTTAAACGTACAGATAAAAGAACACTCCCTGGAGAAAACTGAAGTGATTCAGTTTTCCTCTGTAAGAGTGAAATTTAGGATTGATAGAGGGAAGTCCATGTGTGCACAGGAGCATAAAACAAACAGCTCCTCACACACACACAGCTTTGAACATATGGACTACTGTATCATGCTTTCAAATTCAGAATAAGGGGGAAAAATTCCAAGTAACAATTTGCAACTGAAAAATGACTGCAGTTAAGAGGACATTTCTGAGGCAGACTTAGATCCAACTTTTCCTCAGACAATTCTTCAGTAAAAACCAAAAACCTAATTACCCTTCAAAGGAAACAGCAAAAATGTTACCTTATATTCTTTTGCTATGAAGGATACTAATGCTATAAAAGGAAGTGTTTAGTAGTGTGTTTTAGAGGACTGGATTTAGAATACACAACCTACTACTTATTTCATCATGAAGTTCAAAGCCAACCTTGGTAGGTGGCATCTTCTAACCACTAATTTGACATTTACTTTGCAGACTAACCTGCAATTTCATCTCAGTAGACGACCAGATTGTTTGGCAACAGACTGAGCTACATGTATAACAATAGTGACTTTTTTATTGCTTTGTATTGGAGTGGTACTACTATGAACAATTCTACCCACAACGTACTGTTACTTCCAGCTTGGAAAATGAATACTCTCCACACAGAATGATAGAATCAATTACATTTCATCTGATGCCATGTCGGAACATGTCACACTTTTCTGTTTTTTAAAAGGAGTTAAATCCTCAAAATTACACTGCTGAAAAACATTTATTTACATACAAGCTGATACCTAGAAAATACGTTCCAGTAAGCCCCTCAGGATTTTTAAAGAATACCAAAATATAGCACATACTTAAATGAAATGGTCTGCCTATCACCAATATCTCCCTCTAAACAGTTGAAATGCA
Source organism: Odontophorus gujanensis (assembly GCA_013399175.1). Lineage (NCBI taxonomy): Eukaryota > Metazoa > Chordata > Aves > Galliformes > Odontophoridae > Odontophorus > Odontophorus gujanensis. Next base: position 13,280 of record VXAB01008023.1, read on the forward strand.
TGATCTCTAAGATTTTTTTCTAAGCTTGGTGATTCTATGATACTATAACAGTTCATATTTAAAGAAAGTAAAATATTTAGCACAAAATATTAAGCATTCAACAAGCACAAAACCAAACAAAAAACCATATATGCAAACAGTCATAGTTTCTGTGTAAGAATTACTGCATTAACTTCACAACTCTAGAGGTCAGCATTGCCTAAGGAAAAAACAAGAAGAGACAATATTGTTTCAAGTGTATAGCGTATGAGATGTGAATACTAAAACTACTTTGAAGCAGTTGAAAGTACACATGCCCACAGAGTACCAAACGTGAAGCCATCTTCACTGATACATCATTAATACTAATGACTTAATTAAGCCATGACTGTGCCTTAATAAAGTATGTCAAATACTCAATAAGGCTACCTTAGACAGTCTTGCCTGATACATAGAAACAGCTGCCATTGAGATCTTTCATTTATCTCTACTGCCCATGCTGAACAGACACCAGCTCCTGGATGTAATTTCACACACTCAAGTTATGCTGCTATTCTGTTAAAGACTATCAGCACATATAAGCATTCCTATTGCAGAAATCTTAATCATTAACCATATTTCCCATTAATTTTTTTTGTTTTAAATGCAACATTTTTTATGTAAAACACAGTGTTTTCCTTTGAGGTTTCACAGCACACTGACATCTCTGGATCCGAGGTCTGCAGCACTGTTCTTTTGCACCCAAGTACTGTTTTCTGCATTGATGTTTGAGATAAAAATCTCTAGATATAAAATTTTATTTAACACCATGATTGAAGAGAACAGAAATATATGAAGGGATATAGCTACCTGTATATGCCGAGAATGGCTTATGTATCACTCCTATTACTGGTTTTCCATTTACAGCCACACAAACCATTGTTGTTACGTACTGCCGAAGATCCTCTGTGGGCAAAATGAGAGGAAGAAAGTTCATGGACAGATGTTCACAACACAGAAAAAAAAAGCAGATCTGACATGACAAACATTGCTCTTTGAAGACTAGCTTACTTTCTAACTGGTACAATTACATAACTTTGTTCATCTTCAAATAACTTCGCAGAAATCAAAAGATTTTACAGGCTACCCAGCTTCCCAGAAGTTTTCCTTGTTCAGTAGATGTACCTTGTGCTCATGCCAGAGCTACTGCTAATAATTATCTTTTGCAGTATGTATTTCCATAGAGTCTGTACTCTTAAATTCTCCCTTCTATGTCCCATACTCTATCCTCTATTGCTTCAAAGCTGAAAAATTATAACACTGGAAAACATTCACTTGATAGGCAACTGTATATTCAGCAGAACAACCCCACTGCTATATTTGTTCTACAGAACAAATACTTATCAGCTACAATTTTAGTTGTATTGTCTTAAGATGCTTATGTGATGCCTTCAAATGTAGGAAAAAAGAGAGACTGAATTCCCATGTCACATGCTTTTAGAAAGTCCGAAACAAAAAGCCTTTTTATCAAGTTAAATATATTCTTTTTCTTTTTCCTTTAAAGAAGGGAACAAAAAAAATCTGAGTTTAGCGTTCACACAGTAATAACTGAAATCAAGACATGCAATTCCAGCAGAATCTATAAATGACAGTTACCATTTATTTTAGCAATTACTTACTTAGAATGAATACCAAAGTTATTTCGGAGTTGGTGCACATAAGAAGTAAATGCTATGGTCTGAAGCTATAGAGATCTCACTATAAAATTTGTTCAGTTGTTAACACATTACCTTTGATAGAGAACACTTTACCAAGAGATGCCATTTTAAATACTTTTTACAATGTCTTCAATAAAAAGACAGACATCAGAATTACATACCTGTGTATTCTTGTGTAGCATCTAATGGATCAATCCAGACAGTTACACTTTCTGCTGGAACCTCTTTAGGCTGTATTTTTCCTTTTATGTCTTCAGGAATACTGTGATCCCAATAGACTGTCTCTTGATCAGCTGTATCAACATGTTCCTCAGAGTTTATCTATGATAAGAATAACAAAAGTAGATGCATTAACATACTAGATGCAGCAACTGTGGTAGTGGAAAAGCTACATATGCATTCAAGATTTTCTTTCTCCCTTCACCTCAAACTACAACAGCACAAACTAACCACTTTCCAGCAGCTGACATTGCTAACACCATATAACAAGTAATGAAAAATCACAATTCACAGTTTTGTCATGAACCACACAACACCATATTTCTGACTTCAACTCTTCCTGTTGAATATTCCCATTGTAAGAATTGTATATTTTAATCAGAATTTAAATGCAGTTGCTTCAAAGACCACAAGCAGAATATTCAGTTCTGGATACTTATACAGCATACAGCTACAGTAGAGATCATATACTGCACTTACACCGATCAGTAAATGCAGATTCAAGTGTACAGTTTTTATCAATCAATATCCTGCAAATTGCAGTATGACATGGGGGATTAAGAATCCTAGGTTATATTCATGCTTCTGAAATTGAATCATGTCTAGCAATATAAGCTGCTCAACTGGATATAGCCTTTACACACAGCTATCAGATATACCTCATTTTATAAACAAGTTAGTAGCATTCCTCATCTGTCCTTAGGGTAGGTTAGGCCAAGAACCAAAGATAACCCAGAAATAGCATTTATAAACAGCGCTATATATAACAATATTTAACCTTCTTGTCACTTGTCTAGCTTACTGAATTTATTCTTGAACATGGAATATTACATAGAACCATCACGGGCAGGGATATCTTTCACTAGATCAAGCTGTCCAGAGTCCCATCCAACCAAATCCCAAACACCTCCAGGGACAGGGTACCCACAACTTTTCTGATCCAGTTCCTCACTACTCCCTAAATAAAGAATTTCTTCCTAACATCTAACCTAAATCTCCCCTTTTAGCTTAAAGCTGTTCCCTTTTGTTCTATCACTATCTGCTAGTGAAAAAAGTCAATCTCCCTCCTGTTTATAAGCTTCCCTCAAGTACTGGAAGGCCGCAATGAAGTCTCCCCAGAGCCCTCTCTTTTCCTAGCTGAACAAACCCAGCTCCCTCAACCCATCTTCATAGTAAAGGTGATCCAGCCCTCTGATCACCTTTGTAGCCCTCCTCTGTGCCTGTTCCATCAGCTTCACGTCTTTTTTGTGCTCGGGGTCCCAGGCCTGAATGCAATACTCTGGATAGAGACTCAGAAGGGCAAAGCATAGGAACAATTCCTTCCCTCACCCTGTTGGCCACCCCTTTTTTGATGGGGATCAGGGTACAGTTGGCTTTCCAGGCTGCAAGCTCACACTGCTGGCTCACATAAAAGCTTTTTGTATATTGATAACCACAGGTTTTTCTCCATAGGACTGTTCTCAACCCACTCATACTGGAAACCGCCCATTTCAGTACATAGACAGTAACAGAGCTTAGTACGTTAGAGGAAAACACGATCCCATTCTGCTGAAGGGATGAACATTCTGCAAAGCCCAATACAGTGCCATTTCAGCTGAAGTAGTAAGATAGCTTTGGATCACAACAGATTTGTTTGTCTTAGAATACCATACATAATGCTATCTTATACTACAGAACATATGTCCCCGCAGTTCTCTGTGCAGGGCTATACAGGTCAACCTGTCTCAGTCCATACATACCAGCTTACTACAGTTTCATGCATGGTTTACAAGAGAGCTGAAATACCTTTGAACACAGGTTGCGGCAAAAGGAATTCAGACAAATTCAACTCATTTACTTTCAGCACCTCAGTTACACCAGGAGACTAGTACTTTTGTTCTTTCTACTGCCAGTAAAAAGGAAGGCATTGCCACTGTGTCTTATGTGCTTTAGTCTATAAGAAGCCTTCAGAAACACATCAGTCCACTAATTATTCAGTAGAACAATGAAGCTTGTTGCTCAGATGTGTTATTTAAATGCCTGAAGTCTAATCAAATCAGACTTAAAAAATTTCAGAATATTAGAAACACTAGTGTTTTGGTTTGTGGTTTTTTTCAACCTCTTGCTTTAAAGGTAAACTAAATCTCATGTAATTCTAAAGTGATTCTGTATTGACTAGTTCTGATGTCCAGTCATGTCAACATGACAAGCAGACAGAATACAAGTTGTCTACCACCTAGCCACCTATTTCACCATACTGACTACAGAAAGAGTCTAGAATCATATTAGCTCAGATCCAAATTGTTAGAGCAGATGAATAACCTTTGACTAAAGCAATTTATTACTATAGATGTCACAGATAAGTTACACTGAAACATAATGAAAATAAAGAAGTGATCAGATTAGGTCAGGCTGAATGGGGCTCTGAACAACCTGATGTAACTGTAGATGTCTCTGTCACTGTCTGGGAGTTGGACAGCCTTCAAAGGTCCCTTTCAACTCAAATTATTCCATGATTCAATGTTTGAATGTAACAGACTTTGTACCAGTAGGTTTTTCACTAAATTTACATCATGACAAGAAAAGACATCACACACCCCTGCTGTTAAAGATTATTAGCAAAGGGTTGAGGGCCATCTTGTTCAAGAGAGCTGAAAAATGAAGAAGCAAGCAGATCAGCATCAACTCCAGCCACACGTCATAGCTGTCTTCTCAGGTAAAACTAGTATTTAAAGCACTACATGACAAGCAGAACCCTTGAAGTTGCCATGACATTTACAAATTAAACATCTGTCATTGTACAATCAACCTGATGATTGTGTTTTCCCCAGGGGGAACAGTTCTGCAGAGTCAAAACAAGTAGTTCCACAGACTTGGCAGGCTCAACACAACCTCCAGGCAGTTCAAGTTCTGCTATAGCATATCATGCACCTCTGTAAGAAATCACATTTTAAAAAGAAAAGAAAAATCAACAAAATACATTTCCTCAATATAACACAGAACAAAGACTGCTTCTAAGAAGTTACAAGGGGCAATTGGAATCTATCCTATAAAAAGGAAAGAAATCTCTTGTTACACTTGTTATTACATTACAGTAAAAATAGAGATTTGTGTAGTATTTGCTGCTGAGATTTTTTGTTTCAAAGGCTAAATATTGGAACAAAAATGCTTGCCCAGCTTCTTGGAGGTAACGTTCCACATCTTTGGATTTAAAGATAATTCCAGTGCAAAATCCCATGTCCACAAGTGGCTGACAATGCTGAGGATGTGGCAGTGTGAACTTTGTGAAACACCTTTCTTTCTCTGAGATGCATCAGAGATTTTGGCCAGAGGCAAAGGAATCTCCTTCTTGATGTTCTTCAGAAGCCACCTGGCCATGTGGTCTGGCACCCTACTCTGGCCATCCCTGATTGAGCCGGGCTTGAGCCAGAAAGACCCTGCGGTCCCTTCCAGCATCAGGCATTCTGTGATTCTGTGGTCTAAAAGTATCAAAAAGGTACTGTTTCCAGAGAAACACCTACTACTTCAAGTTGTGTAACCACGGTCATGATGTTGCAGCATTTTTATTGCTAGTGAGCAGCCTCTTTCAACAGTCATAATTAATCTGACAGAAAAAAACAGTGGAAAAAAGGAAGTGTTGTGGCCATACAGACACCATGACGCTAGTTGCATTTGCCAGTCTCTTCTTCTGCAAGTCACCTAAAAGAAAAAGTCATCTGGGTCACTCACCCTTCCACTGGTATCACCATTTACTCTGCATCCTTAAGTGAATACAAGTCATAGGCCGAGCAGAAACTCACAGCCATTCCACCACCAGCATATACTAAATTTACTCATTGCTAGGAAACTATATTATAGGTTTTATATAATAATATTGCCTTACAGAGGATCACTAATTCTTAGCATTGGGAATTTTTTTTTTCTTTAAGTACAAGAGAATACACTAGGAAAATGTGCCTTTGTGTTAATATAATAGCACACTTTACTGCCTGATGCTGAGTTCCTACCCACCATTTCCATTTGCTGGAAGCCTCCAAAGGCTGTGGCCTTAAATTTCAACCTTTCCTGAAGCAATATGGATACGTAGTTGACTAAACAGCCAAATCTTCACTCAGAAATTAGCAGCAGGTATGGTAAATTAACAACCACAATGCTAACTGTTTAAGCCAAAGCTTGCTCCAGCAAGATACTCTCAAACTGCTGCGTTAGCAAGAGTACAAACTTGCAACTTTATAGTTAGGTATACTAACATCTGCTCTTAAAGAGTCAGATTTAAATAGCAATCCACATTATGTTTCAGCTTATTCCTGAAAGTCTTTTAGATCCCCATCTGGTAACTAAGTGCCCTCAGATCCAAACCTAGATGCTTTCTTATTAGAAAACAAAACTGGAACACAATTACTATCCCACCTATATTATTAAATAAATAAATAAACAAACAAACTATTTGACATAAACAAGACAGTTCAGGTAACAACAAAATGTAAACTCACAAGTTACAATATGAATACAAAGGTATTCCAGGTACAACAGAACAAGAACAGAGGGATCAGCTGGATGGGTAACTCCAGTGACACAAACATGAACGTGAAGCAAAATGCCTAATGACACAGATGAAGCAGCACACAAGAACATTAGCAGTAACAGGTTCTTGACTTGGCTTTTCTAGTTTGTTGACTTTTCCCTTGAAGGTACCAGAGTGGAAACCTGCCTCACTTTCCTGCAGCATTTGTATACGTGCAAATTGTGTGAAGTGACCAGGTGCCAATACCCCTCACAGTGGAAGTCCACTCAACAAGTCGTGATGGACAAACATGACTTCTGCAGCAGCATGACAGAACAGCCACCAAGAGCACAAGCAGCAATCAAAGCACTTTATTTGCAATAACAGAGGAAAGCATCTACCAACTCATACTGATTAAAAAACAGCCTCCTCCTGCTGTAGAAGGTAGTAACCACAATCACACCAAGACACAGTTCACCTGCAGCAGTGGCCACTCTGATCCCTCCCTTCCAGTGTTTAGACCTTAAGGGTGACAGGCAGCAACTCCCACCACAAATTAAAGCTGCTCTCTGGAAGCTTCTGTCACTTGACACTGAAAAGAGAGAAAAAAACTAGAAATCAAAATAATACTGCCTTGTTCACCTCACCAGACAGCTAGCAAGCTTTCAGCTAGGTTTGCTATGCCACACTTAAATCAAAATCTGATATATAAGATGTCTTCAGGATTTAAACTTTTTGAGCTTAAGCAGGGTACATTTTGTTACAAAAAGAAAGGAAGGATTTTGCTAAGTGAAACAGTCCTCCAACTATACTGCTTATTAAAAGTTGTTTGTTTGTTTTTAAATGAAGTATACATTTTAATAACATATGTGTAATGTGCACAACTATATAAGACAATAAAGTTACACTGGCACTCATTTGAAAGTAAGACAAGATATAATAACGTCACAATGGAGATAAAGGAGGCAGGCATTTTTACAGACACTAAGTCCAGACAGGCAAAACCTCTGGAGTTCCCTCTACCATCAACTACATCTTTATTTATTTTAATGACAACAATAAGATGAAAGAGCACACAAAGAAGAATACAGAGATGCCTAAGTGTCATAAAGCACAGGTAATGCTTATAAAAACTCATTACATGGCTTTGGTCATTAAGCAACTAACAGGTTTTCACACATGGTAAAGACATATTGGATAACAAATCTGCCTCTCCTGACTTATGATTAATAGAAGTTGATGAAAACAAGAGAAATGCAACAGAGGGAACTGTGTGGATCACATAAATCACACAATTCCAGGAGTTACCTGTTGAAACAAACCTACAAACAATAAAAGTAATAAAGCCACTCCCTCGTTAGTTCACAAATTGTTTCAATAAATGGCAGAACACACAATTACAGTTCTGCACAGACAGAAGCTCAGTAGAAAGAAAGGAATGACTGGCTTGCTCTAAGGGCTGCAGCACGACTTGTCAATCTAAGACTCCAGCCGTGCAGGAGCAGAGAAGTGTACGTACACAGCGGCTCCAAGAAGTTTTGTGGTCTACAAGGCACTGCACCAGCACAGAGCTCCAGGTGCTCAGCTAACAGACCAGGTAGTCCTGCTGCATGCACAATGCTACTGCTGATAACAGTTGCAAAGATATGATCACAGAACCTGGTACCATAAAGTCACAGGCTTTAATCTAATTTCAGGTATAAAGTCAGCAAAAGTCAACGAGCATCAGGTAAAACCCGTATTAAAAAGTGCTTGCTGAGCCAGCACCTACTGATGAGAATACAGATTAACATTCATGCTTCTTGCTTTACTTACAAATATGCTCGTAGTTGCTAGGATCGTGATGGTCAAAAGAATGTCAGCTTTCTCAAAGCCCTAAGAACTGAGAATGCCTTTCTTCCAGCAAGAAGAAACAAATTCTTGTGTTTATACTGAAACCCTTCTGAAATTTAAGTAGCAGTCTGTTTTTTAAATCTAGTTCTTTTGCATATCTATCTTACCCCCCTGAACTGGTTATCAGATGCCAAGCTTGCCATCTTACATGAGATTCCAGTTTTGTAAGACAGTTGACACTGAGATCAGAAATCCACAAACACCAGGTTTGAATCTAGAAAGTATTTCAGGTTGTTGGAAAAAAAAAAAAAAAATGTCCTTAGAGACATCAAACTTCAAAATAAAGTTATTAATTTATAGAAATAGCTCATTAAAAGTAAAACTGACATTATTAAATTTCCATTTTCAAACACTGATGCCCAGCATTACCACGCACAAGCTTGAAATGAGGTTCTTATCTGTCTTAACTAGAAGAGCTGGGGTTGTTCAGCCTGGAAGAGAGGAGGCACCTGATAGCAGCCTTTCAGAACCTAAAGGGGAGCTAGAAGAAAGAAGGGGACAGACTCTTTAGCAGGATCTGTGGTGACAGGACAAGGGCCAATGTTTTCAATCTTAAAGAGGGAAGATATAGGTTAAGTATTAGAAAAAAATACACAACATATTTTACATTGAGAACAATGAGGTACTGGAAGAGGCAGATGCCTCAAACCTGAAGACATTCAAGGCCAGACTAGACCTGGCTCTGGGCAACCTGATCTAACTACGCATGTCCCTGTTCATTGCAGGAGAGTTGGACTAGATGACCTTTCAGGGCCCATTCCAACACTAAGGATTCTATGATTCTACCCTATTCTAAATAGAGAGAAGAACCATTAGCTCCAGGGCAGTGCCAAGATCAACGAAAAGACGCTTGAAGGGAAAGGCTGGGAAAGGAAAACTTTCATTTCCATCATAGTCATAATAAACCAAGAAGAAAAGAAAGGTATTTCTTCGCTCAATATTCATACCAGAAAAGAAGACACACAGCTGGCACAACTATAGAGCAAAAATATCAGTGCACTGGTCAAAAATAGCACAAACTGCTTCAGAAGTGAGAGAATTCATTTGAGACAGCAAGACTAAAACCTGCATCCTATGAAAATCATAGTAGTATAGTGCAGAAGCAATAAAAGTAGATTTGTGTGTGCCACTTTAAAATTGACTTTTTCAATGTGAGGACAGCAGGACTTTGGCTGTTGTTTAAGCTCGTGTCTAAAGAGAATGCACCTCCCTAGTAAATCATTCCAACCACTTTGTGCAAGTACACTATTCCTTCAGATGAGCTGACACAGGCTGTCAGCTGGGCCACAGAGCGAAGCAAATCAGTGTGTTCCTAAGTTATTTTACACTTGGAAGCATTCAGATACCAAGCTCCCAGTGCCAACCTCTGCACAGGCAGCACTGTCAAAAGGGAAAACCTTGACACGTGGCGCTCAGAGAAGCTCCTGTACTGGGTAACACTACTGAAACTCCTGAACAAACCATCTCTTCAAACAGAGCAGCCCTTCTAAGCAGAGTATACCCAGGATTCTTGTCAGTTTCCAACTGGATTTGGAATCACAGCTTCTCCACTTTACTCTTTCCATCCCGTATCAGGGCTCACTTGAGCATCACCTTAAACCCTTCACTCAATTCCCACCCCAGTCGTTCTTATCTCACCACTGCTGGGCAAGGAGTAAATTGGGCTGCTTGGAGAAACAACAACAAAAAATCAGTGAAGTAAATAAAGTAGAAAGAAGCAGATGAGGTGATTTTAGCTGAATCAGACCCTTTACTTCCTAGTATGACAGGGAAATAGAAGAGGATGACACTGTTGAGGGTTAAGTCTCAAGCCTGTTACCAAAGTTGAAGACTTTACCAAGAGAACGAACTGCACGTATTTGAGCATGAAATGCATTTTAAAGTCACCTGCACATACATGCTTCATAGGAGATGCAAATGTGCATTGCTTGAACTTGACTGCACTGAGACAACCCCGGGTAAAATCTGAGTCACAAAAGGCTTGCCCCTTCCTCGTGCCTGTTTCTGAGGGACATAATAATATTCAGTACTGTTTCAATTCCTACACAGTCATAAAACTGAATTGATCTGCTGCTCTTCTGTCTTGACTAACCTTGTTGCAACAGGTTTTCCTCATAAACTGATGCAAATATATTCATTTGTCTCAAACAGAGCAGGCAATGCAAGCAGTGGATTTTCTCTGTAAATGAAAACAGCTTTTCTTGCAAAATAATTTCTTCATCATTTTCTCCCCTCTTCCCCTTATATTTTGATTTTTTTTTTAATAAATCACAACTGAATGAACGTAAAGAATCCTCCCAGATTTATTTCAGCTTCCACACATGAGAAGTCTAGCTCTTCCTATATTCTCTTAAGAACCAAGCCTTAGGAGTTTACTTCAGACAGCCTGCATGTTTTGTGCTCTACCAAGCAGCACAATCTAGGACATCAAAGACTACTCACTGACTTAAGTTTATTTCAGTCAAATGACTTCTCCCCACAGTTATTTTTAAACATTGCAAAGCCATAGTTTGTCACCAGCTTAATACTGAGATACCCATTAAGCTCAGGGCTTCCATGATGCTAGTAGATCAGTATTTTGTTTCACTCACAAAGTTTGTTGAATTCTTTCAGTTTTTGTGTGACAGTTCTTCTGTTACCACTGTCTTCTCAAGCAAAAACAGAGAAGGATTTCTACTTGACCTGAGCAACATTCTTTATACCAGAGTGTCTGTCTGTACATGGAGATGAGGCTGTGGCTTTACTGCTTCACATGAACAATGTCTCAGAAAAATCCCATGTAACCCGCACATTGTTAGCAATGCAAATTGCAGGTCTGCTCTGTAAACAGTAGGAGTTCTAAGTAGGTGATGCGAGAGGTACATAACAGAATTGCTGATGAAGATGATCTTGTCTTCACAATTGAGAATTGTGTACTGCATCATGTGTGTAATTAAAAAAAAAAAAGAAAAGCTTTTTTAAATTATTATTTTGGATTGGACAAATACTTATCACGGTGCTTATGGCTTGAGATGAGAGTGACCTCGAAGATCATTCATTTCCAATCCTCCTGCTGTGGGCAAGGTTGCCAACCACTAAATCAGACACCAGATCACGTTGCCCAAGGCCCCATCCAACTTGGCTTCGTATACCTCCAGGGATAGGGCATCCACAACCCACCCCTGTTGCCAGGGCCTGACCATTTCAGCATGCTACAGCCTAAGACAGTGTGCCTTACCAACATACACAGTTTGGTAAATATTTCTTACACATCTAATGAGAGAAGGTGTTATTACTTGTCAGTTGTTACTACTTGTCAGTCAGTAACATTATATCAGCTGAAGGATTTGTCAAACTCGCTTTTCCTCATCCTCCTCAATTCTCAAGCTCATTCAGTGTACTGGAGCAGAGAATTGGGGAGGAGATAAGGTCACACACTTGAATTTTGTCAGGTTCTGTGATGTATCCACGTGTAACAGATTTCAGTATTTGTAAATGTATCTGCGCTTTAGAGAGGGACACCTGTTTTTGAAGACTAGCAACATACGATATCTACTTGGAAAATACAAAGAGAGACTGCTTTTTAAACAGGAGACATTCAACATTCACGTCCTTCAAGAAGAGACCCATGTCAGACCACCACTTGAGAGGGGCTCACACAGGCAATCACACACACAGCAGGCACTGCAGCAAGCTCTAAGCCCAAAGCAAGCCCCCAACCTTCAATCAACACAGAAAGCCCTTATACCTACACAGATACAGTCCCTCCTCCTGCAGATGGGTCAGAATGAGTTACATTAAGCAGCCACACAGTCACACTGTAACACCATACTTCATGAGGTCACTGAATAGCGAATGAATCTGGGACAACACTTTTTTCACCCTTCAACACAGACATTCTTATGGTGGCTTGCCACAGGCAGAAAAAGCAGTCACAGAATCAAAGAATTGTAGGGGTTTGGAAGGGATCTCTAGAAATGATCGAGTCCAACCCCCTGCCAAAGCAGCTCCCTAGCCCAGGTTGCACAGGTAGGCATCCAGGCGGGTCTTGAATGTCTCCAGAGAAGGAGACTCCACCACCTCTCTGTGCAGCCTGTGCCAGTGCTCCGTCACTGCACTGTGAAGAAGTTCCCATGCACGTTTGTGCAGAAAGTCCTATGCATCAGTTTGCAGCCATTTCCCCTAGTCCTGTTGCCATACACTGCTGAGAAGAGTCCAGCCTCACCTTCAAAGCATAGCCTTCATAACCATTTTGTAGAGAAAGAGGAAGAACTTATCAACGTCAACAATCAATCAGTCTGACAGTTTCACAGTGAACGCGTAACACTTTGAGACACATGCCCCAAGGAACCTCGGACCAGACACTGAAAACTGAGTCAACAGCAGTTATCGCTCAACTACAAAGGAAAGGCCAGCTGACCGATCGCGGGAGCTAGAAGTGCTCGGACCCACGGTGGCACCGCGCTCCTCACCCACCCACCCTCGACGAGGCGACACCGCCACCAAGTCAACGACACGTGTCGCTCCTTGAGCGGCGGCAGCACGCACCTGCACAGCGGGGAAGGCGGCCCTGAGCAGGTGGCACATGCGGCGGTTGGACAGCAGATCGCCGCTCGTCAGCTTCTCCTCGGCCCCCTCCCTCGTCTTCCCCTTGGCCTTCTCGTTGAGCACGTTGCCCTCGCGGACCCGCCGCACCTCCTCGCCGCCCCGCACGGCCGCCAGCACGGACACGGCCAGCAGCTCCCGCAGGTCCACGGTGGCCGCAGAACCGCGGGGTCCGTCGGGCCCGCCGGCCGCCGGCTCGCTCAGCATGAAGAAAGCGAAGCGGCCGGCCAGGAAGCCGGAGTAGAGATGGTAGAGGACGCCCAGCCCCAGCAGGCAGAACACGGCCATGCCGAGCGGCGAGAGGCGGATCCCCATGGGCGCCATGGCGAGGCGGTGCCGGGCGCTCACTGCGGCCCCATGGCTCGGCTCGCTCCGCCGCGGCGGGGCCGGCCGGCTGCAGCTCCCAGAGGGTCGGGGCGGAGCGCAGCCGGTCTGGATCCGGGTCGGACGGGGGCGGGGCGCCGCCGTGCGCACTGAGCATGTCCAGGGGGGGTGTTGCGCGTGGGGTGTTGCTGCTGGGCCGGCTGCGGGCTGGTGGGGGTCGGGAGGAGGCCACGGTGGAGCGTGAGGCAGTTCTGCTCCTAATGAATTGTGTTTCTTTGACGTGTTCAACTTTTGGAATCGTTGAGGTTGGAAAAGACCTCTGAGTTCATCCAGTCCAATAAGCTCTGTGCACCATCTACACGTATCTTGAATGCTTCCAGGGACGGCGACTCCACCACTCCCCTAGGCAGCCTGTGCCAGTGCCGCACCACTCTTTATGAGAAGAAACATTACCTAATACCCGACCTGAATCAACAACGTGAAAGCTTAGCCCTGCTGTAAGATTACCTTTGCAAGCTGAAGGTGCTGTATCATCTCCCCTTTGGCTCTTCCGTTCCAACAACACCTTCAATTACATGGTTGCATACCATGTGTTACGCTGTCTCCAAAGTGTGTGTCTCTGTGCAGGGGCTACAAACCAATGAAAGAGCAATGCATTTGAAATGCTATTCAAAAGAACTAGGATTTACTCTTAGCAGTGGTGGTATATGACTTTCTAGGCTACTAGGCAACAAGTCTGCATTTTCCTCCTTTCAATTCCCTTTAAGACTTTTATTTTTATTTTTATGTGCAGTTAGTTCTCTAGCAGAAGAGAATGTCATGGTTTTATGATTGTTGGTATTGGTATTCCACATCATAACATCATGTAGTGCATTAAGAGTTAAAGAGTTAATGCTCCGGCTCTGTGGATCATCGATAGTTCACTTGAAGTAACTTACAGTAACACTATATTGTGTTATTTTGCTTTCTGATATCTTATTTAGTAAATTAGCTTTCCTCCTCAGATCATTGCTGCTGTTTTGTTTCTAGGTCCATCTCTCTTTTCCCTTCCTCTTTCCCGGGGTGTGGATCCGTGGGTCCGCCACACCAATCGTCATGGAACCAGGCCGAACCAGCCTGTAAACCGTTGGCAGAGGGGCTTGAAAAGACGTTCATTTTCCATTCTTTAAATTCACAATTCAGCATTTCGTACGGTCATAATGAATGCCAATATCTACAGCAACAGTGAGTGTTAGAAAAGTGTGAACTTTTGTATGCAATGAACACGAGACCAACACAGGTGGGCATGTACATAGGTTACTTCAAAAGTAATGCCCCCTATTTCCACGGAAAATACAACAGATAAAATGAACAAAATGACACTGTCTGATGGAGCAAATTCTCAACTACAAAACACTGTTTTTCCACGTAGGCACCACCATTAGCTATGCACTTTCACTGGCCATGAACAAGATCCTGCATGCCACTCTTACAAAAATCTGCACCAGTGGAGGTGACCTATTGTATCATCGCAGCTGTGATGATGTCACTGCTAGGAAAATTTTGCCCACTCGGTCCATCTTTCATTGACCTGAACAGACAGAAGTCAGAAGGCACCAAATCCAGGTTGAGTGGATGTGATAGTACAGCACAGCCAAGATTGGCAATATGCTCAGTGGTGTTCAAACTGGTATGAGGTCTGACATTACCGTGTTGCAAGAGAAAAGCTGTCTTCTTCTCTGGCCTGGCTCTGGAAGTTTGAGCCTTCAGCTTAGCCAGTGTCATGATGTAGCTTCAGAGTTGATAGTTTGTTCCAGCAAATCCAGAAGGATCATCCCTTTTCTATCCCAGAAGGCAGCTCACATCACTACCTGCTAATGGCTGTGTCTTGAATTTATGGGAAATTCACATGTTGCTGGTGCATAAACTGTTGTTTAGACTCAGGCTCGTAGTGATGACTTCATGTCTCACACCAGTGATGATAAAATTCAGGAAAGTGTTCCCTTCAGCTTTGTATTTATTTTCAGTAGGTCCTGACAAGCTTGCATATGGTGTTCTGTTCATGTGTGAGCACTCATGGGACCCACCTGGTGCAAACTTTGTGGTATTCCAACATTGTCACCATATTTCCAATGCATTGAAGCTGATACTCAGCTCAGTACACAGTTACTTGGATGTAATCTGGTGACACCTCTCCTGAAACACATCACCCACTATCTCACTGTGCCCACATCCACTGGTTGGTTTCCATAAATGTTTGGCAAGCATCAATGAATGTCAATGAGTGACATTTTTTCTGTGTGAAGGAATTCAGTGACACACCTTTTGTTCATATGCACTCCCACATCAGAAACCTATTTGTCAGACTGCCCCTCTGCTACCATCTGTCATTGGCAACAAAATGTTATGGTGGGAAGGTTCAACTACTTCTACCATACCAACAGCCGTCTCTGATATTGTTGACCAACATAATAAAATAGAATGCATTACTTTCAGAGAAGCCCTTGTAATTTGTGCCCCTTTTGAAAATGCTGGGCAATGCCAAAGGCAGCTGTGCCCTATGATGCTTTCAGGAGTGGTTCATATGCTCAGTGAACTGGAATTCCAAGCCACGGGTGAAGGAAACCCAAGAGGAGGAAAGAACCTGGCTTTATTTATTTATTTATTTATTTTCATATTGTGGCTTTTCTGAACTGGTTTCTTACTTAATGGAAAGACAGTAAAATATTCAGCTTTTTAAGCCACTGGAGTTTGCAAGACCTTTCAGAGGCACTGGAAAATAAGGGAGTTATTACTTGCTGCAAAGATTTCTATGGCTGTGGTAAATATAGCTTGCAAATACTGATGCTAATGTAAGCTGTGAAGTGAACAGTGTACAGAGTGCTCTTTATTTCAGTGGTACTGTATGTACTAACTGCTGGCTTTCAGCATTCACCATGTCTGTTGCTGAATGCAATCACATAACCAATAGGCAATATGCTGGCATCCTTTTCCTCCGTAACAACCTTATGTAATTCTACTTTAATGTGGGTAATATGACAGCTGTAGTCTTAGGAGAAGACTCAGCCTCATGTAAGGGCAGGGCCTGGATGAACCAGGTTTAGTTTATGTGGGGAGCTATGACTAGTCACTGTTGAGTTTCTGTAAGTCACTTCTTCCTTCTTTCTGACTCCTTTCTTCTTACATTTCCTGCTCTTGCCAGGTAATTTTGGTTGTAACACCATCTCATCCAGTCTTGTTTGCAGTAGCAGCCCCAGTTCTAGCCTTCCTTGCATCCTGGTTGTCTCTGTGAGATGAGAACCTCAGAAGCATTGTACAAGGATGCACTAAGCTTGAGGATGCTTTTTAAGGTCTTTATTTAAAGTAGTATTTAAAATAAAACCAGGACACTGCAAGGTGTTTGAAGCATGAAGGTGGAACAAATAGGGCAAAGAATATGGACATAACGTCTCTGTTTTAGAGTGTATCCCCTATCAAAAGGAGCTAATACTTCTGTCATGCTTTTTGCTACCCACTGTTGCTCAAGCAGACCATGAAAAGAGTGCTCTGAGGTTTGCATGGGAGAGAAATGTAAAGCTCCAGCCATAGTGGCTGTACATACAGAGTAGAAGCCAACAGTGAAGTATTAAGAGATGTGCAGAAGTGCTCCATGGCTGTTTCAGGGACTTGACTGGACAACTTTTGTTGTCTATGCACCTTCCAAAACCAAGTTTGTGCCTATTTGAAAGAAACCAACATATTGTACTTGACATGTGGCTGTCCATGGCCATCATCAAACAATCAAATCCACCACCACTAAGAGCATGCAAATTCATTCAGCCTGTTCCTAATGCTACAGTTGCAGTCTCTTTCCTTTCCTTACACTATCTGAAGTGATGTGCTTTCTCGAAACCATTTAGGGGCTGTTATCCACAGCCTTGCTAATGACACAGATCCTTTTTGTAAATTTTTATAGGTACCTGATTTTATGGGTTACTTCTCAAGCTGCATGAAACAAGGAACAGTACCCACAGAAGTGCAGGCTGCAGCTGACTCTATATAGGCTCTGGGCATAATGAAGCCATGTGTAGGTCAACAGCTGAGGATGTATATATATATATATAAAATCCATGTATCTGTGGGTTACACAAGCTTTCTTTATCTCTGTGAGCACAGAGGCTAAGTTTTTCATAGCTGGCAATGAAATGTTTATGGTGCAGGTTAAATGGGGCAGTTTTTAAATGCAGGAGTTTGGAGCATAGTGTCAACAACAATGCTGGGCACTGCTGGAGGTGAAGCACACTAGTTACTGCACTGGTTAAATACCCAAGGCATAGCTGCTTACCCAGAAGACAAGAAGAAGAGATGACTTTGTTGAGAAGAGTCCCCTAGAGTAAATTTCTCATCTGGTCTTGATCTTGGAATTGCCTTGAGGAACTGAAGAGTTCTTAGGTTCCTATAGCCCAGATTTTCTCAAAGGTTTCCTTCCCCTAGCAGTGTGCTCCATGGTTAAGGATGCTTCCTTTTCCTGAGAAGAAATGAATCGAAACCCAAATGAGGTGAAGAGCCTGTGCTGCATGTGGGAATTACATCTCTGTTCTTCACCAGGACAAGATCCAATTCCTGGAGCTTGCAGCAAATCACACTGCCAGAATTGGAGCTGTCATGAACTTTCATGATCCTCTGGTGCTCAGAGCCTGTCTCCTTGCATTGCTCCAGCTCCACTTAGCACTGTTACTGAGATGCTCTGCCAACAGCAGTGCAGCAAAGCTCCTTGTTGTCTGATTGCCAGGAGATTGTTCTACTCAATGTGCATCTCAGAGATCTGAGCTGCATTCAGGAAATGCTGCTTATGGAAGTCCAGTTCTGTTCTACAGCTTAGATTTGGCAATACCATTAAGAGATTATTAAATTCAATAGGGGTTGAAGGAAGGCAGAAGAGCCCAGTCCAGGGGAGGATGTCTGATGCAAAAGACAGATGCAAAATGGTGTGCAAAATGCAATGTGATGGTGGCAGTAAGGCTCCAGGAAGGAAGACCTCAGGACCAAAGAGGGAGAAGGGAATAAGGGATCTGCAAGGTCCGGTGTGTGGTCTGGGGAATTCCTACTTGATCTGAATCAGAACCACCTTGCCCAAATGCCCAGAACAATGTTTAATGGACATTATATTTATAAATCAGATCAGCAGTTTGCCTCATCTAATTGCAGAAGTTTTAATGTGCTGCTGCAAGACCTTATGTTGTCTTTAGGGTACAGTTAAACCTGGTTCAGGGTAAAGGGAAGGGGTAGAATTCTTCTGTCTTGTGGAGTTAATAGGACAGTCAGGTATGAAGCTTAACATCTAGTCGGCAAAAATTATATGCCCAAGGAAATGAAAAAGTCTTTAAGAAGTTAACTGTTGAAATATCTTCTGAATAACTAAGAAATAAAGAAGTTTAGAAGGGAAAATCCTGAATTTGTGTGGGACCTTTAGAGAAAGAAAATGCTTATCTGGAAAAGCTCACATATAACATAAAAAGAGTCATTGTAGATACAGCTGGAGATACAGGATATGCAGAAGACTGTGACCACTGAAAATATGGAGACGGAGATTTTTTTATATTTGATCTCGGTGCAAAAAGCTTAAACGCTTGTAACTGTCTATTTTGGATGCTGTACAGAGAAATCTTTTTGTTTGGATTCTGAACAGCTTGAGAGTTAGATATGGTTTTGCTGCTGGACGCCCAACACTTCAGCAAAGTTCACTGAAGCTGTACAGAGCAGGCTGAGAGAGAGCATCATGAAAACCAGGAAATGCAGAGAAGTCTTCTGATGACAGTCGGAAAATCATTGTGATGATGATAAAACAGCAGGGAAGACATTGAACTGCAGGAATATTAAGGGAGTCTGTGGCAGCCGCCGAACACAGGCTATACTCTGATCAAGTTAATTACTTGGCATACTGTGGAGTAAAATTTAGGGATCCAAGATAAAGAGGTGACATGAAGTGACCTGTTAGTCATTTCTAGTCTTAAATGCAAAATCTTCAAGTCTGTGAAGTGAGTATAAGTGCTATCAAATTGGAATAACATTTACATATGAATTGGAAGTGTCCATTAAAGTGAAATATTCATTCAATTTACAAAGGAAAAGATAACTATATGAGTGCAAGGCGACTAAATACCACATTTCACAGGTTTATGGAGAGACTCCTTTAAAAATATTACATTTCTATATCACCTGAGAGGATTAATTGATGATGGATTCCAACAGATTCTTCCAGAATGGGTTATGGTGGTAAAATCCCCTCAGCAAGGTGGAGCTTCATTTTACCACCATGCTGGGCTAATAGTACATAGGTCACTCTGAAAGTAGTGCCTCCTATTTATTTCCATGGAAACTACAACAGTTCCAGCTGTCCAACAGCAGTATGTTCAGAGCTGGACCTGGGTTTGGATTTCACTCTCTGATGGATGTCTAAGGGGGCTTTACTTGTCAGCTTGTGGATACTTTTGTTTCTGTTTGTAGTACCATATCAGAAACACTTGTCCGTGCTCCCTGCGCAAAGCCCTTTTATACACGCTGTCTCTGGAGCTCTCGCATTGCCCATTGTTTTTGATGTGATTTGAAAACGATCCACATGACAGAGAATCAGTGAATGGTTAATGAAGAGGTTCCAGTTAAAGTTTCCTCTCTGTTCTTACTCTAAGTTTCATGATAGCTTTCATACTCATTATAAGGAGTTGCTAGGTTATATTTACATATGAAGAAGTGAGATTAAATGATCACCGGCTTAATCACATTCAAAGTCTCTTTTTGAAATCCATGGTAATTAGTTGCCTTTGGCATTACCCATCAGCCATACTTTTATCTTGTTTCTTATCTTTTAAATCCCTCATCAAGTCCTCACCGGTTTACCTTGTTATTATTAATAATATTAACAATGATAATTTTGGTCCTGAGTATGTGAAATACTTACGTTTATATCTGATTATCACCCTAGTATGCGTCTGATTCAAATACTTTACCTTCAAAACACATTTTTTAAATTGTAAATTTTTATGACATTAGTTGGGAAAATGAGGAGATTAAAGGTGAGATTTAAGACTGCCCAGGAAAATACAACAGAAAGAATAACTGTTGTTTTGTGCTTTAATACTTTTCTAGCTCTGAGACCACATAGATTAAAAGAAGCAGTAGGAAGAAAGAAGGTGAAGGGTGTAAAATAGCAGCACCGCATGTTCTCAGGTTTCTATTTGTGGGAAACTTTTCATCTCTGTAGATATCACTGGGGTTCTGAAAAACATATAGCTGAAACGTTCCTAACAGCTGCTGTGTTAAAAAAAAAGAGCCATCCTTTTGCTTGTACTAACAGTGCAATTGTTATGCATGGCTAATTGTGGACATCTGATAGGAATGGTGTCCATTGGTTGTGGGTTTTTTTTACTGAAGTTATGTAGGCAGTGGCTAGCTCTGTATTTTTAAAAGAACACTGTGCACTACCATGTTATCTTTCCATAAACAAAATGTCTGTAAACAGAGGCATTCATGTATACCTGTCTTTTGTCTCAAAAATGCTTCTACATAAAAAAGAGCCCAACTTTTGGCTGTTTGCCTTTAATGTTTCTTGAATGTCAACATATTGCTCCATGAAGATTTTTCCTGAAAAAAATGGTCTGAGGATATAAAGTAGCTTTAGATATCATTTGAAAAATTGATCCAAAACAGTTATATAGCGTTTGAATATGGCAGTCTGGCATTTTGTCTTTCTGTGCAGCTGATTCTGTAATAAGAATATTAGTTTTTATAACAAACATTCCTGTGAGCAAAAAGAGTAAGTATATTCCTTAGATAAACTAAACTTTGATGTCTCAAGCAATTTTTCCTGATCAAATAAAACAAATACTACTGATTGTTATATTTTTTCACTTTAAAGAGCTTCAAAAGTATTAAAACACAAGCATGATTTTTTTTCCTGCATAAAAAATAATCTTTTTTTATCCTTCCTTAAAAATATTGTTTGCATTAAGAAGTGATGTTGTCTTGACTATTCTTCTGAAATTTCAATTTGACTTCTGCTCATAAGAAACAACCCTCCCCCCAAAAATTTAGTTAATTTCCTGCCAATTATAATATTCCTCAGAAAGAAACATACAGAGCCAAGGCCTCAAGCATATTGAATCCAACTGAGTAAGGATTTCCTCCCCAATCCCACTTTCTTACCTCCTTTTTTTTTCCTTCTAAGTAAATGTTTCCTGAAGAATATCTCACTTCTCTGAACATGCAACCACCCTTGAAAGAACACTTTTCATCTTATGCTAATCCTTTCTTCAGTGTGTGGTCTCATCACCAAGAGAACATTTAATTCTTTAGATTTCCATGCTAATATACAAATATTGTACACTACAAAGTCCTCTTGTTATTGCTGCTCAATCAGAGGATACAAATGTTAAGTTTTGCAAGAAATGATCAGACAGGAAACTGTGAAAGATGTGTCATAGTTTCAGAAGATCTCCTACATCTGTTGCAGTCAGTTAGCACTCATTCTGCAAGTCTTTAACCCGTGAGGTTCTTGCATTAACATCACCAACGTGCAACACTGCTGAAATTTGCACTAAAATATTGCTGTGTGAATGCAACCAAATAAATGGACTCTACAGGAACTGGAAAAATATGAACAACAGGAGATAGAGATGGACTGACAGTACTGTTCAGATATTAGATGTATGTTGTGCACCATATTGTTGTTCAAACTAGAAACTATAAGCCTGGAATCAATACCTTTTTTTAGCTATGTGATGTGTAGGAAAGTAATATCCCTCTCAGAAACTATTCAGCTTTCTTCCTCAGGGCTGCTTCTTTGAGTAGGGGCTGCAGAACTGCGCTCTCCCTGCATATCCTACAGCATAACCTTGAACTTTTGGATACTTATGACAAGGCAGGGAGACACCTTGTTCTTAAAACAGAAGACTAAAGACAAGATTATCTAGCTATAGTGCTCAACAAACTTTTTCTTTTCGGGCTAAACATTTAGATCAGTGTCTGTAAACAAGCAGTTAAAATAGGTCCTGTTCTCTGACCATTTAATGCTACACCAGTTATTTCCCATGCACTGAATAGTACCCTCAAATGGAAGCACCATCAGTGTCAGAAGGAAATGGAGCCTTACTCTCTATTAGAAACAAAACCAAAGTTTTTAACCTTTGTTTAAGCACAGAAGTACATGATATGCACCCAAATATCGTCTTCCAAACAATCAAAATATAGTGCTGTTCCAAATGTGCTTGCAGTCCTGATGTTATACAGGTATAACTTCCCACAGAGCTTATTTTAGTTCAACTATAGCCTGAGAATATGAACTGCATGAGCTTTCAATTTTTTAAAAAATTTTATTTATTTATTTATATTGCAGATGTGTTTTAGACTATTGGCCTGCATTTCATCAAATTGCAGATTATCTTGCTATTGTTTTATTAAAGCCCCTAGGTACAAACTTAGCAGCTTGCCAAAGAACTACCTGTTACCCACAGTGTATTTCTAGTGCAGTGATTACTTTCCCTGTCACAGCAACATTACTCAAACCCTGTGTGGGCTGGTTGCTCTGGAACTGATGCTTTGTAATGTACAGCGCTTAATAAATTGATTTTCCATACCTACCTTAAAATGCAGTGAAATAGAGGATTAAACTGAGATGTCACCATTGTATTAATTTCCCAGGGAGAAAACAGTGAACATCGCAAATCATACTGCCTGCTGTTGCTAGGAGACTGACACATGAACAAAACCTCATGGTCAAAAAAACCTCTAACACATGTGAAAGAATTAGCCCTAGGCACTCAATCTCTTCCCACAGCAGAGAGCTATCATCCATCAACGCTGTCACCAGAGGGCTACATGCAGTCTTAACAAGCACTTCAACATACTGATGGTGGAGCTCAAGAGAGGTGGATTTGTCCAGAATGAGAACTTAAAGAAAATAGTATATGCCATTTCCATGTTTAAATTTGTCACGGTTACTCTGTCTAAACCAAAACTGTTTCAGCTGATGCTTCAGGGATCTCTGTCTGTATGTGTATATGTATTACACAGAGAGTAGTTGATACTTCTTTTCATTGCATACTGAGACTTTCTCTGCAGGACAGCAAGAGATACTGGAGCCAGCTGGAGTTCCAAGTGCTGACTAGAAACTATTTATCTTGCATTTTTCAGAATTCTCAAGGATTCTTAATTTAAAACTCAGTTCATCAACAATCAGCACAGTTTTTCAAAAAATTCAATAATCCATGAGATGAGAAACCATGCTAATTTTGCTCTTTACAGTACAGCAAATATAATAATGGGTTTTGTTCAAGCAAACACTCTATTAAGACAGGGCATATAAAGCATTTGGTGCGATAAACAATCAATACTAATGTAATCTGTTAGTGACATCTGAAGCATCGACCACAGAGGTGGATTAAAACTTGTAAAAATATGGATGCATTAACACTGAATGTTATAAGCCTTTGGAAACAGAAGTGGCAAAAATTAATGAATCACAGGCTGTGTATTAATGAGACTTCTGTAAAGACAGATGCTGAAATGACTGAAGAGGTGAATGGGATGTTTTTTGTTTCATAGTTTGATAAATGTACTTTCCTTATACAACATAACTAACCCCCTGTTGTTCATGGTGTGTGTAAGAGCTCTGTTTGAGAGGAAAGTGAATTGCTAGGGAAATCCAACAACAGAAATGAATTACTGGAAGAGGAGCTGGACAAGATGATCTCCAGAAGTCCCTTCCAAACCCAGCAATTCTGTGATTCTGTGAAGTCAGACTGGAAAGCAAACCTGAAGAAAAGAGGACATTGCTAGTTATTTCATCAACTAATTGTAATCTCAGAATCATTAAAATGTTTTCAAGTGCATATAGTAAAATACTTTCATAGTGCTATGCAGTGTGATGCACTGGACGAATAGGAGTACTGTATTTTTAGAAGCTACCTTTCAGAGAAGTGTGACAGAATAGCTTTTTTGTTGAAGTCATTCTGTGTCAGCTATTGTTGGAAGATTTGAACCATTCACATTTGAGGACATTTATTTAGTCCGAGTTAGAGAAATCTTATGTATATATTTATGCATATATAGATATATAAAGGTAATATAACATAGCAGCAAAATCTTCCAGGTTTACAAATCCAGAACATCATGTGGCTATTAACCAGTGCACTGAGTAACTGTAGAGTTGTAAACTGCTAGTACAGACATCTTGAGTTCAGAAACTGCTACGTGCTTTGCTGAGCAAGTTCAAGTACAGCTGGACGTTTATGGCTCTCTGAGAGCACCTTTCTGTGTTCAAGCCTTTTCACTGTGTTCCTGCCTATCAACTGTGTTTCATGGGTTGGAAAGTGGTCATTGGAGCTTTATGCTCACAACTAAGCTTTTTACATTTGCTCTGTGTACAATCATGCCTCACTTTCTGAGCCTGTAACAAAGGACATCACCAGCTCATGACAGCAAGGCTCTGAGTGCCTGTAGAGTATTCACTTAGTGAAGACTGAACCACTGTATGTTTCTAGTGAAGATGTGATACACTATATCCATGAAGGAGCATTATTTTTCCTGTATCATTATTGCTGATAATTGTAACTAGCTGTGAATTATCATTGAAACACAGGTGTCTCCACACAACTTTGCTGTGAGCACCTGCCAAATTTAGCGTCACTCAAAAGTGTTACTTGAGTAATATTGACATCTGGACATCTTGGAGGTTAAGGGCATCTGAGACCTGAGAAAGGAATGATTAACTTCTGAGAATACAAGTCACACTTGTAGAGGCTCAGCTCAGTGTCTTTGCTGAGACAGAGGCAATCAACAGCTCAGTAGGGCTGATAGGTGTCAGACTAAATGCAGACTACAGAACCAGGCATATCACCAAGCACTCTTTAGGCTTAGTATTTTATTTTTATTTTATGATTATCATCATCTTCATTATCATCATCATTGTTTAATGATTTAACCTTTTATTTTTTAAGATTCTAATGAAATTATGTGATTCTGTGGTTAGAGGAAACAGTCTTAACCTCATCCTCCAGAAGCCTCCTTTGAAGTGACTTGTCCTGAAGGCTTTTCGTGGTCTGCCTATTCAACAGTTTACCAAAAAAAGGAGAAAATGAATCATATTAAATTCACCTATTTAGACTTACACTTCAGTAGTGATCAAATCATACTCTGCATGCTGTTCAGCTCAGTGGAGTTGCTATATTTTTCCAATTTTCAGAATAAATAGGAAGTGTGAAGAACGGTTGTATTCAAAACTTAATGATATCTAAAGTTATACAGAGCCCATCTCTGTTCCAAGTTTTCTTTATAAAAATCTGGAGCAATTTCTTTGGGGCTAATGAAATTAAACTAGTGGAAAAAAAAATGCAAGTGAAATCAGAATCTAACACAATCAAGTTTAAAAAATACTGGAATCATTAATCAAAATAAAATTTAATCAAGTAGAATTTTTTTTCAGTTACTAAAATGGTATTTAAATTAACATTAGTTACAGTTAAAAATAATAAAATATACCTGTTTTGGATGAGAAGCAGCTTCACAGGGAGATATTAGATATGCATTCATTTGAAAGTGACTTGTCTCCACTTTCTATTTCCATCTTCCACTTCAGATTGCATTAGTTAAAAATCTATGTAGAATTAAAATGAGCTGCTATGGTAAAGTCTAGCAGTGCTTGCTGGGATTACACTGACTTGAACCTGAAGTAATAATAGCAATGAAATTACTTCAGATTTATGCCCCCATGTCTGAACAGATTCTGACTTTGGAAGCTTTGATTTCAATGTCATATAACTTCCTCATTTATATTAAGGGATGCAGATGTTTTTCAGGCAGAGAAAACCAATTCAGGCAAGACCGGCAGTGCTGGTAGGTTATGGAACGTAATTTGTGTTTAATATGCCTTGGTGCTAAGACATAGCACAGTCTTACTGAGATATTTTCCACTTCAGGACCCCCATACTGATGGCATTCTTGTTGAGTTTTTCAGCCAAATTTCAATTTTTTTGCCATTCCAAAGCAGCAGAGAAGTGGAGCACTGGAATGAGGATCCCCCATGCCAAGAAGGAGTTGCTCAGTACAGGGCTTTTACCACCACTGCCACTAAGTAACAGCAGATAACAATTGCAGTGGGAGAGCAGAGGGATGAGAAAAGTTAGCAGCAGAAGAGCACAGTGCTGTCTGAGAAGATACTGTTAGTGAGTGGAAGGTGGTGTTGGGTTGAGCTGCTTGAAAGAGACATGGATGACTGCAGCAGTGAGAAGTGGTTTTGTTGGTTTTTGTTTTTGTTTATTTTTTTTATCCCTTTCACACATCTTCCAAATTCCTTAATGCAAATTCCAAGGACCATTGCTGTTTTGCAAGACATCCAGAGTGATCTGGACAGGCTGGAAAGGTGGGCCCGTGTGAACAGAATGAGGTTCAACAAGGCCATGTGCAAGGTGTTGCGCTTGGGCCAGGGCGATCCCAGGTATTTCTGCAGACTGGAGGAAGAACAACTGGAGAGCAGCCCTGCAGAGGAGGACTTCGGGGTCCTGGGGGGGAGGAAGCTGGACATGAGCCAGCAGTGTGCACTTGCAGCCTGGGAGGCCAACTATATCCTGGGCAGCATTAAAAAGGGGATGGCCAGCAGGGAGAGAGAGGTGATTGTCCCCCTGTACTCAGCTCTTGTGAGGCCCCATCTGGAGTACTGTGTCCAGGTCTGGAGCTCCCAGCACAAGAAAGACACAGAGATCTTGGAAAGAGTCCAAAGAAGGGCCACTAAGATGATCAGAGGACTGGAGCACCTCTCCTACGAAGATAGGTTGAGAAAACTGGGCTTGTTTAGCTTGGAGAAGAGAAGGCTCTGGGGAGACCTCATTGTGGCCTTCCGGTACTTGAAGGGAGCATATCAACAAGAGTGGGAACAACTGTTTACATGAGTTGAAAGTGATAGGACAAGGGAGAATGGTTCAAAACTAAGACAGGAGATTTATATTAGATATTAGGAGGAAGTTCTTCACTCAGGAGGTGGTGATGCACTGGAACAGGTTGCCCATACAGGTTGTGGATTCCCCATCCCTGAAGGCATTCAAGGGAAGGATAGATGTGGCTCTGGGCAGCCTGCTCTAGTGGTTGATGACCATGCCCATGGCAGGGGTGTTGAAAGTAGATGATCTTTGAGGTCCTCTTCAACCCATGCCATTCTGTGATTCTATGATTTGTAGGAATGGAAAACTGTTTCAGGGGTAAATGGCAATTATTTGCTTTATCTTAAAGCGAAGTTTTTTTGTAGATAGAAAGAGACAGTGCTGAGAGTTTCACATGTTACAGAGGCAGTGAAGCATGTACAATTTAAGAAAGATAAGGATCTTGCACTCAGTGTATTTTGAAAAAAAAAACAACAATGATGTTCTATGCCTGCATCCAGCACCCTGCAGGCTGATTTCAAGATACTTCATGATGCCAACTTACATTTTGGATATTCTTATGAAATCTATGTAGTTTTTCCAAATTGAGAAAAATATTTTGTAATTCCTCTTGCCTACGTTTGTAGAAACCACTGCTGAAGGCCCAGCTGTGCCTCTGACTGCAGCTCCGACACCTGCTGCTGTCCTCACAGTTTCCCTGCCTCCTCTGCCACCAGGTAGTTCTGCTCACTGACCCAGACTGGCACACCGGAATTCTTATCCCAGGTGAGAATAAGGGAGTAAGATTTCCTGAGAGAAATGTCATGCATGCCAGAAAGTGTTTTCTTGTCAATTATGCTCACTTAACTACTATCTAGTCATGTTGCTGACCTTTATCTGGTGACTTGGTGGGTTTGTTAGCTGTGTTCCACAGCTATATCAACACAGCATCTTTGTTCCTGGGTCCAGCAAGGCCAAAATGTTTTTCCTCATTAAGTCTGTTCAAATTAAAACCAGAACATACAGCCAAAATGTTGTACGAAAGTTATATGGTATTTAGGTACTTGACATTCGATTATAGAGTGCATGTAAATCTTCCAAATATTATGGCCATTGAAATGTTATTGTCTCTTTCCTTACTTCCTACCCAAATCAATATTTTGGTTGTTCAAAGTCAGAAAAAATCTGCACGGGTAACTGCCTGCACACAGAACTAAGAATACTGAGACTGAAGTACATATATTTTCTGTTCTATTGTATATGAATGCTTCATAACCCGCAGAGGAGTTTCATAGTGTGAAAACAGCTGCCTAAAAAGATAGCTGCCAGAAAACAGGCAGAATTCTGAAAATCATAAGCAAGTATTTGATGATTCAGTTGTTATCAGAATTCCTCTATTTTTTGTTGTTGTTGTTGTTGTTTTGTTTTGTTTTTGGTAGGTATATAGTTCTCTCTGTATTACCTTGTAACTGAGGTCACAAATAACGTCTATTAAATATTGTCATTTAATGCCATGATTTCAGAAGTTGAAACTTCTTAACATGTATCACAGAGCTGATGAAACATCAATGCTGATAAATCATAAATAAAAAAAAGCCTTTGCAGCTAGCTCCCAGATTCCCCAAGACATCATGATTCCATGCACACAGCTGCTTTGAGTTGCTTTTCTTTTCTCAGAGCAATGGAATCCATGCAAACACTCTCTGGCAGAGTCCTGCTGGTTCTGACAGGGGGATAGCAAGAGGTCCTGCTGCATACACTGGGACAAAGACATGTTGAAGTGAACCACATCACACTCGATAAAGCTAACAGCATATCAACTTGCAAATTAAAGATGAAGAAAACTGTGTTATCTGTGAATAAAAAACAATGGGAAAATCCCATACTCTCAACACATGTGGTGTCTTGCTGGATGCAAAAATTGTTATCAGCTTCCTCCTGAAGAAAATTATCAGCAGGTTTAGACATATATACATACATCAGTCTAGAATCTTCTGACAAAAATCCCCAAGGCTTGGCTGAAACCTGCCAAAAGCTTTCTAGTTCCAAGAAAAATATAAACAAAACCCCCAGTTGTGACTAAAGCAGATACTTCAAATGGAAGCACTAATTGAACCCCAAATCTGATAAACAAACTGATGGAAACTTGTCAGGTTAGACTTCTGGTGAGAATAGGCACAGGCAACCCACCAGGGTAGTGCCTTCTTCATCTGTGTTGTCCTGGGCTGTGCACTAACACATGGCAAGGAAGAGACGTGGCCTGAGGGCTTTACAGGGTGAGTCTGAAAGCAATGAAACATAGAGCCAGACATGTTCCACACTTGCAAGATGTTAGGAAAATAAGGAAGAGGTGGTGGAGTCTTATTTCCAGTGTATACCATGCAGAAGATTGTCCTTCTCCCTTGGTAATGGGGATAACACAAGTCTCTGTTCTTTAAGAAAGCTTTGGAGGCCATAGGGAAGCATCTTTCTTTTCACTTTAGGCAGCTACTTAATCACTGTTTAATCATGTGAAATGGCTGCCAAGCTCCTTCTGAGAGACTAAATTAGAGATTATTTAGGGAGTTATTTTTTCCCGGATATAGCTATAATGAAAAAAATATCCTTGACTAATTGCACTGAGTGCAAAGTAATAAAAGCTGGAGATTGAAATGTAACACTGTGAAAAGGCTGAAGAAAATCTTGTATTTTCAGTTCATTTTAGACAAAGTAAATTCTGGGTAAGCAAACTTAACTTATGTCATCCTGAACATTAGCATTTACTGCTGCAGTATTCATTATCACGAGCAGGTGGTGCCAGAGAAACAGTGGATACCCCATCCCTGGAGATGTTCAAAGATGGTTGGAGCCCTGGGCAGCTTGATCTGGTGCCTTATTTAGTGGTTGGCAACCCTACTTACAACAGAGAGTTGGATCTGGGTGAACTTTGAGTTCCCTTCCAACCCAAGCCATTCTATGATTCTATGAGCCTGTGAGTCTATGATTCTATGACCATATGTTCATTTGCACTGAGGTTTCCCATTTACACTGTATTTTTGCACAAGGCCCCATTTTCACACTTAGCTAGCAGGGCAATGCTCAGAGGTGATTGGGGTCTTGGTACCAGTTTGAGATGAACTCTTCTGTGCTGTGTGGGCTCTTGTGAGAATCTGCATGTTTATTACACACAGAGATGAACAGCAATATTACTGCCATTTCTGCTACCATCTCAATGAGGATGCCTCTATATTTCCTATGATGACATGAAGGCAGAACTGAGGAAAAAGTAATCTATAATTTGTATTCAGAAGAGACAGAAATTACTGTGGGCCTTGGAAGAGAAAACAGTAGTAAAGAAGGAGTCTGGGAGCATTTGGCACTAGCAAATGGGAGAGGCAGTCACAGTGCTGCATTGGAATTGAATGATGGGGTGACATAGAGTTCAGCCCTGGCACCCACAAAGTGTCTACCAGTGCCTTAGGCTTTCAGTCCTGCTCTTAACACTACCTGTATTAGTTATTATAAAACTAACCTGGCTATGCTAGCAGAAGCTCAATCTTCAGAAACAACTGCAATGTACATTGACCTGTAATGGTTATGTGGGAGTCTGAGACCAGATAAGGCTGAGGCTGACTGAGAAAACTGAGAAAAAGATGAGCGAACTGCACGTTGGAGTCTGACAAATGAGGTAAGAAATCTGATGCAGAAAACAGACAGGAATGGACAGGGAAGAGATACTCTCTGTTACCTATTATAACAGCTTTGTCTGTGTGTAAGGTGAGTGCCTGTAGACTGTAATGTGAGAATACGCTATATGTTTTTGGGTGCAAGTGGAAAGTTCTGAGACAGAGAGGAATTTTATATCTTCCATAGCACGACATGGGTGTCTGTATAACTTTCCCATTTGATTAATTTTACCTGGAGAACTGTATTGGTACTGGGGTGGAATGTAAGACAAAGGTAGCTCATTGAATGGGAATTATATAGGGAAATTTACTTGGGTATTAACTGTTCCATTACATTAGAAGTAGAATCTTTTTTTTCTCCAATCCTTTTCTTAGAGAGGGTAGAGTCATGAATTATTTATCTTTATAACTCCTAACACATGCATTTTAGTACTCAAGGTGGACTATGTTTTTCTTGTACATATTTTCTTTTTTGAACATAGTAAATGAAATGTGCATATCAGTAGCCCACTGAGTTCAATAAATTCATTTGATCTATATCTTCGCTTCAAGCAATTAATGCAAATTAATTTCAATACTATTAGCACAATTAATGCAGGCAATCTACTATTTACTATCTTTGCTTCTATGCTGTTATTTAATAATCTGTGTGAGGACAAAAGGGCAAGAAGGAGGATCTAGAAACAACAGGACAGTCAGCCTCGCCTCAGTCCCTAGAAAGGTGTTGGAACAACTTGTTCTAGGTGCCATCTCCAAGCAGTTGGAAGAGATGAAAGTCATCAAGAATAGTCAGCATGAATTCACCAACGGAAAATAATGCTCGACCAACCTGGTAGCCTTCTATGATGGCATCACCAGCTGGATAGATGTGGGGAGAGCAGTGGATGTCATCTACCTTGACTTCAGCAAGGCTTTTGATACTGTGTCTCATGACATCCTGATAACGAAGCTGAGAAAGTGTGGGAAGAGATGAGTAGGCGGTGAGAATTGTTTGGCTGGCTGAGCTCATAGGGTAGTGATTGGCAGTGCGGAGTCTGATTGGAGACCTGTGACTAGTGGTGTTCCCTAGGGGTTGGTGCTGGGTCTTGTTCAATGTATTTGTTGACAACCTTAATGAGGGGACAGTGTCCATCCTCAGCAAGTATGCCGATGATACAAAGCTGGAAAGAGTGGCTGAAACACCTGAAAGCTGTGCTACCATTCAGCGAGACCTGGGCAGGCTGGAGAGCTGGGCAGAGAGGAACTAGATGAGCTTTAATACAAGCAAGTGTAGAGCCATTGTTGGTATCTGTGTGACTTAGAAAGCTTGCATGATACATCTTGCCAACATCTAATTTATGAATGTTATGTTTGTGTTCTCCCAGAGAGGCTGACAAGGTGCCAAAAGCTGATCTGATTCTCCTATACCAGTTGTTCTCAGCTCTTTACTACCCCAGCCAAAACTCAACCAGCAAGATGAGTTCCAGCAACCTCATCATCTGTGCTTGAATTCAATTGAGGACAACCTGCTCCTTCTGGAAGCATATCCTGATAGAGATGACTGACAAGGTAGGGTGAATTTACCAAGTGGTTACAGCCTTGAGGGTCCATCAGAGCTGTTTTGTTCAGAGATACCTTGCTGAGCAAATCTCTTTTGAACATATACTTGTGGAGGAGTTTCTTGGAAGAGAATCCTCACAGTGACAGATTTCTATGCAAAAGGAAAACTCAGATGGGAAGGGCTGTTGGATATGCTTACAGCCACATGACTTGGAAGCAGTGGTTTTACGCGTGCAGATGAAGGTGCTGGTGGAGTTTCTCTTTGAAAAATGTGGAAATATTCAGGGAGAAGGAGTCATGATTGTATTAGTCCCTTAGATAAGGCGTAGCCAGTACTCACCAACAAATCCATAGGTATGAGGATGGACTGAAGATTTCACGTAGGCTGGGGATCCTTGTCATATTCTTAGTGTGTTACTTCCTAGACACCTCATGCGAAAGAACCTCTGGGCATTCAAGACTTGATAACGGTTTTCAAACTGGTAGAAAGAAGAATCCTAGGGCTTTGTGTGGATTTTGCTTTAGATATTTTTTACTTCCATGAAATCACCTAGCTGAGTATGCTTTTGCTTTCTAGTGCTGTGTTTGGAAGAGCAAGTAATCTTTGAAGAAGAAACAGATAAGGATGTTCAGGCAGAAATAGTTTTGGAGGCACCATCTTCTCTGCTCAACCTTTGCCCAGAAGAAGCAGGAATGGAATCAGAAACAGGAGAGATATGTCAGGTTGAGAAGACAGGTGCTTGCTTCTCCACAAGCAGTGGTTTCCTTGTCTCAGCTAAAAGTTCCTATGCTGTGAAATAACTCTGCAGCGTAGACACAAGATCCAACAGAAGCAGAGTTCAAGTAGCTTCTGTGCCTGTAGTAATAGTTCCTGGCCTTAGATCTCTTATGTGTTTTGTTTTCCCAAAACAGGAATGATGCATAATAAAAAAATTGTTATTAAAAGTGCATTAGGCATGTGCTTAATCAAACAAAATGCCTACAAAACCTCAAGGGTAAGACAGGTTTCAAAAGAAAGTCCTCCTTGCTTAGGAGATGATGTTGCTGCCCAAGGTATCTGCCAAAGTGTTTATTGGAGAGGAAGAAGAAGTCCTAACATAAAGAAACTGTTACGTCTTCACTTGCACTCCTTTCTCAGCATTTATCTCCACCATGTCTCACTCTCTGATGCTTTCAGGCCTGTGGTGCCCCAGCCTGAAAAGCTGCCCCACAGTTCCTGATACATCTCAGCACAAATTATTTAGACTTTGCTCTGAGGTACAGTACTAACCGAAGGACTGCTGGGAAGGGGGATTTGAAAAAGGAATGTTAAATATTGCCCAGAGTAAAATGCTAGTGGCATACACTAAGATAAAATATGTGTGTGCTCCCCATGTCAATTTAAGCCATACAGAGTGTCCTTCTTGAGACAGATATGCAACTATTTATTACATAACAAAGAGGTATTGCAGTCCTTGAAATGCTGTTCTAGCTCTGACCACAAACAGCTTTCAGACCATCTTCTTTGTCTTTTCCTCTCCTTGCCATGCCTTACCTTGTTCTTGCCTCCCCTCCCCAATGAGAAGCATGCACCTGTGTTTAGAAGAAAATATATGTTGAAGGATAAACATCCCTCTTCCTTATGAAGCTTTAATTTTGCACTTACTGAAACTCTGTAGGTATGAAGATAGAAAGAGACCTGGCTAGGTAAAATAATCACAGTTTTTAGCTATTTCACATGCTATCTAAATGAAGAGGCTAATTCCCATGTTATACTTGTTTCAGTTGTCAATAGTAATGGTCACTTGTCCTGTGTGAATTCTAAATAATGAGCAAGAATTTATTCCAACTGACTTTAGAAACTAAAATATTGGCAGTTCTTAAAAAGATTGTACTTCATATGACAGTCTGAATGATTTAGAGAAAAAAAATAAAGTAAAATAAAGGCAAAACCATCTAGGCCCTATGCAAAAGCAGTAATCTGATGCCTTTGTATTTTTTTCCCTGTACTGCCCACTAGAGAGCAAAATAGTCCAGGACAGCTCCATGCAAGCCACTGAAACCAGACAGCTCAGTGTGGTGTTTTGTAGAAGTACTGACATAAGTTTTGGAAGCAGTGCAGCCTTGCCAGATCTGTGTCTCTGCCCTAAGGAACACGTATTGCCTGCAGACATGGTTACTGGCAAGGGGGAGTGAGCCTTTGCGCACACAAGTTTTGAAAATAACTACCTCACAGCTACTCGAGCTGCCCATCAAGCCTCCCGAGTAGCAAAGGGATGCTCTAGATCTCTGTATACTGCAGTTATTACACATGCTTATTAGGCGCTAATTCAATGCTGTATTTGAAGCTAGCAATAGCACTCTCCTGTGCTATAAACAATCCCTTTTAAATTGTGTTTCCCAAAGGGAAGGAGAACAAAGTCATGCCTATTCCTGCCTATATGGTTTTATCAATACTTTCTGTCTCAATTATGTTATATCCTGATTTATTGTTACTGGTTTCCCGGCTGAGCTGTGACTCCCAGACAACCAGGTGTGCTCATTTCCTAGCATTAGCTGTGTGAAATGAGCACACAACTGCTGTAGCACTTCTGGCACAGGCTGTAGCTTTGAGACAGATGAAGGGACTCTTTCCTCAGATCCCCTGTCCCCATGCCAATCTCTCTGCCCTCTCTACCCTTTGCCTTGTACTGAGCATGCAGAGGTTCAGGAGACATACTGGTTAACCAGCTCTGTGAGAGCATGCCCACCACCTGGCAAATCTGAGAGACTGCTCTAAGATCTGTGCCCTGGGAAGCTCATAAAGGAGGTTCTTCTACAGTAACTTTTAAGTCTGCTTTGCTGGCTCAGTCAGTTGCAGTAAAGTTTCCTGTCTTCCGGACACTTGTTCAGCTGAACTAGTAAATATTTGATGCCTTACCTTTATCCATATCTATCAAATTTGGAACAATGTTATTATCAACCCTTTGATCACAGTCTTTACCTTTGGGAAGACCGTGATAGTTTAGCCTGACACGATTCCTCTGTCAAATCTCTCTCCCTTTCCTGATGATCCTGTCCTTTGACATTCTTTCCCTCTGACTCTTTCATGCTTTCCTGTAACAAAATCCAGGTAGTGGCTGCACTGTTCTCCTACTAAGCAATTCTGAAAACTGATTTCTTCTACGATGCCTATGGGAGTGATTGACACTGATATTTTGCTCTTGTCGGGGACTAAAGCACAATCAGCCTAATTTTCAGTTCTGTAAGTAATGGAGTTTTCAGTTCTGTAGCTAAACTCTCTCTCTCTCTCTCTATATATATATATAAAATAATAAAAAAAGTCAAGTTAGCAGAAATGAATTTTTTTTTAAATTTTGTCACCAAAGCCAAAGCAAAATTCAGTTTCTGCCTGTAGATTTTTCAGGTCATTCTAGGAGGACAGGGATAACAGTGAATTTTAAGTTTTCTTAAATTTTCTTGATACCTACAAAATTCTAAACGATATTAAGGATTTCAAAATGAGGGGAAAAAAAAAAAAAAGAGAGAAAAATTCAAAATGTTAAACTGAAACATTTTAACCAGTTTTGAAGTTCTGTTTCAATGTTGGAAGGCCAAGCTAATCTGATAAACTCAAAATGCAAATGTTCCATATTAGTTTTTCCATACACCATTCACAGTGTGAAAAAGCACTCCATGGAAAATATGAATCCACTGAAATTTTCTGCTGTGTTTTCTGTTCCCCATCGGTTATCTCCTGTCCCCATTGTTATCTCTTTGAAGCAGATAACTCTATGATTACATAGCATCTAGAAAGATGGGATTTTGTTCTCTTACTGTGACTTGTATTTCTATCTAAAAGAAATGTAAGGCCAGGATTTCCATCTCAGTGAGGTTAGAAATGCCCACCTATTTCAGGTCCTAGGTTTTATTCAGTGTTCAGTTTACTTTTCTGAATTGCTACAAATCCAGATACTACCTCCACCTGAGTTTCTCCCACCCCAGCCACCCCAGCATGTTAGACAGTAGTTTTTCCTCCCACCCAAGTCATTGCATGAATTTCCAGGCATCCCTAATGGAAGTTAATGTCATGAGAGTTTTTCACCTATCTACACCACCAGGGGAAGCAAGAACCCACGAAAAAAAGAGGCACAAAAGTGCAAACAATGTGGATAATTACCGCATTTGCAATTTTGTTTAAAAGGTACTAAAATAGATAGTACTAGTTCTGATTTACTGTTTCATACAGTAACTAACTTTCTTCCATTTATGTTAACTTGCAGATTCACTCCTACTTCTTGTTTGTCTGATTATTTTGATCCCGTGTGCATCCGTTGCCCATCTGGAGGAGGATTGCCTGAGCACCAGTTATCTTTCACTGTCTGAAGTCATTTACAATGATGATTTATGTCCCTGAGTTTTGCTCCATATACAGCAGTACAAATGTAGTAGACATGGGTGGATTGCATTTCACATCTGTTGTCCAGATGTCTTCTGCTTCTCATTCCCTCTTTTGAGAGACTAAGGTCAGATCTGATAAAGATATCCATAGCTTTCCTTGTACTGCTTGTGAGTAAACCCCATCTCATTTGTCACGCATGAAGTTCCCTGTCCAATTTTCATGTGCATCATGTGCTGGCAGTGGGTGACCTTTACTTCAAGGTAGTGAAGGCCTTCTAGACATCTGGAATAATAAAGTCATATGTGCGTGGGACCTTGAATGGTCTGCTCAGAAATACTGTACGTTTAATAAACATAAAAAAAGTCTTACTAGCTTGTGGCTTAGCTCACAAGCTCTGCCCCGACATTTTGTGCACAATTTTCCTAAAACAAAAAGCAAGCTCAGAATGCACATCATCCTGCATAAAAAGCCTCAGGAAGCTCATTATTAGTGCTGCATCTGTCTCTTTCAACTCTTTCATCAGGGAACAAATTTTCAGTGAGAGAGAAACTGGTGTAAAACTGAATTCCTGCACCTAGGGGTACATCAGAACAGTCTCTTTTCCCTGTAAAAAGGCAGCTATGTTTTGAATATGTAATTATGTACTCACCAGACTCAAGGCAGAAACATGTGTTTCCCACTTTAACCCAGTAGAAGTCAGCATCTTCCCATTTTTGTCTCTGGGGACAATTGCTTTTAACTGAATGTATCTACATGAAAGTTCACTGAAGAAATTAGGAGAAACCTGTTTCCATACACTCTAAACTGCTGATGAAACCACTTTCTGAGAG
Source organism: Odontophorus gujanensis (assembly GCA_013399175.1). Lineage (NCBI taxonomy): Eukaryota > Metazoa > Chordata > Aves > Galliformes > Odontophoridae > Odontophorus > Odontophorus gujanensis. Next base: position 50,718 of record VXAB01008023.1, read on the forward strand.
GTGGATAAGCCAAGTTCATTTTCCAGTTCTGAGCCACAGAGATGGGAATGGAATGGATAATGACTGAGCTGGAAGAAGAACAAAGAATTGTTAGGAGATACTGTACCAAGGTAGGTTTTGATTAAAGAAGCCTTTCTCATCGCTCAGGAGCTAGAGAAACTCCTCAGGAAAAAGTAAATAAAAATTGAAAAGCAGTACCATTGGTATAAAAAAAGTTATGTGTTCGAAAGAACACATACTTCTATCTTCCTTTAGGATGTATGTGACATCCTTGGTTATCTCAGGAACTGAAACTCCGAAAAAAGAAAATAAGTCACTGTATTGAAAACAGAAGGCAGAAAAATAATTTTCTTCCCCAGAATTCCCTAGGGAAGATTTGAGTTCAAATTGCTTCACTCAAAAAAGCAATGTATTCCCTATTTAATTAAGTATAAAACCCAGACGACAAGTAGTCTTCCATGTCTGATCTGGAAATACCAATTGCCCCAATCAAAATGGATCATGTAGGTATATGGCACTTCAAGAATGGTGTTAGCTCAAGGCAATTCAAGCCTGTTAATTTGATTCTTGTCAAGAAAATTATAAATGACCAATTTTTAAAAGGGAACAAATGTGATGGTGGTCAAAGTTTAATTAGAAATTATGTACCTGCTCAGTTTTTAATTGCAATTGAAGAAATGCTGTAGTATTGTAAAAGAAAGAAAGAAAAAACTGTACTGATAAGGTACAGAAAAGTTGACGTAAGTAAAANAGCAATGTATTTCCTATTTAATTAAGTATAAAACCCAGACGACAAGTAGTCTTCCATGTCTGATCTGGAAATACCAATTGCCCCAATCAAAATGGATCATGTAGGTATATGGCACTTCGAGAATGGTGTTAGCTCAAGGCAATTCAAGCCTGTTAATTTGATTCTTGTCAAGAAAATTATAAATGACCAATTTTTAAAAGGGAACAAATGTGATGGTGGTCAAAGTTTAATTAGAAATTATGTACCTGCTCAGTTTTTAATTGCAATTGAAGAAATGCTGTAGTATTGTAAAAGAAAGAAAGAAAAAACTGTACTGATAAGGTACAGAAAAGTTGACGTAAGTAAAATGATTCTCCTGAATACATATTCGTAGACTCATTTCTAACAAGAGCTTCTGTCACTCACGTGGGAGTGAATCAGTCTGTCAGCACTACTGAAGCAAATCCAGGTGGAAGGAGACGTTAGAAATCATCTCTGCAACTCTGATTGAACAACACATACCCCAGAATTAACGGTGCTATTCCAAAGCAACATTAGCCAGTCCTCTCTGAAAAATAAAAGGTTTTGTTTTGGACCTACAACTAAGCTGTGAAAAGCATTTTAGCAATTTTTCTCTTATTCCAGATTTTAACAATTTCAGAATTATGAGAACACAAAAATAACCATAATGGTTTAGGCAAGGGATCTACTTAATTTACTGTTCACTTCCTATGGTGATGAGAAGTGGGCACTTAGTGGAAGAAAGGGAACAGGATAAACTGCTGTGACTTTTCTCCTGACACTCTTCCAGCATCTGAGCATTTTGAGCTCAAGGAATTTCCTGAGTGTTCTGTGGTTTCTTGACTTCAGCACATATAATCTTCTCACCTCCTCAACATCCAGGATCTAGGAGTGCCCCAGGCCAGCTACACAGGAATAAGTTTCCTTTGATTGCTTTAAACCTGACTTTCATGACTTTCTTTTTGATGTAAAATTTCACTTGGTTTCTGCTTTCTTGGAAGCCCTTTCCTTGTTAGTGGACATACAAAACAGGGAGGCCCAACTTGCTTGGAATATTTTCCTTTGTTTCATAAGGCATTAGTTTCCATCAGAACATTTCTTCCACACAGACCTGGGGTTATTTCAGAATACTATGTCAATTTTTTGCCATCAGACTTGACCTGGTTTCTTTCAAACCTCATTTGACAGAAGAAAACAGTGTGCTACATAATTCATTAGATACCAGAAGTACATTAAAAATGTATTTGACAAGAACTAATTCCACTAGGAAATCAAATAACAGCTTATTTCCTCAAAGCAATCTTGATAGATCTGATCAATATTCAACATTTCAAACTTTCTCTATATTAATCGAGGTGGGAAAAAATCATAATCCTTCCTATGTTAAAAAATTAAAAGTACAAGGTCAGTTGAACAGTAGGAACTTAGCAAAACCAAACAAACAGCAGTGTGCTCAGACCTAAAACATACGTACCTTCAGGCAGCAGCCTGGAGAAAAACTAGTTTGTTGAATTATTTAGTGAGCATGGCAGATACTGGATAAAACTTTTTTTTTCATCTGTTTGGATTCAGATAAATGGCATATATAGCCCACCTGTGCTTGCCCTCCTACAGAAACAAACCATACAGAGAGAACGATGATATGGCAGTTCCCTTAGTGCTTGTGGTTAAAGGGTGAGCTTTCTGAGGGTGGGGGGGTTTGCTTTGAGTTGGTGTACTGAAACAGCACTACCTTATGTCAGGACATTTATAGCAATTCACTGTATGCTTTGAGCAAACTGTCCAGAGACCTTCAGAACCCACTTTAACATCAGCCACATATAAACTATTGATCACTGGGCTGTTTAGATCTGTTTCCTTTAGCTCCTCAGATTTGACAACAAACGTGCTACTGTAAAAGATCTGGAATTCAATCCCATGATGTTTTTCAGAGGGAACATTTCTTTGTTTTTCTGTAAGGAAAAGCCAGTATGGAAGAAATCAAAACATCCTGTAGAATCATGTCAGTCTGGGGATCTGTTCAGCAGAAACAAGGCAGCTTTCCCAGGGGAATTTTCACTGCTCTCTTTCCCATCTGATGTGCTCTCCTCGAGCCTGTGTAGAAAGCAGCTCTGGAGCCTATAACCTGTCAGCCTGGGTCAGCATCCCCACGATTTGTTACAGTGCGGTGGGGTGTCTTCTGTAGGTGCTAAGGGGAGGAGGCCATGTAGTAGGGGTAATATCACTCCTTTTCAGTTAAGTGTGAAATGTACACGAGATTTTCCTCTATGCTTTGTTTTGGAAATGTTCAGGGGATTTTGACATATCAAGTTTGTCCTTTGAAAGGGGAGGATTTTATCTGGGGGAGGTGAGCAGCAAAGAAGACAGGAAAGGAATGGGGAAAAGATTCCTTATAACCTCCCAGTTTGAAATTCTTAGTGGATAAGTGTTTACTTTCCTGTTACAAGAGCGTGTCCTGCAGTATGTGGTATGCTCTTTTGTAGGAAGAATCTTTCCATAATAGATCAATGGGCTATCTAGGACAGCATACATTTTCAAATCCCAAACCAGATTTTTAATTAGAAGGCATTTCCTTTTCAACTGCATTCATGCATCCCATCAATACTCATAACATTTCATCAATAATTCCTTTCCTACTCAGACTGAGAAGTGTGTACCTTTCCAAAAGGCTCTTTTGCCAATTAGGATACTAAATGAAATGAGCAGAGCTGCAGAAGAGCTTAGCCCAAGTCTTACCTAGTAAGAGCAATGGGAGCTACTATATATTATAAAATGATGAAACCTCTTCTTGTTGCCTGCACAGAAAGTGTCCTAACTTTTCCAGCTATGATTAAGATGGGAGAAGAAACAGATTCTAGTGAGGAGAAAAAATGCATATGTTTCATGCAAAAGAAAACTGAAGTAATGATTAGGGTTTGGGGTTATTTTTGTTTTTCTTTGGAGTTTTTGTTTTTTTCCCTAGTAAATGTTATTTACCGTCTAGCTTAAAATGAAAAACAAATTGGAAGTACAAACCCAGACTGAATTGAAAAGAATATAATCTGTAATGAAATGCTAACTCTAGATAGATGTTGAATATTTGTATGTAAATATTAATACGTTTTAATTTGATGAAAACAAGAAATCAAAACTGCTTAGTCCTGGTAGAATTTTTAGCTTGTTTTGTATGACATTTTATTAAAGGAGGTATTAGCAAGGAATCTTGTTTTTTAAAGGGATGTATCAAGTGTTGCGTGATGCAATTGTTTCCTGCGAACATTTTTCCCATGATCAGATTTCCATCTACTCTCCTACTAGATGCTAATTCATTTGGAAGCAGTTTGTCACTACTGAGTCCAATTATTCAGTGTGAGTTAAGAGAGCTTACAAAGTCTTGCTTTGCAAGAGACGTGTTGTTTTTGAGGTCTATTAAAAACACTGCTTAGCTTTCAGTCAGATGCCCTGTTTCATATGCCATTTGCAAACTTGTTATGTAGATGGCTTAAATGAATCAGTATAAGTGAAGTGCTGTTCATGAACACTTACATTTATTTATTTTTATATTTTAGCCTGCTTCTATTTCATTATTTTTTCATAGAATGTGCATATCCTGTTCTAGAACTGTGCTTCTGGTTCAGAGAATTGGTGCCTGGAACTAGAATAATACAATACAATTACTCTTATAAGCCAAGGATGTGACCTGTGTTGTGCTTTTAACAAGAAAAAAAGGGTTATCTGTGGATTTCAAGAATAATGGAAAGGAAATAGAGAAGTTGCTGACTTAGCCTAACTCTGGAATCAGGTTTCATAGGACATGAATTTTTAAAAGAATTTACTTTTATTAGCTATAGTTTCACACCTTAATGTGAATTATATCATGGAGACATAAATCATGTGAACCAAATTTGATCTTGATCCCTGTCCCTATTTAGTGACTCTTGGCTTTCAAGGTCACCTTACCAATAGACTGAACCAGGCTTACATTGCCAATCATGCAAATAATTAGTACGAGCAGAGGTGCTGAAAATGTTAGAAGAAAACCAATGACTAACTGAAGTATTTGCAGTAACAGAGCCCAAAATCCTTAGGTAATCTACTTTGTTACCTCAATGTTATTCAATACTTATATTTCTTCATTAACTTCAATTGAAAACATAGATTTATTTCCAGCACTGGAGGATGAAATAGGGGGTCAGGAAAATCCATGTTATCTTTTTCTTGATCTTTAATTTTTCTTATGAATCACATAGGAATTTTGATCCATCAGAACACTTGCAGCTTAGTCATATCACTGACCATTTATTACTGTAGTACATCTTCCTGCAGAAAGTCATCTGTTTTGTAATGGAGAACCACAATCCTTTCTGAAGAGCTCCAACAACCCCTCCTTATCTGAATGCAGGAAGGAATATTACAGCTGGTGTTCTGGAAACTTTTGGAAAGCATCACTTAATAAGAAATATGAGACATAACTCTTGATCTAGTTTTCCTCATGATCTGAGCAATTTCAATTTGGTGTGCAAGTGCAAGACTGAACTACTAATAGGGTGTTAGCTCAGCAGTTTTAGTCATGAAGCTCATCTGAGCACAAAGCTGTACATCTGGAGATTCTGCATGTGTATCACTCAGACTAGGAAGGGCAAAGCAATGGCGAAGTTACTGCCAGAGATATTTGTACTTTAACAATTCATATTGTTTCTTTAGTTTTTGGATCCTTCAATCTGTTTTGATGAAAAGCTAGTGACAAAAGTATGAAGATGGAACAAGCAACAGTTGTGGGAAGGCTCTACCATGGCTAGTGAGAAGGTGCTGGTAGTGAGAGCTACAGATAGTGGTAAGCAATATCCTATCCTGCAGAAAACAAAGGAAGAAAGTTCTAACACCTACCATCAAGGTGAGCTATAACTGAGACTGCATTGATTTGCCTGTTCAGAGAAAGCTTTTTATTCAGTGCAGTAGTCAGAAATGGCACTGTGCTACAACACTGCATAATTTTTGATGCCTTGATTTATGAATCCTTCTTGCTAGGCAATGGAAAAATCTGCCTGTACTGCTTGGTTTTTTAGAGAATATTATTTCCAGAAGAATCTCATTTAGTTCATAGTACTTTACCCTAAATATTAAATAATATTTTCTCATATAAATGGTGATATTTCTAATAAAACTGCTGTCACAACAGATTAGAAGAGCCTTCCCAGACACATTGCAATAACCCACCTCACTTGACAAATATGCTGCTGTCCTCTGCTCCGTATTTGTTTATTTTGACTCGTGCCTTTAAGGCTTCAGGATCTGATATTCTCTAGACTAACATTTTGAAAACTATACCTTTTCAGGCACGTTGTTGTGTTCCCACAGATCTGATCTCTGTGAGTCAGCAGAAGGTACCTGGTTTTCCAAATTATTTGTAAGCCTGTTCATTGTTAGCATGACCCATGGTACTGTGAGTGCCTGGTGCAGATCAGAACAGCAATCACTCTGATGACTGTACAAGCACCAAATAAAAAGATGAGCGGAGGCTCCAAATGCATGAAGGTCACTAAGGCAATAGCATCCATTTGTCCTAAGGAAATTAACCCTCCAAACGCTGCTTTCTATCAGCTTGTTTTTTTCCGAGTTTGTTTTAAAATTTTTCAGTGTAAGGTGACAAATGCTCTCAGATTATTTGTTTGCCTTAAGAGAAGCAATCAGGAGATAGAAACTCTTTTGTAATTCTTAATGGATAACTGTATTTTACCTAGGGAAATCAATTACTGTCATTCTTTCATTCTCTTTTAGAGGTGATGTAATATTTGACTCATTTTCCAGGTAGTGAACTGTAGCATGGAGATGTGATGTCCCAGGTCCTTCAGGGAATTGGTTTCAGTGAAAGTGTGAATTTCAATGATTTTCCAGGCCTGTGAAAAGCAACAAGCTACAGCTTCCCAAATTCTCGGTTAATGATGTCCTACCTAAGATAGTCTGCTTCCTTTACCCACTGGCAGAAAAAGAAAGAAAATAGTATTGAATTAAGCTGCCACAGGTCAGTCCAGGAAGAAAAATTTTCCATCAGATAAAAGGAATAACTCCAGTATCTCTGTCAGGGCCTGCCAACAGAACTACAATGGAAGGGGAATTTTTCATGTATCAAACTATTTTTTCACTAATCTTATTTCAAGAAAAGTAACATAATGAGGATTTATTTGGGACTCTTGTTTTACTTTTCTTAAAGCCAGACAGAAAAGGAAATCTGGTATTCGTTTTATATCTACTTTAGTTCTTCATCTGACAACTTGACATGAGAGCAGACATGAGAGTATAGCTCATTCATCTGAGATCCTATAGGATTAAAAAGCAATATTACTTTCCAAATTACTGGTCTTATTGATCAGTATTTTTATGTACTTCTAGAGGTTTTTTATAGTTGTCTCTTTTTGTTGTTTTGTTGCTTTTCAAGTTGTTTAATAAAACTTTGAAAACTGAATCCTCAAGCGCCACCTCGTGAAAATGAATTATAGAATGGTGACCAACAAAAAGTAATACAGCTTTACTGACATTTGAGCAAACTACTACCCTAGAAAATCAAAAAGCGTTTTGTGAGTGCATTTAATAGTCTTGCAGCTTGGTATTTAGGTATGCTTCTCAAAGCAGTTGGCAGAATGGCTATGCATTGTGACTCCTATCACGAATTGGACCAGACTCCGGGGTGTATGCTCTGACATTAAATCCTAGTGCTCAGACTTATGTCAGATACAAACACTCGATGAGATAACACATGCAGTGACAATTAATGGTTTTGACTTGGCATGGCAGCATTCAAAACCCTGTGAGTCCAGTGAGAAAAGTACAATTTTCTTCATCCTTTTCCTGGGATGCACCAGAAGAAAAATATCAGGCATAGATATTAAGCAACTGGAAGGTCCAGAAAAGTGCTGCAGTGTTGAGAAATTCATTAAAAAGCAACTCTGACATTTTGTCAAATGGATAAAGTTCACTGATTGTGTTTTCTGTTTTATCTGAAATCCCTTGAGTTTTGCATGTTCCATATGTCAGACACATTAGGTAGGTTTCCCAAAATCCCACAGCAGAATAATAAGCTGTGAGCTTCATATTCCATCTTCATATATTTGCATAAGGTCTTTTTCCCAGCTGATCTCTGCTAGAGTTGCTACTTTCAGTTGGAGTTACTCCTGTGAAGTATTTCTATAGTTCTTTATTCAAATAATGAATGATTTTTAATTTTGTAAACAGATTTACTGTGGGGATATTACTCCCACAACATTAAGATTTTTCTCGTGATGCCCCAGCATTCTGCTGCCACCCCAGGTAATCCTAGTGTGATACCTCCTTCCAGCTCCTTGGTCACTTGTGGCAGACACCACTGCCTGTCTGAGGTAGTGACGGAGGATGTCCAGCTCTGTGGCATGGTCGCTGTCCTCTCACTCCTCACCACCAGCATCCCAAGCCCATTGCAGCAGTATGCCTGCCTCAGTGGGAATGGGTTCAGGCTGATGTACACAAGCAAGGGGAGGTGGAAAAGCTGGGAGTGCATATAATGGAAAATATTTAGACAAATTAATGAGCTGTTGTTGCTAGTGAGTCATCAAAGTATACTCACAATGGCAGAGTGTGATCTGTATTCCACTAGAGATTTGGCTATCTGAGTGTAAATGCCTGAGTTTTTGCAATGCCACCCCTTAAATACCCTCATGTTTTCCTACAGCAGTCTGCTTGCCCGCTGCAGACTCTGCCCACCACCATGTCCTTGGGAGCTCTGGGAATATGCTGAGCCCAGAGTTCATTGGGAAAACCAGGCTTACTCGGAAAGCTCAGATCCAGAGCTTCCTGAAATCAGTGGGAGTTACTCCTTGGATTTGACAGGCCATACAACCTAAGGGCGATAAGGCATCCCAATGGGTTACATGCATGGAAACAACTCCATCTCTATGGAACTCACAGTAGGACTCAGGACCAACTGCTTCTCCTCTGTAGCTATTACACGTTAGTGACTGGTATTCATGGAGAAATAAACATCCTCTCTGTAATTTTATAGGTTAGTGACTGTACCTTCAGAATGACAACCTCCTCTCTGAGCATGGATAAGAGAAGTACATTAATGTTAGCTACAATTCAGTTTCCCATACAGCAGAGAGAGCTTTCTATTTTTAAATACAGTAGATTAAGATAAACAAGAGATGGCATAAACCCAACCTGACAGCAGAGCCAAACACTCATGAACAAACATGGGAAAGTCGCCTTCTGGATCCAAGTGTTGGAGAGTTCCGGCAAGTCCACCTACTGCAGAAACAGATGTTAGTAATTAATAACTCAAGGTAGCTGTTCCATCCTAGATAAAAATGTTTGAAGATTAATCACAAGCTTCTGAGTAACTGTCATTTGTTTATTTACTTTTACCTTCCCTTTTTTGATATTTCTGCCACGTGGGATGGAAATGAGGATCATGATAAGCGAAGAAGCTTCATGGGAGGAATCTCACTGATGTTTTGAAGTGTTTGGTGATGGGGCTGTTAGTAATTAGGGGGTCAACATGGCACAGCAATGGGTCTATATTCAAAAAATGTATATTTATGTTCTAGGGCAGATTTAAACAGGAAAAATCTAAAGGTAAATAATTGCCTTATAGGCTCCAATTTGTGAACCAGTTCTGTTAATCGGTCCCCGGCAGTTTCATGCACACCCAAACCTCTCTGTTCATTATTCAGATCTATCTGATTTCCCTCTAGGTTTCATTCAGATAAGTATTATCTGAATTCACATGAAGAACTGTTGTGAGCTATCAGGCAGCTGTTCAGTCATGGCTGAATGGCAATGTGCATGAAAAAAGTATCATTGCATCCTCCACTCAAACTGAGATGGAGTCATCACAGCAAAGTGTCTAACCTATGAAGAACACTGGCATCATTTAGATGCAAATTGATGCTAAGAGGTAATTGATTATCTGTACACTGTAATGCTCCTGATGAGTTGGCAATTGTTAAAAATCTCTAGAGGTAAATAATTGCCTTTGGTACTCAGTTTTGTATATGTTTTAAGAATACAGTTAAAGCTAGTTAAAATGCCAGTCAAACCATTGCTTATTCTGTTATCCTGGCAATTTTCTATGAAGCAAATTGATAAAAAAGCTTTACACAGAGCAGAATGACTTTTGCTCTGTGTAAAGCTTTACAGTCTTCAAATATCTTACACATGCATCAGATGATATTTTGCTGTGGAAGATAATCCTGTTGTCAATTACTAGAAAAATCTTGCAATTAAATACATGGCTTCTATCCCAGCATATATAATGATCCCCTAACACCCAGACAGCAGAAGGGCAATGTGCTGAGAAGTATTATGCTTAATAACCACTCTCTTTATTTGTTGACTTTCATTAACATTTGTTGAGGTGTCTGTCTCCAGGTGCCAATACTTTTTCATGTTTAATTAGATTCCATTGAAGTCTCCATTGAAAGACCAGTAAGTTTGCAAGATAAAGCACTTGGTAGCACGTAAGGTTAAGGTAAGTTTGCTTGTGCCATCTACGCTCTGAACTTTGCACTGAGAGGCTGGGGTGTGGTCCTTCAAAAATGTTGTAAACACACACCAGTTTGCTTTCACAGCATCCTCGTTCCAGCAGGACAGGAAGAGTTTAAGGACTGCAAGTACAGTATAAGACATACTTTGGGGATCTCATTGCTATTATGCAACATAATTATATCTAATATTATCCAAAACCTGCAATGACATAGTAACACCATCTTTCATTTTTCAATTTGGCAGGAGCTTCTGGTAACTGCTGTCTCCTCAGAGTCAAGGGATGCTAACCCTTACCACAGAGAGCTGCAGGTGCAAACTATTCATCTGTACTGTGCTCTGAACATATTTGTCTCTGACTTTAGATGCTCCAACCCAGATGGTCTGACCTCTGAATCTACATGTTATGAAGTATAGGACCCAATGAGTCCTTTTAGGTTTAGCAGGGGTTTGAATTCATCAAATTGTCTCTTCTGAGCAAAAGTCATGCTTAACATTACATACCTAAATATAACTGAAATTTTCTGCCCTTTGTTAATTGTGTACCTTCTTTGTTGCTACCTCCTTTTTGGTTATGTCACACCGTTAAATGCAGCACCAAAATTTCCCTGATCCACTGGGTACATCCACTGCTCCTTCTAGGAGATTTTTAATAACTGTACCGTAAGTGTTGTAATGGAATCCCAGTCTGCCTTGTTGCATTAGGCTAAGGCTTGGTGCAACATCAGAAAGTGCTGTGAGAAAAGCCAAGGATTATGTATGCCTGTAAGCCCAATATAATCAGGAAGAATTTACAAAAGAAGTCTATATGATTCAATTTTATTTTTGGCAGGCTGCTGCTCAGAGGTTAGCTCCTTCCCCATAGAGTATCTCAGAAATGTGAAGCTGAACAACTAGTCCAGGCCCCATGCTGCAGCAGTACTAGTTAATACCAGGAAGACACTGGGAGCAAAAGTATATTTTCCTTAGATAAGAAAAATACAGAATAAAGTAGATTAATTAGAACAGCTCAACTTCAAAGAATCTCTGGTCTTTGGCATATTGATCACAGCATTCAAAGTGCTATGAGGGCTGCTCTGAAAGTAATGCTCCTGTTTTACGATGTTGGCTCACAACATCAGAGGCAGACATTGGCGGTATGGCAATAGGATTTGAACCTTCCTACCAATATCCCTTTACATTTTGTTGTTGTGTGACAGATGGCAGCAGAGGAGCAGTCTGACAAAATGGCATCTGAGGTAGAAGTGCATACGAAGCAATGGTGCGTCATTGGATTCCTCCACACAGAAAATATGTCACCCACTGGCACTCATCCCCACTTGCTGAATGCTTATGGAGACCAACAGTGGATGTGAGCACAAAGAAGGATGGGTGGTGATTTGCAGCAGTGGTAACAGTCACAATATGTCATGTCCACTGATGCAGATTTTTACGAGCGCAGCATGCAGGCTTTTGTTCTTTGCTGGTGAAAACACATAGCTAAAGGTGGTGACTATGTTTTGTAGCTGAGAATTTGCTCTATGAAATAGCATTTTTGTGGTCTTTGTATCCAGTGTATTTTTATGAAGACAAATAGGAGGCATTGATTCCATGGTAACATAACCCCTTAATTCTGACATTCAGTTAACGTTGACATTGAATTACCCCTCCTGAAATAAATAACAAAACAAAATAAAACAAAACAAAATAAAATAAAATAAAACATAACAAAATAAATCAAAAGGAGGGGATCCCTAATTGAATACTGAACTGTTCTGATGAAAAAAAAAGTGTTAGTAAATTGTAAGAACTCATCTGCCAGTGTGAATGGTTCACCAGAATTAAGGGAAACTGTAGTGTGCAATTAAAGTGCAAGTCCACAATTTGAATGTCACATTATTTTAAGTGAAGAAATAGAATTTCATGAATTCACAAGCATTGTGCGAAGTCCATGAGACAATATGGAGATGCAGAGATAGATTTCCATCTTCATCCTTTCTGCTGCAAAATAGAGCTGTTCCTAGTGAAGCCAGTAGAAAGAGAAGGTGCCTGAGACACTGGGCTTGGGCAGCAAGAAGAGTGGGAACTTTACTTTGAAAGCAGCCAGCCTTTGTTTTCCCTTCTTACTGCCTTTCCCCCATCAGTTCTGAGGGCTGCAGTGGCTCCAGTCCACTCCTGAGCTGTCTCTACCAGTGTGGAAAGCAGGAGGTGGCCTCAGCAGCTGGCTATGGGGATGCTCCAGCTGTTCACCCAGTGAAAAGTAGTGTATTTTCTGGGAACACCAATGGTTTTGGTTTGGATTAATGCTTTTTATTGGGAGAATAAAAAAAAGAGAAAGATGCTGAAAGACAGAAGCATTCATTTAGACATTTTAATAATGAAAATATCAGCCCATTTTGGGTCGACATTTTCTAAATAAAAGGCTCCTCATTTTCATTTCAAGAGAACGTTGTTTTCACTTAAAATTTTTCTATGTTTAAAGGAAAGGGTAACAAGAGAATAACACAATTGAAAGATTGATTTTTCTTTTCCCTGAGAAAAATCTTGAAGATTGACCTAAAAAGTTTATCATGGGTTGTTTTTTGTTGTTGTTCTTCTGCTATGAGGAAATTAAAAAGGAAAGAAGATACTGTACTATATTTTTCCTGTGCTCAGTTCTGACCTCCATCTTCCATCTCACTCTCTCCTGCCAACCAAATTGGGCCAACACAGTTATTCAACCAACCCTATCCTTGAACAGAAGTGTGCCAAGGAACGTGACAGCCAGTGAGTAATGTTTATTCATCACTGCTATGCTCTCAGTAAATCTTCACCAAATGCTCAGTGGCTGATAATCTGTTCCTTGGCTGCACAGGGCAGAGTCAATGATTTGTGTAGTGGTGTTGCAACCTGGGGTTGGATGTGGGGAGCAGTGATCTGTCCCTGATATTATCCTCCCCAGTTACAAATTGTTTCTTTCCTTCAGCTAGCAAGCCTGCTACCCTTACGGGGAACATCACAGAAGTCACATAGTATATTTCAAGAGAAAATTAATTGTGTTTGCTGCATGATATCGTGGAGTCCATAACTCAGCAGTGAAGCTGAGCTTTCATCACGTTACAAAGGAAGGCTTAGTTCATCAGCTAACCATGACATGTAAATATCTCTCTCCATTTTACTTCTATTTGCATTCCCTCAGATGAAGCTTTGAGCTTGCAGTAGCTTCAGTGGCCCACCTAGAGTGTTCAGTTCTCACTGTTCCTATTGGAGATTTGTTTTCTTATTGTTGTAAGGGATTATATTATTATATTAGCATGAGCTGTTTGAACAGTTTATTGCTAATTACACCAGAGTGAAGCGTATCTGTGATTATGTCTGAGTAGTTACAATAATGAGAATCCTATAATCTTTTAAATTGAAGCCAGAAACACTGTTTGCCTATCTACTCTGGGTGGAGAAAGAAACCAGCCATTGTGAAGAATAGAATGAGGGGTGTGTGTTTGAGGGGAAGAAAGATCTTTAGAGCTGCGCATTCCCTCTAGAACTAATAAATCAGAAACCTCTATGTCTATTTGGCTTGTTTCGTTGACATAATTGTGTTGCCTTGTGAAATGCACCACAAACATTTGGCCTTAAGACCATCAGGGAGTGCCTTGGGTGATCTCCATTCTCATCTAAAAAATTTCCTGCAGTTGATGACTGTGGAGATGTCCTTTGCCTTGCTGATTCAATCAGGTTTTCTGCAAGTATCTATGAGATGACTTTTGTGCTTTCCCCTCTTTTTAAATGCTGTTTCTTCCCTGAGCTGTCTCCTTTCACTTATTAGTCTTTATCACTTTACGCTGATGCTATACAACTTTATTTTAGTCTCTGACAGCATCAATAAGAATAAGTTTTTGTCTGAGGTTATGTAAGTGTGGTCTTGCTGAGAGCACACACGCAGTTGGGTTGGGAGCCCTCTTCATGGACAAGGAATAAAACATTAAATGAACATTAGCAAGTTAATTGCTATGAATGCCTAGCACTTAGTTAAGGTCTATGGGAGAAAAATCATTCCTGGTAATTCTCCTTCACACAGGTTTGCTTGGGAGTCACTCTTGCAGCTCAAGTGATTTGGAAAATGATGATGAACATCTTGGACTTTCAGACAAAGTTCACAATTTCATGGACTTCTCACTTAGCAGACAAGTCAAAAAGTCATAATATGAATGTTAGTTATACCCTCCTTTCTTTTTAGGTGAGCTTGGCCTCACTCAAAAAATTTGGTCATTTGTTATGTGACTTTTGCAATGCCTCTATCAAAATGAGCCTGGAAATTTAGTCTCTTGTTTGTCCCAGGCTGAATTTTGATTATTGTCCAGTTTATTCCCTTTGTTATGCCAGGATTATTTTTTCTTTTCCAGAGTTTAATCTCTGTTTTGCTGATGCTAGATTTCAGTTTATTTTGCCCTGTGTTTGCTGTACAGTTTTCTTCAGAAGCTGGAAGTCTCTGCAGATTCTCATAGGTATTTAAGCTCAGCACCTTTTTCTTCTTCACCAGTACAACAACACTGTCACCCTTCTATTGTAAAACCCTAAATAAATTAAAAAAAAGAAAAAAGAAAAAAGAAAGAAAAAATATATTGTTAAGCTTCCTATTTTTTCTTATTTTTCTGTGAGTTGAAAGATTATTCAGTATATTTATATAATGTGCCTGGTCATCCAAGGTCTCAGTGAAGCTTGGTGCTATTCACTCTGAGAATTGCCATTGAAATTCTCAGAGGCAAAAATATCTGTCAAAGCGTTGTCTTTGTGGATCCAATGCCTTCAGGTAGAGGAGTAACTTATTTGATGTAAATTTCATTGTATCAATGTTCTTGTGTCTGAGATAGCCCAGAGATACAAATGAGACAACAGCTCCAGAAGAGACAAAGGATATTTTGTTTGACCAAAAAGATACAGTTATAAAGACAAGCCCCCATTCAAATACTGGAAAACACAGTGTTGTGCATTCAGCAGTGCATATCAGGTCATTGTTGTTTTGGTTGTGGAAGTTATATATATATATGTTTTATATAAACGTGAATTGTGAGAGAACTAAAAGATTTCAAGGCCCAGTGTTGTCAGTGATTTTCGCTGAAGCCTGTCATTGAACACCTCCGAAGAAACAACTGGATATAGTATCTCTATTGCTTGATCTCATTTCTCTATCCAGATTATATGATAACTTTGTAAAAGAACTGAAATGAGCTTCACATTATAAGTAATTACTTTTGTGTGTGGTTTCAGAAACCACAGAACCACAGAATCATAGAATGGCTTGAGCTGGAAGGGACCATAAAGCCTGCTCAGTTCCAATGCCCTGCCGTGGGCAGGGCTGGCCCTCACCAGCTCAGGCTGCCCAGGGCCCCATTCAACCTGGCCCTGAACACCTTCAGGGATGGGGCACCCTCAGCCTCTCTGGGCAAAGATAACCACTGGTACAACGTGACCTAATCAACAAATCTCAAGAAATGTTTGCTGTCCCTGCAAGTGAAGAAACTTTTGTATTGTATTATGATCAACCTTATTTTATCTTATTTGTGATAGAAGCAAATAACTGAAAGTGCAATTCAGAAAGAGGAATTCCAGAGCTCTGCTCTGTGGTATGTGCTACCTTTGTAGGCACACAAGTCACCTCAGCACTCACTTGTAGGCTTATTCATCAAAACATTTTAATAGGCAATTGAATGACATTAGTCTAAGAGAGTCATATAAAAAATTATTGAGGAGAGGAATGAAGAGTTACTTTTTGGACCGAAGAACACAGATAACAAAGCAGAAGGGGGAGGAAAGTGCTGGCTATGATTATCTGCAGATCCTAGGGCACTGGGAGAGAGCTGTGATCAGTGTGCCTACCAGGGACATCCCGGTGCAGACCTCCTATGGACACTCTGATCACCCTGGGGAGAGGAACACACCATGCTTGCACCTACCCACTTTCTCCTTTCCTCTGTGCCTGGAGCCAGATTCTTTTCTACTCATAAAATGGCAGCTTGATCTTGATAATTGTGCAAATATGTGATTAATACAGATTGAGTAGAAAGTGGTTCCCTGATTCCAGTTTTTATTGAAGACCTAAGCAGAACATATGAGCAAAATGTAGAGGGGTGCAGCAAAGGGGCACAGGCCTGGGCTGCATGTGTTTGCATTGTAGGGATTGGCAGCTGGAAAGAGCTCAAGGGCTTCTCACTGCCACTCATATATCTGAAGAAGGGGCTGGTGTGCAGGAGAGGCCAGTTGCTTGTTTCTTGTCATCACCATTGACTGCTCATCTCAGAGAGGTTGGACTTATGAGGATGCTGCCTGAGAGATTTTCTTAAGGATTTATCAAAGTATTGCATGGCAAACATTTTAAGGCAAGGTTCAAGCATGTCTTTTGGAAAGTTTATTATTCACCTGGTTCTGTGCTGCTCCAAGAGCATCTCCTTGAATGATGAAGTATTGTGCTTAGTACTTTGCAATACTGAAATAAGGCATTGAAGCACAAGTAATAAATCCAATATCTTGTTGGGTGCATTTTTGGCTTTCTTGTTTATAAAATCTACTCCACGCATTTGCTTGAATGTCTCTACTACAGCATTTGTTAACAGTCACAATAGTAAATAAACAGCAGAAGCCTACTGCAACACATCAGTTTTACCAGTTGATTTTCTTGGTCTGAAAGCAGGTTGAAATCCTTACTGGACTGTTCCTGCCAGTTTCATGATGTTCATTTTGTTGTGGGTAAGAAAGAGTTTTGTCGGAGTCCTGGTAAATCTCATTTTCCTCTTAGCTTTGCCTTAAATAGTTGTTTTGTTTTGCATATAAGCTGAGATTTCAAAGAGAAAAAGGTTTTGCCTTTCCCATGTTTGCTGCTCTGCTAAAGTTAAACCAACTTACACCAGCAGGGAGTGAACATTTCTTCCCAGGTACACAGTGATGTATATCAAAGTGTTCAGGTTGCTGCAGGGTTCATTCATCCTCTGGTAAAATGTCTCAGTTTAGAAATGCACCATTCAGAAAACAGACACCCTGTTTTGGCTTTTGACAAGTAGTCCTCAATTTTTCTGCTTTTGCAAATAAAATGAACCTAACACTAGAAGCAAGCTGTTTCTTCCGGTGATTGGTATGTATTCATTTTATTTTTCAGAAGATTAAAAAAGAAGGTAAATTTGGTGATCTTCCTACAGAAGCAGCACTGGGGTTCAGGTTTTTAGTAATTCCCAGAGCAATAGACAGTTCTCCGCCTCCTCACTCTGCAAGATTTTGATGCAAATTTTTAAAAACACTGGGGAGAAAGAAGCAAATTCTGCTGTCACTGGTGTGGATCAGGACATGTGCTGACAAAATCTATGTAAACCAATGAGAGGTCAAAATGAGGCCCATCACCTTGCAGTTTGTGGATGCATATTGTCCAGACGGGGCTATGAATGCATCTGTGTCATGTACAAATCACTTTGCACAATGAGATTATAGACCTTGTTTACAAATGCAGTCTGTTTGTTTGTGTAATTTTGAGTCACTGATTAGATACTCAAACCCTAAGCAGAGGGATTCATAGACATGAGTGCGTGTTAGGTGCCATTCATTAAGCTGTAATCTCTGTTATCACATGCTGCCTCTGCTTAAATTGCAGGGCGGGTTATGATACATATTTTTCCACCTTTTTGGTCCATCTGATTTCTCATACCTACACAGAAATAACCAGATTGAAAATCTAGGACAGGAGGCTTATACACTTACACAAAGACTCGGTAAATTCTGTCAGCCTGACTCGCCAAACTGAAAATCAAGGATGCCTTCAGCAGGTCATAAATGAGCTCCTCACTACCTAGCATTATTAGTGTACCATGAAGCTCTCCAAGTCCAGAAAGGTTTTCACAAAGGCATGTTCTGGAGTGGCCCTGTGGCTCACAAATGGGAATTCCCATCCGATCATGTTGAGTTTACAGAAATATATATTGCTTGCATGTCTTTCACCTGTAGAGAAAATGGCACAGAGACCCTCAAAGAAGAGTAAGAATGAGAATGACAAAAATCTGCTGTACATAATGTTCTTAGTAATCTCTGAGAATTAATTTTCCATTTTTTTATTCCTGGGGTCGAGTCACCATCAGGAAATTAAAGAAGAGATTTTGAAAACTCATTACTGAAAAGAAATGTATTCTGATCTGTTGCATCTTGGCTTTACTTGTGGAAGGAGAGAGGGAAAATATAGTGATACTCATAGGAAGTTAACAGCACAGCTGGAGATGCTATTTGTTTGTCCAGCAAAAGGAAGACGTGTTGCTGAGAGATTTCCACCCACAGCTAGGTTGTCTTGTCTACAGCACCTGCTAAACCTCATGGCACGGGAAGACCTTGAGACAGGAAGGGATGAGATAGGGGCTAAAACAGCACAAAGAGGAAGAAAACAAAGTTGCTGCTCCAGAAAAGCAAATAAAAGAAAATTAAATACTAGGGGAAGAAAATGCAGTATTGAAACAGATGCTCCTGACAGCCCAAAGCTCAGGTAAGCATGTGGTGGCAGGCAAGCCACAAACCACATCATCTCACACGGCTGGCATCATTTTTCATTACTGTTGTTTACTGCACTGGTTGACACAGTGTCTTATGCACATGAATAATAAAATTAAACAGATGGGAAAAACCCAGTTCTGTTCATCAAAGAATTAATTAAAGGGGTTTTTGTTATTCATTTCACAGTAGCAACAGCACCCAGGGTTGCTGAGGATCACCCAGCTTTAGATTTATGGGATCTGCCCTTGGGACATATTTTCTGTAGAGCACAGCAGTGAAACTCTGAGTTGATCTAAAACCTCCTGATACAGAATTCAGACTTTAAGTGCTTTAGGAGAAAGACTGCCTACATGTTGAAAACATAACAAAATCCACCACACAATTTTGATGATTGTCAACAGCCAAACTTGATCAAGGGAAGTTCTAAGATGTTAGTATATGTTATTAAGCCCCCTTCTGTTTTCTCCAGTGGTAGCAATGTTCAGATTATTTAAGAAAAAAATATCTGTCATCCTGGCAACTTAGATGATGACTTTGAATCTCAGTTCTCTACTCCTTTGTGAGCATTTGAATTTGTCTTGGAAACAGGTAGAGTGATATAGTTCAGCTGGCACTGACAACTTCTGAAAGATGTCATGAAGTTTGACAAACAGAGCATAAATAGGATTATGTCAGCCTTGGAAGTATAAATATCTCTGAAGACATTAATGTTAGAAATAGAAATCTGTGTATGCAGACATGTATAATCATATGTAATATTTATAGATACATAATAAACATATGATAGAGACTAGTTTTTGGGGCCATAACACACAGTTTTATACTATCCCTTCACATACAAGTTTTACTGATTCTTTCCTATGAAAAAGCTTCTAAAAGTTCCTCCTATGCACCAGGTTTGAATTTTTACTGCATATACATTGTTAAACTGAAACTGACGTTTCTGTGCCACCTGCGATGCAAGAATTGCTCTCAGTGACTATTAACTAATGTAATGCTATTCTGAGTTAGAAAGAAGAAGCAAAACTTTGAAGATTTTTATCATGAAATTTAATACTATATTTAGAGTAGTGAATTTTTTTACTATGCCCACTGACTATTTTGAATGCTTTTCTGGAGAAAAAATGCAAATGCATATATTATACCTATCTTTAGACATTTATCAGTTTCTTTGTTTTCTCTGATTAAAATGCTCTCTGTAGGGTTTTGTTTTTCCATGTCTTTTCCAGTCTGGGGCACTGTCAGATATCCAGAGATATAGAGTTATCACTTTCCCCACTGTGGTGGTGTGTGGTAGAACTTTCTTGCTCTGCCAGTGCTTGCTGGTATAAGAAGCCCTAGAAAAGCAATGTATGTCTTTTTGAGTGGGTGCTGTTGGTGTCATTCCATGTGAGGGGCACTCCTGAGCTGTGCAGTCCTCTGAGGTGTGGGAAGCAATCATCCCATTCCCTCTCATGACAGGTACCTACAAAGGGATCTGATTTTTCAGCATGTTCCTAGCTAAATCCCTGGAGAGAACAGCCTCAGAAACAAAATGAGCTGATGGGCACTGAGATTCCCTTCAGTAAAGTAGCAGTTCCTCACAGCTGTGGTCTGGCTGGTTTTTGGTGGAATAGGAGAGGATAAATGGAGATTTCTAGCCTTCTTACCCCCAAGTGCTAAGCTGTCACCATGTCCTCCCACTCAGATGTGTCCCAGCTGACCCCATGGTGGTATCTGACCATATGGAGAGTAAAATAGTTGTCATTGCATGCGGCACTGGGCAGCCTGGTGAACAGGCAGGCCTGGGCATTAATCCCAGAGCACAGGCCCTGGATCTGATCTCCCATAATTCATACAGTCCTCTACTCAGTCTGCTCAGTGTCTACCCTACATGCTAGTAGTGATATAACTCCCTTAAAATGGTGGTAAGTTGATTTTAAAGTCCTATTATAGACCCTGTTGCTTGCAAGTATGTTCCAGGGTGTCATGAATCTGCTGTGCGTACTAGCACACCTAAATTTCCTCGGACAAAATTTCCCTTTAAACTTCATTGTTTCTTAGCTTTAAGTTTCACACCTGTGCCCAGGTGAAACATTTGTTTCCCACTTTTGCAGCTGGAAATTGGAGTCCATCTCTCTCCCACATGCAGTGAAAAAGGGTGCCACTTATGTTTGAATTGGTTCTGGGAGAATTCTCATTATTTTTTCCTTCAAAATCTTTACACCTTGCCTGTTTGGACTGTAGTGAACAAGCATCTGTTCTGCCCCTGGGGGAGCAGTGAGAACCCACTTGGCCAGAAATAATGCACTGAAGATCGGACATCCACATCTTAGTGAAAAGGAGAAGAGAAATGAAATTAATTTTGTTTTGGCTTTTCTCCTCTTTATTGAATATATGATGCCCTTGTCACATCCCTTAACCACATGCTTCTCCCCTCAGGCACTAAATCTTAATTTTACTGAAAACTCCAGCTCACAATCTTCCTGCAGACAGGGCTGAAGCACTGCATGTAGGAGTGATGCACCAAAACTAATGGAAAACAAAATTGTATTTTTCAGGCCTTAACATAGTGTCTGGAAAAATAATTTGACACCATGGGCTGTGCAGCTGCTGGGAGAACATGCTCTTGTGCCAAGAGAAATGTTCCCAGACTGCTGCTGGCCCTTGTTAAAGTGAAATGTATCTCTAGCACTGAGAGTAGTGAATATTTGGTGACAAGTGTTGATGACAGCTTTTTAGGTGCTATGGCCTTAAAGGGGGAAATAGTTCTGAGCGAATGCTTAATCCATGGGCTAGATCCGTCTTATTTGATAACTGGAAGTTAAGGAGATTTACAAGCAAAATGCCAGAAGTCCAAAGGCCTTCAGGGGCTGCAGGGTGGCAGAACGTCATTTTTGTGAACCTTTGGGGTTCTGCCCTGACTTGCAGGATTTTATGATTCTCTAGAATCTTAAATGTTACTTTAACAAGAAAAGCATTTATTTTGCTTATGTGCAGCATTATTACTGCAAAATTTACTTTTTATTTTTGTCTAGAGACAAAAGAGAATCAGGCTTTGTCTGGTACTATAGCCACTTAGCATAGGATCACAAAGTAACCAAAACTTGATTCTCAGTGTGGTTCCATTCTGCAGTAAAATAAAAGATAATTTTAATAGGCAATCATTTTCTCTTCCTTTAGCTGCACTTACTTTTACTGGAAAAAAAAAATCCCACCATTATGCTCCCTGAATTGCCCTTCCAGAGAAACCCTTTTAGCTGTTTTTTACCAAAGGTGTAATAGGCACGGAAACCTTCAGCCAAGAGGGCCCGGCTTTTGTGGCTGTGTACATACACACTCAGCCCATCTCTGCTGAGTGCAATACCATAAACCCAAAAATTGTTCCGTTTCCAAGGAAACAGCAAGCTCCACTTTCTGACAAATGCACACAATTTATTACTCATTTCTACTACCTCAACAGTTTGTAACAATTTTCTCCAGCTAGAAGAACATGTCTTTTCTAATACAAAATGAAAGGAGAAGCTGGCTGGTGCTGTAGGACAGAGCTTTCTCCAGGATCACCACGGTTTCACCCTGACAGCAGATCGTGCCCATTCATGGACCGCACCAGGAATGCTGTTCTGTGCCCATGATTCAGAGGTGTCCTCCAGAGGATGTGTGCCAGACAGCGCTCTCACTGAGGTTTTCAAAGGCTCTTAGGTGCCTCTTTCACCTTGAAGTCAACTCACTACCACAGCTGCAGCCTGTCAAGAAGGGGAACTGAGAGCTAAAGAAAAAGCTTTTCCTCTGTTATGTGGATGTGCTGAGGAGAAAAGTATGGCACTTGTTTGCTTGTTCTTTCCACGTCTCCCCACATCCACCAAAGCGCTCAGTGCGTAGAGAAGTGTGCAGCTGGGTGGCACCCCTGTCACCACCTCTGCTGAGTGCATTTGTTGAGATTACTGGGTATTACCAAGGCTGGAAGATTGTTTGATGGTGGAAGACTTTTCCTCTAGGAAATGTTTGAAATAGTCAACAAATTTGAAT
This sequence comes from Odontophorus gujanensis, assembly GCA_013399175.1. Taxonomy (NCBI): domain Eukaryota; kingdom Metazoa; phylum Chordata; class Aves; order Galliformes; family Odontophoridae; genus Odontophorus; species Odontophorus gujanensis. The sequence goes on from VXAB01008023.1 coordinate 73,447, forward strand.
TTGTCAACAAATGCCTAAAGCAGGAAAGTCCAGACAGGTAAGGCTTTGGGAAGTAGCAGCAAATATTTTGACTCACTTTTGGCTGTGTTTTAAACAGCTTTGATTTCTTTTTTTTCTGACCAGACCTCTGATATTGCCAAACACAGCTCTGGCACTGATACCTGGCTGTGTATTTGGTAGATCCTGCTCCAGGGTCAAGGGAAAGGGGGTAACATGGGATTGTATCTGTTCCCTTGATGATCACTGAACCATAGAATCTTTATGGTTAGAAATACCACTAAGATCGCCTAATCCAACAGCCAACCCATTACCACCACGCCCACTAACCATGTCCCTCAGTTCCACATTTCCATGTTTCTTGAACACCTCCAGGAACAGTGACTCCATCACTTCCCTAGGCAGTCTGTTCTTCACCTCTCTTTTTGGGAAGAATTTTCTCCTAATATCCAACCTGTACCTTTCCAGGTGCAACATAAGGCTATCCTACCTGTACACCCTGGACTAGGGAGCCTGCTTTGGCAGGGGGGTTGAACTAGATGATCTCCAGAGGTTCCTTCCAACCCCTGCAATTCTGTGATTCTATGATTCCTTCTTGTCCTATCACTCATTACCTGAGTGTGCAAGTGGTTCTCACTGCTCCGACTGGTCATACTCACCAGCAAAATCCAGACAGGGTACTGCATACAGCTTCCTCAAGGCAAGCATCTGCATAGAGAGTAACACTTTAAAGCCTGGTATACGGACATTAGGATAAACTGTGCATCTGTGATCACTGCGTGGCGGCTGAAATAACCACAGAGGTTCCTATGCCAGAATTTGAAAACCTGACTTTAAGAGGCATTATTGTGCCTGAGGGAAATGCTTCAGACTGAAGGAAGGTTTGTTTCTATGCCTAGCTATAGAATGGAACATAACACTCCCAAGTAAAGCAACCTCATATTTATCGCATATGGTGATATGGAGGACAGAGAAGCTGTCAGCTGGCACATACTGTGTCCCTGCTGGAGCTGTGCAAAGCTGTGGGACTGCATTAGAGGCAGACAAAAGAGGACTGTGCTTGAAAATCCCAGGGTGAGTACTGTAGGATCTGCTTACTCTGAGGGGCTGAAGGGCAAGCAGCTAACACACATTTAACCAGTGGCACTGCTGAATATTTTGGAAGATAGAGTTTCTATTTCAAACATGATCAAGATACTGAAAGGTTTAGAAAAGAGCTACAAGACTACAGTTTTAACATTGATAAGAACTGGGTAGGCATTCAGCTTTAAGACTCATTTGAAAGTTCAGGTTCTGAATTAAGTTGCTGATATCCCATAAATGAACCTGCTAATCTCTCAGATCATGGTGTCAGAAATATGTCATTTTTAGTTTTGACTCCCCACAAGAGCAATAGGGTCAGTTCTGGTCAGTTCTGTCTAAATTAATTGTCTCTTCTTAAATTTCAGCTGGGTCTGTTGGTGGAGATATTTTGGGTGTGTGTTACTTGTTTGTTAGAATCAGATTTTTAATTTAGTTAATTTATTTCTTCTTTAACTTAATACATGCTGTGTTCAATAGATGTAGAAAATACCTGATAGAGGTCTGAGTGACCTGGTCTGACTCTGTTCACGGCTGATGGTACTGGAGGAACAGATCTTCCGTTCTTCTGCAGCACCCATCAGAAAAGCTAAGGAGTTTAAATAACACAGTGGCTGACAAATATAGAACCTATTGTCTGTCTTCAGATCAACATGATTATTTGCAGTTGTTTTCTGATAACTACATATGATACTCACATCCCATTCAATTCAAGGTAATTGCCTCATGACAAGCAAATATTGTTTTGCAGTATTAAATAGTAATCTTCAGAAGCTTACACATAACTATCTCAAGTTATTCTGAAGCCAAAATGAAGTGTTAATATAGTTAGCGAAAGTGATTTTTGAATTAGCTAAATTATTAGAGATGTTCAGGAGACAGAAGGAAATCGAAATTCTAGTGGCTGTGGGAAAATATTTGCTCAGGCACAAGACTGTTATCAAGGGGATGAGGAAGCAGTGCTGGATATGGTGCTGTACATCCCCATGTTTTGTTTCTAGAGCTTTATTTGCCTACCAGTACAGTGAGCGGCATTAGCAAAATGTGATTAAAAACAAACAAACAAACAAACAAACAAAAAATGCATAGCTAAACCAAAATATTAATTGAGGCACGAAGAGAACTCAGTCCCAGAAGTCCTCAGAAATATATGATCTTTTCATGGCCAAAAATATTTTTGACATAAATTTCTTTTCATTTGAGAGCAATCAACTCCTCTCCCCCACCTCTCCCCCACCTCTCCTCTCCTCTCCCCCACCTCTCCTCTCCTCTCCTCTCCCTCTCCACGAGAATGTTGACCACAAATGAAATCTTAGGATCTAAATGTCTTCTTATGAATAGATTAAAACACTGTGGAAAAATTAGTATTACTTCTCCCTCACAAGTAATTTTCAAAAGCACATTTTCTATTTGGAGACACTTTTAACAGTAAAAATGCTGACTGTGTGCTGGAGAGGAGTTCATTCTGGCAGCACTTTATTCCATCCCCTGACAGGTTTTACTATTATGCCAGGAAATGGGGTCACATAGATTTATCTGTGCTGGTCCCATGCCATCATGGCATTATAGATACTAGAAGGTTAAATAAATACCAGGTCTTCTTGTAACAGTCTCATCCTGTCATGTGAGCAAAGTACCATTTATAATTTCATTTCAAATAATTAAATGATCCGATCACCCTGTTATTTGAATCCTGCTGAAAAAGACAGTGTTATCACAGAATTGAATGATGGATGAAACAAACAGTGGGAGAACAGTGGTGATATTTGTTTGTTGAGTGTTTTTTTTTTTTTCCTCCTTTTCTTTTGGATCAGGAAAAGAGAATAATATATTCACAGAATCACAGAATTGTAGGGGTTGGAAGGGACCTCTAGAGATCATCTAGTCCAACCCCCAGAGTTCAAATTACAATCACTATCCCATTTTGCACAAACCTCTGGAGTCTTGGAGGGCTGGTTAGCACTCATATAGCTAATGAAGAGCAAAGAAAAACTACTATTTTTACTAAAGACATACTTTATTTTTCTGGCTGGAGTTAGCTTACATTGCTGAGAAATGTGGCATACTCAGTTTGTTCCAATAAAACAGAGATAAAACGCTTTGAAGAATTACAAACTAAGATTTATGGTGGGGTGTAACTTAAATTTTCTTGGAAAAAAAGGGGTTATGATCATTTGGAAGGTTCCTTATGAGTTCTGGTTGATATTAAGAAATGAATGTGCCATGAATGACAGTCTAAAACTGCCATTTGATTTTGGGACTGCATGCTCTGTAGGATCGTTTTGGCTCCATACTTTCATTCCTGGTGTTGGTTGGCTGGTGGCTGACACTAGAGGAATTCGTTCTGAAAATATGTGAATTCAGAGAATGAAATCTCTTTCCAGGGGAAAGGAGAAGTGGTCACATTTGCAGCAGACCAGTTATCTCTATATCCTGTGTCTTAGCAAGAATAACAAAAAAAAAAAAAGAGAATTAGGGCCATGAGAAGGATGTAATAATGTGTTCCCACAATACTTTGAGTTGCAGAAGTCATCTAACTTACCTCAGGACAATTCTCCCTTCTGAAAACCTGCTCAGTTTAAGTGCAGATGAAGCACATACATAGCATCCTGTTGTTTTTTATTTAGGCATGCAGAATACCATGGTCTCCAGCCTGCGGCTGCTGATCAACAAGTTGTTTATGTGGCCTCCGACCTTGCTTGCAAAGTCAGGAAATAAAGAAGTTAATTCAGAAATTTGCAAGGGAATTCACAGGGAGCTCAGAGGGGAAGGAGATGCTTGCAGCACGTGATGCAGTCAGCATAAAACAAGTTGCTCAAGAGCTGTGAGAATCCAAACGGAGTCTTACTCAGCAGTATCTGCTGAAACTACTCTTTGTCTTTCCATAGTCTTTCTAAACCTTCACTGGGCATGTCAGCTTGTTTACTTGCACCACCATATACCTCTCTGCAGGGATGACTGGAGTGGAAGGCTGCCTGCAGGCTGAGTTCTGGCAAGGGATTAGCTCAGCTACAGAGACATCCATGAGGTCAGCGTGTGCACTGAGAATCTGATGGTGTGGGGCTGAGAAATTCCATTCCTGAGAAAAGCTACCAGAAAGGTCACAAAGTGGGTAAAATATTTGCATGCGAGCACAGCGAGACCAAATTTCTTACATTTGAGTTGTTGTAAAAAAATTGCCAGTGAAGAGTCAGAGTATTTTATTAACTCTGTCTGAATGTTGTGAAGGTGGTGGAAAGCATTAAAATGTTTTCGGAGCCCTGAGACAAAGATTTGCCCATAGCAACTGTAAGTAGGCCTCCCGAAGGTGGTATCAACTACGTGATCTCTGGAGGAAGACAGTATTCCTTTGGGGTGGACTTCCATCATGTGCTGCTTTGTGAACCAGGCTTGGCACACAGATCCATGAACCACTCACTGTTGCATACCTCTAACAGGATGCCTTCTGGGAGGACTAAGAAAGGTTTTGCATGATTAAAATTCAGGTGGCACTTGGCCTTATCAACAGTTTAAAAATTTATCAAACCACGGCCCATCAGTAATCACAGCAGCCAGCACTGAGGGCTTTGCTCAATTTCAGATAATAGCAATGTCACCACCATATTAACAGGAGAGATAGATGGGAATTAGAATATGATTAATCACTGGTAGCCTTGTTTGGCTGATGCATGTTTGCTTTTTGGATAATGTATATGTATGACTTCATTGAATGCGCAAGTACCTATTATGCATGTCCAGCCACACAATTCCTTTCAGGTTTAGTTAAACAGAATAAATAATTTTGAGAGGAGTGAGGCACTTGGAATTCTTTACTCTGATATCACAGACAAGAACAAAACAGTGTTTCCACGCAAAACGTGTATGCAATTTTTATCAGCATTCATTTTTATTATAAAAATTATACCATTTATTTAAATCATTGAAATGTTACAAAGATTCCATGTACTTTTGCTTATCTCTATACTTGTAGCTTTTTTCAGTGGTAAGAAAGTGAAAGAAGGTCAAGAATGGTATATTTAGTGAGACCTTGATTATTCAGAATTATAATAAACATCATTTTTCTGATAAAGATTTACGCTACAATGGTGAAAAACACGTCTCCTTCTTCATGCCTAAAACAACCTGACAAGGAAATCAAACTCGTGTGATTTTCTATTCATTTTTGGGTTCTACTAGAATCCTTAGCAAGGTAAATATGTATTTGCAAATATATTTTTCCATAAGAATGAAACATTTATGAATTTTAAAGATGAGATTACTCTGTAGAGGTGAAAGATATCAAAAGCTGCTTCAGGCTTTGTGACTTCCACTCATACAACCTACAGATTTTTTCCAGCTATCCAGATTTGATGTGTATCTTCTCCTATGAATATGACTGCAAATTGGTTCTGATCAGTGTATACTAACTGAACAGTTAGTGAAAGCCTCTTCTGTATTGTAAAGTGTTGTGTAGCCATGCATCCAGGCTTCTGGTGGAAAACTAAAATATTTTGAAGGGGCTTATCAGAGTTCTATTTCTTGTGCCTAAAACCCTACTCTACCTGCATGTCAAAGTTTCAGAAAAATATATCTTTGATGCAACATAATTCCAAGATGTGGAGAATTAAATGTTGTCTGGAGTTCCTGGCCAGATCAGTTGTCATTTCTAACATCCTTGTCGAGCCAAATTTCCATTTCCTGGGTGAAGTTGTGAAGGGTGTATGCTCTTGTGTAAGTGTACACACAGGTGCATATGAATGTTACAGTTCCTCGGGCCATAAAGTTCTATGTCTTGTTATGCATTTAACTCTCTCTGATGTTAATGAAAGATGTGAGTGCCTTTGTGGACAGATGTTCTAGAGGAGGGAATGTTTATCTAGGTGGACTTCTCTTGTTAATGCCTTTTATTGCATTTCTATAAAAAACATTTATTATTATAGGAAATTAACAGAAAATCAGCTCTCTGATCCAAAACATATTTCAGACTGTATAGTCTGCGAATAACCAACAGAACCAGAAACAGCTTAGGCTTTAAGGCCATAGGACCTCTTTGATTTTCTCTCATGCTTTGTTGAAAGCACCTAATCCCAAATAATAAAGTGCACAGCAGCACTCAACATCACACACTGGATCTAATGAATGCCATCAATAAAGGTGTGGATGAGACACTGTCATCCTTAGCTAATAATGAATGTATAAAAAAAGTTAACCGCCAATAAGAATGTCAGTGGCTTTAATGCTAGGTTTACTACTGCAATTTAAAGACTATAACATGCCCATTCCTTTCCATTTGCAATTTACTGTTTAGTTCAATCTGTGTAAAATGTTATGCAGAAGGATTAAATTACTTCTGCCATAGCCTCAATTGAACTCACACTATTAGTTTATGGAAGTTGCTAGTATTGATGTGAACACTGCCTTTTTAGTACCCATGTAAGTCTTACAGTGAGAAACAGAAAGGATTCTTTAGTACTTGGATAGTGGGAAGAAGGGAGAACACAAAGGAGTTGTATCAGGAGGAAACTGTGAAACTGAACGAAGTTTGTGAACACTCAGTGGTCAATATGAAATAACAGGACTCCAGATGTGGTTTTAAATTAATCTGAATTGCTTTTCTTCAAAATCTTTGCACAGAGCAGCTAAAAGAATGTGAGTTAGGGAAACATTGACTTCATACCTGCATCCTCACCAAAGCCATGATTTTCTGTCAACTATTTGAAATTAAAGGAAATTATAGTTACAAGCCAGAGAGAAAATGGAGGCCAGCTGGGCTCCACGAAGTCCTGAGGCACAGCCAGGTTCATGTGGCACTTGCCAGGGTCTCATGCTATTCCACTATAGCCACCAGGGAGCTGAGGTGTTTTCTGGCCCTGGCTCAGCATCATCATCACTGTGGTGGTAGAGAAATGACAGAAGGAAAAGGAATTTTTAACAGAGCACTCAGAGCAATCCATGGAGCAGAAGAGAAGCAGGGTGGATCTGCCCAAGGTCCTCTTCCAGCTCAAGCAGCAGCTACTGCCATTTGGGCAAGTCCTGAAGGCAGCACAGCAGAGGCCTCGGTACCATATCCTGGCACAAGGCTGGTGCACTCATTGTTCCTAACTAGTTTACACACCTACAGAACTCAGTGAGTGAGTTAGGAAACTCTACAGAGATCATAGCTTGACCATTACTATGTGGAGTGTTCTAGTGACAGATTTTGGGATCAACACATATGCCTCAACTTTCACTCAGAAAGCATTTCCCTTTTTGTATCTTCCATCTTGCCATCTACTACTCCACTTCTACTGCTATGAAAGTGTGGTAGAGACCAACATTTTTTTAACAGCTACAATCTGTTCATACTGCATAGCTATTCACCTGCTTCACTCAGGGACTGACACTGTCTTCCAATGCTCTCCAGTTGGGTCTCTATTTCTGGTAATGGGCCTTACTTTTGTTAGTCCATTATTCCATAATACAAAATTTGCTTTGTGTGAAAGTTCTTCTCAATCCTGGAGAGTGAAAACTGGGGAACTACAGCTCCATTCCATTGCTGTAAAAAGCCGTCCACAAGCTGTCATGTATCAGGCTCATGCTTGGTCAAATAACCTTTGTTTTCAAAGCAGTGTATTCACCATGCATTGTAATGCCTCTCTGCACTCAGAATCTATTTTCTTGCATTTATTCTGTGTCTTAATTCATATGCTTTTCCTAGCCCCTTCTGTTTTTATTTTTCATACAGTGGGCTCCTTCTCCTTGTATCTGTTGCTTTTTTAATTTTAGCTTTTCCTTCTTTCTGTACTTTCTCTTTTCTTTTAGATGCGTATTTATCTTTTAATTAAATCACCAGGAGGCATATTTAGAGCCCCCAAGGCTCACTTTGAACTACGAAAAGAAAAAGGCCTACTCTGTGCTATAAACAAAATGTTGATTTGAATTAATTGAAGGAAATGCTTTGCCTCTGATCGACTTATTTCTGAATAATTAATCATTTCAGCCAGGAAAGTAAACATTATGGCCCTGGATTTTGCTTCTGGTCCTACCAGTATTAGTCTGGAACAGTACTGCTGCTATGAGCTGAATTATTCTCATTTTTATGTTGATTTATGTAAAACCAAGATCTGGACCCAAATTACAGTGGAGAAAATACCTGTTGGTCCGTGTAATATCCAAACATCATGTAGTGCTGTTAGTGCTCTCCTCTATTTCCAGAGTATCAGAAGTGTTTCTCCCCTGCTCATTGCTTAAACGCAGCAGTAGCCAGAGTAGGAAACTGAGGTGGCTGTGGCTTCAAGAGACCATTGTCTGAAGAATGAGCACTGTAACAATGTGGTGGAAAAAGCCACTGATGGTTGGTAAGAACCAACCTGGGGAGAGTGGGAAAGAGCCCAGTGACCAGGCTTAAGGTTCCTCTCAGGAGAAGTCTATTGGGAGGATAGTAGGGGTATGTGCTACCAACTCTAGCATATCTTTGGCTCTTCAGTGCACTGGTCTAAAGGTAACTGCCAGTAATACGTCCAAATTGCGGTTAACATCCATCACTGGAGATTGAAAGAATGAATAAACAGCTTTTGGTGCTTTCTCTGTCCTTCCTGTGAATGTGAAAGCCCTGGTTCTTGACTCTTCACAAGTATGATGCAGAAGAGGAGGAAGACAAGTCTGTAAAATTGAGGGAGGGGAAGGAAATAATCCTTCTCTGAAGACCTCCTGGCTGAAAAGTACGGACTCTTTCATGTGCTATTATAACTTTACTCCCTTCTATCCTGCACCTCTTTTAGTAATGGTTGATGCTCTGTTCTCCTTCTACATGAACTTGACTGCACAACTGGGGCAACCACACGTCTATTTATATGACCTGGAAATGTAAAATTGAATCAAGTAATTCAAAGTAAAAACTATTGTTGACCAGAGTATATGAAGTTCTCACTCAGAAGAAACATTTCAACACAGTGCTAGAAACAAGAGGATCTCATATACATAGCAAGTATTGTGCTGTATAGCACTGTCATTTAATGTTTGCCATAGTTCATGACAAAAAATTACCCTCCACTGAATGTCAATTTCTACAAATGTTCATAAAATTAGATAAATTAATGGGAGAGGATCCTAAAGAGCAAAGAGAAATTTACAGAAGCTTTGGGAAGGATTATGAAGGAGAGGGAAATAATCCCTCTCATCTATCTTCAAAATCTCTAAAAGTATAGCAATCTGGAAACTTCTCTAACGTATTTAAGACCTAGAGGAAAGAAGTATTTCAAGGAAATAGATCTTTTTACTCTTGACCCTTTCCCAAGTGTCTGGGACATAATACATTCGTCAATCCTATTTCTAGTCTGTACAGATTCTCATAGCTTCCACACTGTCTTACTAACTTTCCAATTGCATTTTCGTATATTGCATGAAGATCAAACCACTCCTGGTCAGTACCTACTCCCAGCCCATACTTACTGATATTGGAAGTGCATTTAAAAAGAATTAAAAAGAAGAAAATATAGGAATCTTATAATGCAGGCATGTCAATGAAGTGAAAGAAAAGTAAAAGATAACTGTTAGTTTTACACAAAACAAAGAGGGAAAGATGCATGTATTTTGGCAGTATGTAAGAAAATTCCAGCTTCCTGAGCAAAATTACTCATTTCTTCCCAAGGCTGCCGCAGGCATAGGTTGGACTAGATGATCTTAGTGGTCTTTCCAACACTAATGGTTCTATGAATCTGTAATTCTGTCAAATGGTATTGGAGTAATGACTGTTAGATTTTTTTCTGAGATATAGAATAATATCAAGGGAAGAAAGTCTTCGGTATTATTCAAATTTAATAGAGGAAGAACTCTTAAAGACTATCGGTCTTTACAAGACAGTTATTTATTTATTTATTTATTTTATTTACAAATGGCAATTATTAACATGGATTAAAAGAACTGCTTAGAGTTTTCCCCCTCTGGAATTAGAAAACAATCAGGTCTGAAAAAAATACAAGCCTTAAAATTTTGATCACAGGATCAAAAATGAACAGAAAATGATTTGCAGTGCAGCATTAACACTGAAAACTGTGATACGTCTTAAGAGTTTTAATTCCTCTCTGATAATAGAACTCTTTTAAAGAGATTTATATTCTCCTACTGAATAATGTAAGCCTCGAATATGTATAGAGTGACTAGTTTCACAGTGAATTTTGAAAGTGTAGATGACCGGAGAAAGTGCCTGTTTTCATGCCTTTTCAGAAATAAAGTACAGCCCTGCATTAAAAAATAAACATAGATAGATAGATAGATAGATAGATAGATAGATAGATAGATAGATAAACTGACATTTCCACTTTGAGATTTAAAGTTCAACCCTGCATTAATGGAGATGTGGATGTTCTTTTCAGTGTATCCCTCCTGGCCTTTTGTGGTGTTTTAAAAATCTGATTAATCGTTTATTTCTGTCTACTCATGATTCTTTTCTGCTAGATCCTTCTTTTCGTACTTTTCATTCATACTTTTTAAAAAGTATGTCTCAAACAAGGACAACTGTCCTTCGTGCTGTGCAGAGAGCTGCTGATGTGCTGTTGATGCTAGTTATAGTCTTTATAAATAGTCTTATTATTCCACTAGGAAATGAATGTACCCAGGCCCTCTAATAATGGCTTTGAGAACACAGGTACTCAAAGGTGCTGTCGCCACCATTTTGTTGTCAATGTGGTGTAAAATACCATGGAGCGGAAACATCCCCATGCAGAATGAGCTTGTAGACCTCATGTTCAGCAGACAGTAGCTGTCAGTGTTCCATGAGCAAAAGCTGAAAAGATAAAGAAAAGGTCCTCGATGGAGAACAAGTGTCTATCTTTGAAGGTTCACGTTTCCTATGAACCCTGTTGATTTGATTCAGAGAAGGGACTTGCTCAAGCTTGCAGGCCTGACTCTTCTGTCCTGGAATTGAATGCCTGACCTGATGCTCAGAGCCTCTATTGACCTGCATGAGAGTCAGGGCCTCAAATCTGTGTCTCAAAGCATGACCAGAAACAAGTACTGAATAAATAAATATTTTCTCAAATGTATAGCTTTACTTGGACTGACTTAATAGTGATTCCATTTTTTTTCTCTTAATTGATTCCTTCCTTCTTTCAGTGTCTTCATGCTTTAGGGCTTTCCTGTTTTGCAAAAAGATCTTTAATTCTATGTTTAGCCCTCACCCCTCTTTTCTCTCTCATTTCTCCCAGTCCTTGTCTTTTTAGCTCACCTCACCTCAGGCTTATCTACTTAAAAGTAAAACAGGCTTCAAATCCACCTCTCCAACACCTCTCCTAGGTGTTACAGATTAGGTTGGTCCCGTAACCAAATTAACCTGATACATGTTTAGAAAACTAACTCTAACTGCTTTAATGTGTTCAATTAAGAAGTTCCCAGCCTGTTAGCTGAATCATGACAACTAGATGTGGTCAGAAAATGAGTTTATTCATGTGATAACTGCAAGAATTCCCAAAACATGGCAGAAAACACCTGGGAAGATATTGTTCATTCATGCTTGTACTGTTCCTGTGGTACTTTTTGCAGATGATGATACCATGAATCATCCTGCCTTATCTTATTTTCCCCAAACCATTTTCTTCCTTGAATTCAGATCTCCAGATGATCACTACAGTACCAGTGCCAAGCTGGATACGGTTGGTTTCTTACATGTTAGCCACAGGGTTGTCTAAATATTGCTCTGAGCTACTCAACTTACAGAAGAGTTTTTTCAGACCTGCTCTCATCCATGCAGGTGCAGAAGGCAGCTAACTATTACCATCTGCTCTGAGGAAGTGAGTTATCATGCAAAGCCAGAAAATAGACACCTGTTTGGAAAAGGAATTCACAATAAATCATTGCCAAATTATATTGCAAGAAGCGTGTGAGCTAACAAAACCAACAGAGGAGATGGATGACTCTTTCCACATTAGCAGAAAAATAAGGAGAGTAAGATGGACAAAGCTGTTGGGGTTGTAAATTATATGTATAGTCGGGAAACTGGAAACTCGTTTGGAAAGTTCAAGGGAAGGTGCATGATAGCTCTTCAGTCCCACTGAGGGTGGCTGCAAGTTAGCATTATCTACTGGGAAGTGCTATTTGTTCAGCTTCCAGTGAACCCTGGGTAAGTCTACATTGGACTATTAACCTTCAGTAGAGCACTTTATCTGTTATAGTTCCTGACTTTGAGTCCTTGGTCTGCAATCACTGCTGCAGATTCACTGCAGGGTTTGTCACTTCTGCTGAGTGGTTTCTGCTGCTTGTCATCATTCTTGCAGGAATGTGCCCTCACACCTGGCAAGAGCCCTTGTAACCTCACTAACTGCGCACAGCTCATCCAGGAGAAGGGGCTTGTGTAATTAAAAACTAGCTTGGCTGGCAATCTATCTCTGTCCACAACAGGAAAGTGAACTAAAATAACTTATAATTAAAACTCCAGTATTTTGTGGTAAATCTTGATAATACAGCCCTTGCTTATCAGCTTGGATCTACTCAATTAAGAACACCATATAAACGTGTTTATTTTAAGGAATTTTTCACATCAGTTAAATCTGTAAAATTCAGGCACGCACTTCAGACTTAGTATTGTCCTTGTACTGCCTTGGACTTAATTTCTTCTTTCCTGTTTTAATGTTACAGACCATGCTTCATCTTTTCAGTCACCACTGCTTCTTTGATTTTCTGAAATTAAAGTGAAACAAACAATTGCCTCTCTGAGATGCTGTGTTGTTGTGCTTTGTATAATGCACTGAGCAGATGTTTTCCTCCGTCCATGTGGCCTCTGTCTTCCACTTTACTTTTTACTGTTGACACAGATCCTAATAGCAGGTCCTTCTGACAGTAAACAATGATCAATCTACAGAGGAGTGTTTCTGTAGCTCTAAATTGCAGCACATGATTGTATGTTTAATACCTCAGGTTACTTGGAGGATAGTAGGTGACTTGGGAGAGGAAGCCACTAATGGAGCAGCAGGGTTATTTAAAGCTAGTTTCCTCCTTTGTGCTGTTCCTTGGGTTTGGAAGACACCATTAAACCATAATTTAGGCCTGATTTCATAAATAGAGCTTCATCTTTTTTTATGATTCAGTCTTTCCCCGTTTCAAATTTTCTGGGCATTTCCTGCCAAGCTGCATTTTTTCTTCCTTAGCAGATTGCTCTCTGCTGTCTCCTTGTTTCTTTTACACCAAGTCACCTTAGGCACCATCTTTGGAGCCATACCTCCCTTTGAACCATGAAGGAGCGGAATAAAAACTACTGTTCTAGGAACTGGTAATTTGGCAGCACCTTGCTCGCATCATAAATCAAACTGACAAAAAATCGTTAGCTATTATTTGATAGGGCTGGAACTGAAATGCATACTGAATTCAGAAAAATTCTTTTTTCTTTTCTATCCTTCCAAACAGTTACGTGTTCCTTCACTGCAAAAATGAGGACTGGCGATGTTTATCCCTGGATAGAGGAAATTAAAACACCTTTTCATCTTGTGTTCTGAGTATTATTATCTTAGGCTAATGTTTTCATAAGGCTTTTTTATTGTCTCACAGCCTGCTAGTCACTGAGAAAGTTGTTTCATCTCAATGTCAGAATTCAGCAAAAAGTGAAAAAAACTGGAACTGGATATGTCATTTTCTTTCTCATTAACAATATATTTATGGAATCTATCATAAAGAAAAGAAAAACTTATTACGAAGCTGCATGTGGTTCTGTGATACATATGAAAAATATTTTTATGCATGTATTACTTATAGACATCTCTAATAATGAGATCCTGTAAAGCCCACTGTGAGGATTTGGGAGGATTTGTCTGCTCACATAGTCAATAAAAAAAAAAAAGGCCTACCTCAGAAAAATGGGGCCAAGCATCTACATCCTGAAGGTGAAGTGAGAATGACTGAATGCTTCCTGGATTAAGAAGCCCTTTTGGGTAAACAAATGGAGTGTGTCCATCTGTGAGAGCTAGAAAAGAAGGACAAAATCCAAGGTTCCTATCCTGAGCCCATTTTCCAGCCTGCTGGCTGACTAATACTGACTGTTAGATCTGGAAGCCCAAGCCAACTGAGTTTGAAACTTGATTCTGGAGATAGAAAAAGAAAACCAAACCACTGCTGAACTGCAAGTGCAGGTTTGTTGCACTGCTGAGATGTCTCTCTGTAATCAACCTTGGACCTTGGGGAAGTTGTAGATCCACTGCACATTTCATGGTGAGTGGCAGCAGTCAGGTTGTTCAGCTGCCCGTGATGGGTCAGGAAATTGAGTAATTCCATACAATAAGAGAACCCTGCTAGTCTGCAATCAATAGCCTAACTTACGGGATTGCCCAGAACCGTCACATGTCACCAGTCAAAAAGCACAGTAGACTGGCAATGACATCTGGCATGACACAGTCTAATAATGCCAAACAGAAGGAGGGGCGTGCAACAGAACTCCGTTCCAAGGTTGGGATATACTCAAAACCATGATCAGATTGTCAGAAGCCTAGTGTAGAAATGTTTTCTTTGCATGGCGGGTTGTGTGAATGTTTGATTTCAGTAACAGATGTGATCATTTGTGGCTCTGTGGAACATTAAGTTTGCAGATGCTGGTAGGTGATAAAGTGGACCTGTTATCGTTTTGCACGAACTCAGTGCTTTAGGAAGTCAAGATCTTAATAGCGTTGGTGCAGTGTGGTAAGGGGCTCATTTGTTCCACTAACTCTGCCAAGGACCCTCTCTCCCACTTAGCTTTGGGAATCTTTGTAACAAGCTGTTGCAGATACAAGCTGTAGAGAAGTTATGGAGAAGTGGATATCCAGTTAATACAATCTAAACCTTATTCTTTAAGCTCGGGAGACGATATGAATCTACATACAAATGCCATTTCCAAAGGGACCAGAAGATTATTCGACTTTGCAAGGAAAGCCTTATAAGCTATCTGAAATTGGCTTTTTAACACCAATTTAATTTTTAAGTCCACATTTAGTTTTATTCCAGAAAGATACTTGGTTAAGTCAATTTTGTATTCCCCACCAAGCACAGAGAAGCACTGGAGAATTTCGTCATATTTCTCTTCACACTGTGAAAAGTAAATGAGTTCTGATTTAAAAGATTACAAATGCCACAAATTCATTGCCACTGAGTATTAATAAAAAGCTGTTTTCACATGGAAAGATCTCAGGTAAGAGGAACACTTCTGAGAAAGATTTTAAGGCCTGTTGGTTGTTACTGTATATGCATCCTCCAACACCTTACCTCATTTTCTCTTGTTTAAAAGAAATGGCAAGGTGCTTGAGCATACTGAGTCTGAACAATCGTTTTATTCATCTGTTCTGCTGTGTAAGACTATGTGATACTGCCTTATCTACCGAGAAGCCCTTGTGGTTTACTACTGTCAAATGGGATTTTCCCAGCTATCCTGTCTGCATATAATAACTCCCTTTGCCAGTAATATCAGACTATGTGCAGTACGAGCTGTGATGTCACCCTTGTGTAAGGGTGTCACCCTCTGTAAGGGTGAGGTTTAATTGCAGTTTCTTCTATGTGCTCCAATATTATGAGGTCTGTGAGACAAACACTGGGTGTTCTAGAGATTCTCAGGGAAAGGCATTTTCCATCTCATCTAGTCACTCTTATTTTTGCCTTTCGAAGCCCCAAGATATATAAATTTGACCCAGCTTCTTTAAATAAGTGTAAAAGAAACTTTCAAGAAACATCCCTCTAAAACCCAAATCACTGGGTTGTATTGAGATGTATTCTTGTACTTAAACCTGAGTTTCACATAAATTTAGAAGCACAAATAGTAACTCTGTAATAAGTTGTTCTTTTTGTAAAAATGGAATCGAAAGGGTTTTTTGAAGATCAGAATATACAGTGAACCAAGAGCTCACAATGGCCTTGGAGAAGGAAAAATCACCGTTTTTGGAAAGTATGTGATATTCATAGCTGTCTAAAATTCCTGACAAAATGCTCCGGTGTCCTTGGGAAATAAATAGTAAATGCTTGTTTTTTCTTTTCTTTCTTTTCTTTTCTTTTCTTTTCTTTTCTTTTCTTTTCTTTTCTTTTCTTTTCTTTTCTTTTCTTTTCTTTTCTTTTCTTTTCTTTTCTTTTCTTTTCTTTTCTTTTCTTTTCTTTTCTTTTCTTTTCTTTTCCTTTTTGGGTAAGACAAAAAAATCCTCACTTTTAACCAAGTTGAGAAAAGCCAAGCCTTTAATCCATGCTTCCTGCAGGTACCTCTTTGTCACGCTGTGTTATGAGTGAGAGCAAAGATGGTGACTCAGATGTTGTAAATGAGGGGTGACAAAAATGAATAGTATTTTTAGAAAAAGAGGAAAATAAAATGAGACACAAGAACTGTTTAAAGCAAACGTTTTCAAAAATACTGGCTGTGGAAAAAACAAAGGAGGTAAAGAGTACACATTTCAGGCTCACAAGAACTGTTGAAAAATGTGTAGGCTGTCTGTTTTCTTATCCTGATGTAGACTAGCCCAGAAAAATTATTTCCTGCAGCCAGAGAGCATTAAGAAATGGGTTTTATCAACATACACAGTTTAATTGCGAGCTAAACTCAGAACAGATGTTGAAAATCATCTCAAATGGGTAAAACCATGATTTGGGATGCTTAGCTGTTCATACTAGTAGAAAAAATGTGTTAATTTTCTAATTTGAAAATGAATGATACAGTGAAAAACTGTGATACACTAAAATGCCATAAAGCTATGAAAATTTATGAATATTTGATGCAGCTAAGTTAAATTCTTAAAAGTATATCTAAGTGGATAATTCTCTCTGTCATTTCAGGGCATCAAGATTTAAATTAAATGACAAAATCACTCATTCTAATGATAATTGATATCAGCAGTGAAAAAAAGTTATTAGCAATTTATATTATGTATGTTAATATATATGCAAATTAACTTTGTTATGTAGTTAACATTCTTTATGAAAGACTGATTCTTGTAAGGGAGCATCCATTTTAACACACTGATCTGGAATTCATCATGGCTTTTATAATAAAGATGGTACAACTTTTGCTAAAAGAAGAATACGCAGTGCACAGTTAACCAAATATAGACTCACTTTTTATGTCCTTAATTTTTATGTGAGCTGATATGTTGCATTTGTTATTGATTATATTCAACTTATACTGAGTTTTTAATGGTAAGTGGAATAAAATATAGAGAAAATCTTGCATTCATTTTTTAATAAAAAAATATATATGGGACAGATCCATTTTTTTCAGTGTATCAAATAATTTTAGAGTTAAGACTTTTGTTTAATTAATAATTTTTTTCATTTTTAAAATGATTTTAACCCCTTGTTCTCTGTTACCCACGGTCTAGTTTTCACTGATTGCCTTTTTTTGTCGTTGCCTTCTGAATGCTCTATGACATAGCACTGGCCTAGACTGAATAACTGACATAAAGAAAGCTGTCAATCAAGAGTGACAAAAGATAAGCTGTTACTGAAAAACCTTGTATCACCTTAACAGGCTCTGTTTTCAGGTCCCTAGATGATCACTTTGTTCTACAACAGTCTGACATCCTTTAAAATTTTGACTGTAAATTTGGACGTCTTGAATATATCTTTTCTCTTAGGTCAGGGTGCTCACAGGTGTCATGTCAAAACTAATTTTCAGTGGGTGTTTTAAAGGAAAAATTACCCAACATTTTTAAATTGAAAACATATTTTAATTTATTCTGCCGAAGTATTAACAGTATGGGGAGCTGAGTAAATGGATATTGGAGAGAATGATGAAGTAGCCCATAAATCCCACTGTACTCCACTTAACTCCTTCCTGCTCATGGCCAGGAATCCTCTCCACACAAGTATTCAGCAATTCAACTGACATCTTCCATGCTGTCCCCTAGAAGAAAAACATGCAAAGGGAAGGCTTAGTTCTGAACTCTTTCTGTACACCCATGTACACATTCTACAAGTATAGTCATGTGCTTACACACTGCTCAAGCTAGGGAAGGCACTAATCTATATGACCATGTACTGCCTTAGACGTTTAGATTGAGGCTCCCTTTTAAGTCACAGACAAGTGACTTAAAATCATGAACATCTTGGAATAGTTACATGAATGCATGTAGATTCGTGTATGATAAGATTTGCCCTGAATATTAAATAGGCATTATTTGTGAGATTTTCTTCATATTCCTGCCTTTCTGAAATCCATGTGGTACACAAATCAGATTCCTAAGATTAAATTTGACCTTTGAATGTATCTATGTTCTCATACCTCTTGATTTTCCCTCTTGCCCATAAGGAGATCTGCATACAACATTTCCTAAAGAGTTAGAGCAATCCTTAAGGGAGTTGGGTCATGAGAATTTGGCAAGAAAACATATAGAATTAGCCAGGCAGTTTCTCTATGGACTGATGAGTTATTTCTATTATTTCTATTATGCAAGTCTTTGCTTCCAGTTATCTATCAGGGTTGCTCTGAAAGCAACCACACTTATTTTATTATGTTCATAGAATCATAGAATCATAGAATCTTAGGGGTTGGAAGGGACCTCAAGAGATCATTGAGTCCAACCCCCCTGCCAAAGCAGGTTCCCTACACCAGGTCGCACAGGTAGGCATCCAGGTGGGACTTGAATATCTCCAGAGAAGGAGAATCCACAACACCCCTGGGCCCCTGTTGGCCCACATTGTCAGAGTTCAATGGTAGTGGTAAGGCAGTAAGGTTTGAGCCTTCCCAGCAGTATCTCATTACATTCTGTGGCTTTGTGGCACACAGTAGCAGAAGGACAATCTTACAGAATGGCAACTGATGTAGAAGCGCATATGAAACAAAGAGTTGTCACTGAATTCCTTCATGCAGAATAAATGGCACCCATTGGCATTTGCTGATGCTTGCTGAACATTTATGGAGACCAGCCAGCGCACATGAGTACAGTGAGGTGGTGGGCGGTGTGTTTCAGCAGAAGTGACAGAAAATCACCTCCAGTGGTGCAGTTTCATAAGTGCAGCATGCAGGTTCTTTCTTGTTCATCGTTAACAAAAATGCATAGCTAATAGTGGTATGTTGAAAAATAGTGTTTTGTAGCCGAGATCATGCTTTCTCACATTGTGCTCTTTGTATCCATTGCAGTTTCCATGGAAATAAGCAGGAGGCATTATTTTCAGAGCAAGTTACGTAGTTGTTTTTTATTTATGATGCAGGAGTTGCATGCAGCTTGAACAGGCTCCTTCAATTACTTAATGAAATACAAACATGTAAATGCTTATAACACCCCCAACACACCACCTTCAGTCCTTATCTGCTTCAGATAAGATCTACTCCTTTCAGAGCTGCTGATAGTAAGTACTGATGTGAAAAAGAAAATAAGAAATAATTCTTCATTTCAATAATTCATGGAAAATGAACTAAAACTATGATACCTGTGACACATGAGAGCACACATCTCAAACTATGTTATTAGTATTCAATGCTGTGTCCGCAGCCCTGGAACATATGCTTAAAACATTGCTAAACCCCTCCGGAACACAGTTTCAATAGTAATTCAGTAATCTGTTGAAATAAGTCGACAGAGAAAATTACGATATAATTGGAGCTGTTTAATTGTACTTTATGTCCTTCAGTTGATCCCCTGAAACAATGTTATTAGTATTTAATGTGAAATTTCTGCAGTAAAGAAGGTGGATTTATTAGGTGAAAGGACAAACTTCCATATCATGAAATACAACTGGCAGATGGAAACGTGAAACAAAGTGTTACCTCCAGCCAGATTTTACTGTGCCTGCTCATAAACTTCCCTGCCCTGAGACACGACAAAGAGTTTCTGTGGGACACTTAGCATTTACAGAAGGATCTGCTCTTCCTCTCCCCTCACAGCGACACGGGCATTTTATAATTTTTAATATGTTATATAAGCACTTCAGTGAATAGCATGAGAGGAATAGTGTTGCTCTCAGTGTTAACGTGTGAGCATGCCAAAGAAGCTAAAGCTTAAGTACCTTAAAGCAGAATATCTTATGTTGGATGTAAGAGTACAAAAGGTTTATTGCTGCCTGAGTGGAACCTGTATACTCCTGCTTGATTTACTGACTCTCAGGTTTTCAAGTGTGTGCTTAGTCACCAAGCTCAGGCCTGCTCCCAAGCTCACTTTGCTCCTGGTTACAGAGATTCAAAAGGACAGGCACCAGCTCATACACAGAAGCATGACAACGTTATGAGAAATCACTTCTCTAAAATCAACCATATTTGGAGAATGTGTCATTTAGAGCAACTTGCTTATAATCCAGTTTTCTCAGCAAGTTACAGCTGCATATGTGTCCATGAAGGTTTCCTCCTCCCTCTCCTACCCCACCCTGAAGACCGCTCCTGGTTGCATTCAATCCTGGATCCCAAAAGCTTTCCTTTGCAGATAAATATTTTACAGCTTTCACGTTCCTTGCTTCAGATCATGGAGGGGTAGAAAAGAAGATTCAAACCAAGTGCATTTTCTCCACATTCCTGAGGCATCCTCAGAGCCAAGGTGTTGGACTTCAACATCCTATCCATCAAAAGCATTTTTGAATGGGAGTTCACTTTAAGGGGGCTGTGAGATATCCTTTATGACAGTCACAGTTACACTACTAACCCTAGCCCTACGTATTTGCACAGAGCTGTACACATATGCATACTTACATGCAGTTCAGCTATTCTTTAACATACCCATATGGTCAGGCATCCCATAGGACCAATCTGATGCTATTTCCATGATGGCCACAGGCTCATATGTTGTTCAGCCTCATTGATAAAGGGTCATGCTAAGATTTCAGTTGAATTGATGGGACTGTAGAAATATTTCTGTAATAAAGACTTGAAGAAAGCACGGCGTGGAGTTTTATCAGAGTTTTATCACTATTTGACTTCTTCTGAGTGTTAAAATGTTCATCAAGGGTTCACAACAAATGTACAGTGCTTAAAAAATAGCCTTTTACACAGGCATTTTAGGTGCATATTAAATGGTGCATTACATAATAGGGGTCATTTTTCAGCTTTCACTGCTCTCATACTGGAATGGCTCTCGTCTTTTGAATATTTTTTTTATGATCTCATTAAAATACAACATTCCAGCATCTCCTTAGGACTTTTAGTGAAGGAATAAAGGATGTATTGTCTAATAAAAAAATTCATTCACTGTGCTTTGCAATATGGTATGAAATAATAGTAGAACATCACTAGTGGATGCATTTGTTGAGACTACATAAGTCCTATAAAACCTACCAGGATTTTAAAATTCAACACAACCACATTACTGCTTGCTCACAAGATAGAATCTGATGTTGTAAGGTTTGCTACAGCATCCCCCAGTTCCAAACAGGGTGGTCAGCACAGCTGTTCACTAGGGTGAGGATATAGGAGGAGAATCCACATATAGCTCCAGGCACCTCCACCAAGGAGGAAGCTTCTCCTCTCTTCCTTACCTTGCAAATCACCAATGCTTCATCTTTCATTAAATCATAGAATTACAAGGTTGGAAACAACCTACAAGGTAATCCAGTCCAACCATCCTCCCATCCTACCATGGAGGTTTTAAGGCACATATGGAACAGGAGAGGTTGGGAAGATCCCGCGCAGGCTGATGTTACAGTGAAGGTCTGCAGCATGAAGTGGGACCTGCAAGGTTCCATTTGTAAAGCCCCTTAAGATGGGTACTCACCTGAACTCTCAGCAGCAAGGAGTAGCTGGAGGACACAGCAAGCAGTGGCCTGGCATGGTTTTCAGTGCACAAAAATTACTCTGTTGAATATGCAAGAGCATTTAAATGCTTTGTCTGTACTTGATCAACTACATTTGCATATTTTTAGGAATGAGGAATCTGTGCATGACTTCTAACAGTGTATTATATGCAGTGATGTTTATTTTCAAAGTACAGCACAGGAAGAGAACATTTCAGCACTTGTGTTGCATTTCTTTAGCTAATAATTGACATGCTTTAATGTGCATTCTCCATGGTCACTGAGAGGACTATATTATGTCCAGAGTCTTTGATGTCAAAGATTACCTCTTCCTCATCTGCAATTACTCACATCTTTCCCACTCCCATAAATTCCCACTTTATTCATTGTGTTAACTGAATGTTTGAGAAGCTAGACTGTAAACCAGATAACAGAAGCAATGATAAGCAACAGCATTTGGGCAGAAACAGGTGGCCACAGATAGGGATAACAGCAAGAACTTGTTGGTTTAAGTTTGCTTTGTTGCCACAACCCCCATACTGCAACACCATGAACAAGTTAGCACAACGGAGGACCACTGTCACCACACTGAGTATTGACTTTCTCCTCCATGTTCCTACAGTGCTTGTCCATAGGCTTCAGATCACCTGCCATCATAACTTCTGCATGATAAAAAAGATTAATGTCAGATAAAAATCTCCACACTGAACTTTCATGGTATCTACACTTTATTTCTGAAAGAGTGAGGTTAGATAAGTGACACAATCCAGTATTACTTGAGATAGGTCAGTGATGGACAGGAATTCCTTGTGGCAACAAGAACTCAACATGAGAAATCACAGAATCACAGAATTGTAGGGAGAATGTCAAGTCCAACCCACCTCCCAAAACAGGTTCCCTAGCCCAGGTTGTACAGGTAGGCGTCCAGGTGTGTCTTGAATGTCTCCAGAGAAGGAGACTCCACCACCTCTCTGTGCAGCCTGTGCCAGTGCTCTCTCACTGCACTGTGAAGAAGTTCTCACGCACATTTTTGAGGAACTTCCTATACTTCATTTTGCAGCCATTTCCCCTCATCCTATCACCACACACTGCTGAGAAGAGTCCAGCCTTGTCCCTTTGCCTCCTGCTCCTTATTTATTTATAGATGTTGATCAGATCCCCTCTGAGTCTTCTTTTTTCAAGACTCAGGTCTCTAATCCTTTCTTCATAAGACAGGTGCTCTAGGCCCTTTATCATCTTTGTAGCCATCCGCTGAACTCTTTCTAGGAGATCCCTGTCTTTTTGTACTGTGGAGCCCAGAACTGGACATAATACTGCAGGTGAGGCTGCACTAGATCAGAGTAGAAGGGGAGGATCACCACCCTCAACCTGCTGGCCACACTCTTTTTAATACATCCCAGAATGCCATTGTGGTGGCCTTCTTGGACACCACGGCACACTGCTGGATCTTGGACAACCTGTCACCCACCAGGACACCCAGGTCCCTCTCCTCAGAGCTCCTCTCCAGCAGGTTATCCCCCAGCCTGTACCTGTGCATGTGGTTATTCCTCCTAGGTGCAAGACTCTACATTTACTCTCGTTAAACCTCATCTGGTTCCTTTCTGCCCAACTCTCCAGCCTGCCCACGTCTCACTGAATGGTAGCACAGACTTCCAGCATGTCAACCATTTCTCCCAGCTTTGTATCATCAGCAAACTTGCTGAGGGTGGACTCTTACACTCATCAAGGTCAAAGAAGATGTTGAACACGACCAGACCCAGCACTGAACCCTGAGGAACAGTGCTAAATACAGGCCTCCAACTGGACTCTTCACCACCGACCAGAACCCTCTGAGCTCTCCCAGCCACTTGCCAAATCAGACACTGCAAACACCAAAATCAAATCCATGGAGAAAAGAGTAAACTATATTGATTTTATTCACCTCTGCTTTATGCAGTAGATTCCTCAGGGCCTTACTTCAGGGTTCAGACTCCCTACCTAAATTTATTTCCTCCTTTAGGGGGCAACCAGTGCACCTCTTGTCCATGTGGTGAGTTCAGAGTTGGGGCAGGACACACCATCAGCTTTTATTTGGTGGTTGCTGAGCAATGGGAAGAAGCTGCTCTGTGGCAAGGCTGGTCCCACAGCCATTCCAACGTAACTTGGAAACTGTTATGAGGGCTGGAACTACTTGCAGTAGTTTTCCTTCCCACACAAAAATAATCATGCCATTTTAGGCTGAAAAGGGTAGATATAGCACTAAAGGACATGGTTTAGCGAGCATGGTGGTGATGGCTTGATGACTGGATTAAATAATCTTAGTATTCTCCTCCTTCCAACCTCACCAATTCTGTGATTTATAATCTCAGGGAATAAGAGAAACTGAAGAAAATATGTTATGAGCTTTAAAGTTGCTTAGCAAATCCCTAAGTTCTACATTCATAGATAAAGAGAGTTTAAGAATGTAAAGCATGCACACCACTGCCTATTAGTATCTCCTAAAGAACATAATATAGAAACATTTCAGCAAGTGCTTGCCCTACCACCCGCTTCACCCCTATCAAGTACTGCACCTTCTTGAAAAGTCTTCCCTGCTTTTTGTTCTTCAACTCCTTCAGTACATAACAGCCCCTCTTAGGATCTCTCGGACACTTTATTATGAGCTCCTTTAAATAGAGTGGCGTAACTCACCATTCAGTCAGGATCTTTCAGGTGGTCCTCATGGGACACAGATACTGAAATAAAGACTAAATGAGAGCAAAACCAAAATGATTGGTTAACAATGGTTAGTTTACATCAGTTGTAGGAAGACACTGTTAATGGTCTGCTATGCTTTTTTGCAACAAAGTCAAGTTCATAAGTAAAGTGATGCTACCATTAAAATCTAAAAAAAATTATTCTAAGGGACATATTGTGAAATATAGCATTCCTCAATCATCTTGTGCACTACCTAAAATTACAGAGATGAGACATACATATCTTAGCTTTGCTGTTTAATTTGGGAACAATTTCTATTGCTAACAGCCACAAACTTGAAACCTTGTTTTTATTCTTGAAATGTGGACGGACAAGCCATAGATTAAGAGGTAATGCTGTAATCATAATAACATATCATATATGTGAACAAACGTATTTCCTTTTTTTTTTTTCTTAACACTGAATGAAAAATCCTACTCGTGCTTCTGAAACAGTACTGTGCACATTGTACAATGTATTTAGTGTTTTTTGTTACTCTCTATCTGCTCAGGCGCAGTTCTACGGCTGAATGGATTGGTCATTGGGAGCAGAGACCTCATCACAAAGTAAAACAAAGTATTGAAACCAGTCAAGTACTGAACACCTCATCATTTTCACTGCTCAGACCCCTGTTACTGTGCAGTAGAGCTCTATTGCAGGGAATAGATTTAAAATCCTCCATTATTTTACATAAAGATAAGTCTGGAGCTTGTGTGCATGTCAGTGCATATGGATGTTTTTCTCTCATCACCAGCTTCCCAGTTTATTAACATCACATGGTACAGAAGGGAGAAAAAAACTGTTTGTTTTTTTTTGTTTGTTTGTTTGTTTTTGTTTTTATTAGAGATTTTTGGATTTTGAGACTTCTGCAGTTTAGAGAGTTTCTTAAGACTTTGCATAATATCACTTGGTAACCATATTTCGTTTACTTTTCCAGCTGTACCATTTATAGTCTGGCAATATGTGATGGACAGCAGTTCCCTGTTGTTACAGTGACAGTAGATGATTAAATAGCCCAGAGAGTTCCTTCTCAGCTTCTGGAAATTTTACAATTAACTTTAAATAGGCTGGACCAAGGCCTTCAAAACATAATTCTGAGATGCTGTTAGTGCCCTACACTCTTCATTAAAACCTGATTTTCTTGGAGGAGAGTTGAAACCTGTGTGTTGCCATTTCCACGGGTGTCAGTAACTTGCGCTGTTACCAAGAAATTGTGCAACAAAAGGGAAGCTCATAGTAGACAGCAACAAAACTCACTGCCTGGTTGCTCTTATTGGAGTAAATTTCCATAGTAGAAACAAAAATTGAAGAGAGCTTTCCGTTCCAGTAAAACATCTTCCAAACAACACATGGACCATCCAGCTCTCTAAGAGAGAAAAAAGAGAATAGAACAGCTTATTAAGGCAAGATTAAATCAGCTACTGACTTTCAAAGAATGCTCCTTCCCAGAAATGGAATAATTGCATTGTGCTACAGTCTGTCATGCATCAGAAATCAGAGGGTGGTTGTTCCCTCAACTGCTAGTCTGTCAATGCCCTCTCAGTCTGTGTTTTGTGTTGGCTGACTGTAGGTACTGTATATGCTAGACATTTTCAGTGAGGTGAATGAGCACTGATTTAGCACTTGCATAGCTTGACCAATGCTGAATAAGGTTCCTTCTACCTTTGCAAAGCCTGAGAAGCAGATAGGGGCAGCAGGTGCAAAATCCAAAACTGCATAATAGAACAACACAGACTAGAATAAGCCACTGCTTCTATGGGCATGCACAGTGGGTCAAAGTGGGCATGCACAGTCGGTCAAAGTAAGCAGAAATATTGTGGTTTAGTCTTTGGCCTGTCTTTGTCACTTGACAGACTGATTGACACTGTAGAGAACCAAGGCTAGAGAAAAGGCTACAAAAAGTTCTTTCTTTGCAAAAAAAACTAACCACACATATTGTTGTTGGTTTCACTTATTAAAATAGCTGCAACCCTCAGCTTGAAACAGACATTTTAAGACAAAACAAGAATGTTCGGAGGTGTTTATTTCCATTGTGTTTCAATGATTTTTCTTGTACAATGTGTGAGAGGCAGGCTTCTATGTCTGCAGTCGTACTAGTTATGCCAGCCTCTATGTGCTCTCTGTTGGTACAGATGTTGTTTTATTTTGTAACCTTCTTTTCAGTGTGCCTGAAAGGCACAATCAAAGAGGCATATAGGTGGTTGCAATGATGAGCAGCTCTCACTGCGCAGTCCCTGTGGTGCTGCAGAGCATTGGCATAGCAGACGCTTGCTTTGTGTAAAACAAAGAGATGCTGTGCTGAAGGAAAGCACGCAGTGTGCTGATCAGTGTGGCAGGAGGTCATTCCCACAGGCTGGGATAACACAAGAATTTTGGAGACTGAAGTGAAATTTCTAAATGTGAATCGAAGAGTTCATGTTTGTCCTCTCTTCCTCAAGCACAGAGCATACAGTGCCTTAATGGTTGTTGCTGTGGTCTCTCTGAAGTGGAGCTAGAAGAAATAGCTCAGCCAAAACTTGGTTAGCAGCCAGTGTCTCACCATAAAGGAGATTTCTTTCAGCAGTTTACACCTGTGAAAAATTTAGGAATGACTGGCAATATTACCCTGCTGGCCAGTAAACTGGTAGATGGCAAGCACCTGTGGAATCTGTTGTTTGTGGGGTTTTTTGCCCCTTACCCTTAACCCAACACTTGAAATGTCAAGAGTCTTGGTTAATTTGGAGGACATTTTGGTGGTTTTTCTGCTGTGCTTTCTTTTTAGGACTTAGCACAACAGACTGCCTTCTAATGCATATCTGTCTGGACTCTACATTGTCCCCAGGTGTAGGGATGAGGGCAGAGCATGATCACAGCTTAGATTCATGCTGATAATGTTCTCTACTTCAGTGTTAGCTTCCTTTAGCTCCCTTATGGACAATGTGCCATTTTTTGGTTTGTGTAACTCACGTTTTTAACAGAAGAAAGTTAGAAGTATGAACTTTTCATTAGAGAAATCACCAGACTGTGATCCGAAGTGACTCAAAATCCATTCTTCTGCTGTTTGCCTCAGTAATTTAAATGTTAATTACATAATTGGGGAATAAAATAGTTTTGTTCTCTTCAATGAGACAGTTTGTTTCTAGAATCATAGGGATTAGTTGTGCTAAGAACTAAGTTTCTTCAAGAAAAAGTAGAAGAGCAATTTGTTTCCCTGCCTGTAGGATGTTATTGCTTTCCAGTGCTGCACGTCTGTTTTCCCTGAATGACAAGAACTTGGAACTTACTTCAATTGCATTTGTCATTTTTTTACTCATCCAGAGACACCTGGGGTACAAGTTTCTCTTTAAGCATTTAATCGTCAGAATAATTTTATATGACAACTATAAAATATGCTGTTTTCTGCATCTAACTCTCTTTCCCCAGCTATGTAAGAATTGGTTCACCTTTTCTCAGCTTCCTAAATGTGGTAGGCAGAGAATCAAAGGGGCAGAAAATATGGGGAGAGGGTAAAATCTTGTACTGTGGTCATTACCCTGACCTTTCACAGTTCAGCTGCAACTACTCTTAGCTGAAACAGATGCCAAGACAATGCCACCCTGCAAAAGATCCTGAAACCCAGGCACAGGGAGCAGTGCAGTGCCAGCTCAAGTGATGACAAATAAGTTTATGCATTTTGATACATTGCATAACCACAGTCCTGTAAAGAGCAAAGAATA
The DNA here is from genome assembly GCA_013399175.1 of Odontophorus gujanensis. NCBI lineage: Eukaryota > Metazoa > Chordata > Aves > Galliformes > Odontophoridae > Odontophorus > Odontophorus gujanensis. Next base: position 101,535 of record VXAB01008023.1, read on the forward strand.
TGCAACTGTGCTTTTCTTTTTGATACAGAGAATTTGTAAATTGGTTTCAAGACTATAAAAAAAGTCTTTTTTTTTTATTTGTGACTTCATTTTCAGTTGACATAAATACATTACTTGTGAATTTTCAAATGGAATGTATAGAGTTTCAGTCAAAAGTTTCTGATAGTGTCTCTTTACCAGACCTTTTTATGACCTCTCTAACCAGAAAGAAATATTCCTCACTTCACCATCATGCCATATTCATGTCATTTCTTTTCATAGAAATCAAGATTGGAGACCTCCAAGATCATCCAGTCCAACCATCCAGCTATCACCAGTATTTCCCACTAAACCATGTCCCTCAGTACGACACCTAAATGTTTCTTGAACAGCTCCGGGCTCAGTGACTCTACCACCCCATTGTGCAACTTGTTCCAGTGTCCAACTGCTCTTTCTAATAAGATCTTCCTAATGTCTAACCTGAATCTCCCCAGGTGAAAATTGAGGCTCTAGATCTATTGCTAGTTGCACAGGAGAAGACACTGCACCCACCTTACCACAACCTCCCTTCAGGCACTGTAGAGAGGTATAAAGACTAACCCAAGCCCCCTCCTCTCTAGATTAAATAATCCCAGCTCCTTCAGCCACTCCCCATAAGACTTGTGCTTCAGACCCCCTCCTCCCCCGCCCCAGCTTCTTTACACTTCTCTGAACATGTTCCAGGTCCCCAATATCTTTCTTGCAGTGAGGGATGCGGATGTTAGTGGTATGGCTGTAGAAGTTCAATGTTCTCACCAATAATCTGTTCCATTTTGTTGCCATGTGACAGATGGCAGCAGAGGGGCACTCTGACAAAATGGCATCTGACATGGAAGTGCAGATGAAGCAAAGGTGTGTAAGTGAATTCCTCCATATGGAGAAAATTGAACCCACTGGCATTCACTGATGATTGCTGAATATTTATGGAGACCAGCCAGTAGATGTGAGCACACTGAGGTGGTGTGTTTCAGTAGCGGTGACAATGACAATAGGTCATCTCTGCTGTTGCAGATTTTCACAAACACTGCATGAAGGATCTTGTTCATCACTGCTGAATATGCATAGCCAATGAGGGTGAGAATGTTGAAAAATTATGCTTTGTAGCTGAGAATTTGCTCTATCAAATAGTGTTATTTTGATCTTTGTTGTAATTTCCATGGAAATAAATAGCAGGCATTACTTTTGGAGTAACTTACATATATGCATCCCACAACAATTCCTCTTCACTCACTGTGACCTAGGCAAGACAAAAGGTTGGACACCTATGATCTAGTCCATCAACCCATCACAACCATGCCCACTAAATATCACATACATTGGATCTATGAAACCTACTCCTTATTTTGAAGTAACAAATACTGAGTGTGGTATGCAGTTTACTGGTAGGAATGCAGACAGTTTGGTCTTCTTACATACCAGATATGATACTGTCAGTTCTGGTTTAGCTGGCCATATTAGATTAGATACACTCCTTGCGCAGGTAGCAGAGATAAATGCACCCACAAGACAAGTTGCATTAGTACCTCAGAATAACTGATTAAATGTACATTATGCATTCTTTTCTTTTTCCTTAACAGAAGTTTTTGTGTTTTTTTTTTCTCCTGTAAAATAATGAACTTAGTTAAGCAAGAACTTATACCCAGATTTATCCATAAAATAACACCTTCATTTAGAACTTGAGTATGGGGACTCAAAGTGTAATGCAAATGCTGCATTTTATTATCTTTATTGATGATCAAATGTTATCACATCATGTTTTAATGGCAAGTTTGAGGTTTTAGCTCCCTCTGGGACACCCATTTTAATGCATGGCTATTTCTTTTTATATTGACAGTAGGCTTTGTGGTTGTTTTCTTTTTTTTTTTTCCTAAAGGAATGCATATCCGCACTGTGACACAGCCATACATACCATACATCTATATGCTCATAAATCTGTGATCCTCTGCTGCTGCAGGGATTTGCTTTATTTCAGAGTCTGAGAAGAACAAAACTGGTTTAATGAATTCTTTCAATACAGGCCATTTTAGAGACTGCCTAGAACCCATTCCTAAAAGAAACTGGAAACAAAAGTGCAGCACAGACTTGATCATTGATTTTCATCAGAGAAGTTCAATCAAACATTGGAAATGAGTGTTATGTTCCATTTGCACCATTATTCAATACTCAAGAAATTTCCACTTAAAGCTGCTATACCCTCCCAGGGAGACTGCTGTTATATCATGACATGGCTTCACCAATGTTAATGTACACTTAGAATTGTGTATAGTATTCTCAGCATATTAATTTTCATCTTGTTGATTTAAAGAATTGATGAAGTCCTCTGGAAGGCACTATCTACTACCAATACAAAATTATAAAAAATGGAATTTCATCTGTCTGAATATTTTTTATACACAGAAAGGAATTTCCCTGTATAGGGTCCCTATATGCTACCCATTCTTTGGAAAATAACACATATATATCATGGTCTCACTTAAAGGTTAATGAGCTTAATAATCTGTTTATAATGCACAACACTGGAAGTTTAGCTTGTCCAGACAAGGTATGGAAACTTGTTAAGGTACAGAAGTTCATGTCTTGATTTTGAAATAACAAATATCTAAAAGGAAGTACTGATGAGTAATGTATGTACTACTAAAACCATTCAGTGATTATTTAAATCAATATTATTTGCAGAATGCAAGTGAGAAAGAAAGCAAGTGAGATATGTCCAGTAATTAAATGAATGACAAACGAATTTCAGTTAGGATTAAAATTCGTAACACAGTAATGGAATCTTCACCATAAGTTCATTTTAGGAGTTTATAGTTTTCAAATGGAATTATATCCTATGATAATATGATACTTGACCTTACATAGAACAAAATTTGAAGTTTACTTCCAGGTGATCTATTTAGTTGAAGTTTCAGTGTGGTATAAAACAGTATGTGCTATTAAATAATGACATCTAGTCTTACGTATGTGCACTCAGAAGACTTTTAGCACTGTCATATTAACAACTTGTTTGCTATTCAGCACTAGCAGTTATGATTGCCCATTTGTACATGTTTATTAAAATAAATTAAACTTGAGTAAATTTCTTCCGCAGCTGTACAAAGTATGAAGATATATATCCAGTGTATGCTTTGAGTATGGAGAAATAGGACTAAAGACAGCACAGAAGAGTACAATTGACTTATAACAAGTACACCAGTATTAGCACAGATGTCATCCTCCATAATTTATAGAGCAGTTTGAGTTTCTGTTATGTTAAACCATTCATACTTATAAATGGAAAACAGACTGTAAGTTACATGAATTTACATCTTTTAACTTGTAGGATTTCAATTGAACATGACTTCTGTGTATTAATAGGTCTTAATGGCTTTAAGATGTCTATGGAAAGAGATGGAATGGCCTTTTTTGAGCTGTTAGGTATTTTTACCTAGCTGAAAGGTAAGATGTGTACTCAAGGTGAGGGGCTTGCAATCTTCATTTGTCAAGGCAAGTAGGTTAGTGTCAGAGGTAAATTGTTATAGATTTCAATCAAGCACTGAAATATTTACTACCTGCATCAGAGTATTACTGGATGAACACTGCTGATGACAGAAAGGCAGACGCCTTGAATCAGGAGAACATGGCAGTCCAGAAGAGTACTAGTAAAGAGTTATGATCCTGTTGCCTGCCACAACATCCATGCAGACAGGGCTCTACAATTTATGTAAAGCCAAAGTCAAGTGCTAGGTTAGAAGGATATCGAGGAGCCTTGAAAACTACTGTGGGATAATGAATTGTGGATTTTATATGGGTCCTCTCTTTATAATTTGAAGCTTGATGCTATTGGTGAGCTGTCAGAAGGACTTGGAGCAAAGACAGTTTTATTGCAAATAGTTCTCCCAAGGAATAAAAACTACAATCACTCTGCATGGCTGATTTATAATTAACGGGGGTGAAACTAATCACAAATGTAGCTGTCACATCTAGACATCACATAAATATTTTATGCAGTGCTGCAAAGTTGCATATAATGTGCACTGTAAAATTTGGGAATTATAAGTAATGGAAGTATTAAATAAACCTTTAAACAAGAAATTCTGGAATCTCACATTTATCGAAACATTGGTTGTTTGAATAATGATTCCCTAAGCTATAATATGTAATAAAAAGTAATGCTTATCTTTTTGCAGAATGCACAGGAATATAAATGTCTCGTAAAGTTAGTAAAAAAGAGAAGTTGGAGGTTAAAAAGACTTGTACATTTTAATTTTTAAATTCTGCTCTCAAGTATATTCTGCTGCCCTTCACCAGCTCAGGCTGCTCAGAATTCCACCCAGTGTGGCCTTGAATGCCTCCAGGGATGGGATACCCACAGCTTCTCTGGGCAGCCAGTGTTAGTGCCTCTCTGCCCACTCGGTGAAAAATTTCCCCTTTACAGCTAATCTAAATCTCCCTCTTCTTTTAGCTTAAAACCATTCCCCTTTGTCCTGACTATCTTCCCATGTAAAAAGTCGATTTATTTCCTGCTTGCATGCTCTGTTTAAGTACTGGAAGGCCAGAATTTAGTCTCCCCACAGCCTTCTTTTCTCCAGACTGGACAAGCCCAGTTCCCTCAGTCTGACTTCACAGAAGAGGTGCTCCAGCACTCTGATCATCTTCGTGGCCCTCCTCTGGACATGCCCTAGGCCTGGATGCAGTACTTCAGATGGGCCTTCATGAAAACAGAGTAGGTTGGTCAATCTCCTCCCTTGCCCTGCTGACCACCCCTCTTCTGATAAAACCCAGGATAATATTCTGTGATTCTATGAAACAGTACAAAGAAATTGTATTGAGGGTGGTGAGGCACTGGAAAAGGTTGTCCAAAGAAGTGGTGAATGTTCCAGTACCTGGAATTGTTCAAGACCAGGTTAGATGGGGCTTTGGGTAATCTGGTCTAGTGAGAGATGTCCCTGCCTATGGAAGTGCAGATGGGACTAGATGGTCTTCAAGATGCCTTCCAACTCATATCATTCTACAATTTACTCATTCTGTGTTTCTATAAAATGTCATTGGAAATACCTGTGCTTCTGTTAGTAGCTTATCTGAACAGTACACAGATTTCGAGGATTGGATATTAGAAGATATCTCAGTTGTAAATATGCTGAAAGGATCTGGAAAGCTGGTCCACTTCTGTTGGTGCTGGTGGGGAGCATGAAGCCCTACAGGCAGAACAATTCAGCAAGTTCCCAAGTTCCAGGATTTCCCCGTGTTCCATGGCCTGATTCCCAGAGGCACAGGTTATGTGTGTCACTCCAGCCAGCCTTGCTGAAAGTTCTCAACCTGCTGTGTAATATTCATGTCTGGCAGATGGCATAAGTGATTAGTATTGATTAGTTGAGGATCTGAAAGGAATCTGCTTGAGTAGAGCAGAAGAGAGCAGTCGGACATCTGCACAGCTGCCTGCAAGCACCACAAAGAGTTTCTGTCTACATCCTTACTGTGGCCATCTCGTAACTTGTTATGCTTTACATTATTTTTCATTGAGGTTATGCCCAAAAAGCCATCCATCTCCTCTTTTCCTCTTCCCTTCTCATTACTGAATATACGTTGTAAAAGAAAGTCATATTTCATTCAAAAGATAGAGCAGCTTTGAAGTAAGATGGAAGATGATAGTTTTAGAAGCCCTGAAGTCCTCTCAGTAACTGTATGCATCAATACTTCATATTCTACAATTGTATTATAAAATTATGGATTATTATATTATTGTATAATGAGTGGGGATTGATGATGACTTTCTTGTTAATTACATTATAGGATGAGAAGGGGAAAAAATGAAACCTTACACCTAAACTGTTCTGCTGGAAAAGGTAGAAAGGGTAACAATAAAAAGAAAGCTCACTCAGTATTTTGTTAATTATGGAGCTAAATAATTATTTCCCTCCCTCATCACAGGGTTAAATTATGAATGATTCATTTTCACTGTGAGGACAGTTCATTTTTCATCTGAAAAAAACACATCTATTACAATGGAATTTCGCAAAATATGGGTCAACTCTAACAGGAATCCCTCTGATCTTCATAATCATTGCATGACTGTTTTGGCTAAGCTGGAAGTGTCAGCGTGGGAAAGGGGAACTGGAAGTGAGTGCCTACCTTGCTGAGTTTCTCTTCATATCAATAAAGAAACTATACAATATTTGCTTTGGTGAATTGCATGGTGGTTTGTTTCTTTTCCCTCCTTTGTGTCAGAAACTTTCGCAGAATATGAAATATTGAGCTGAACTTTGTCCTACCTACACAGAAATATTGTAATGTTCTGTTACCCTTCTAGCAGAAGGACTACGGTAAATTGGGAAGGTCTACTATCCCTTTTCATTGTTAAGAGACTCAGTATTAAGATTCTCATCTTCAAATCTAGTAGTAGCGAGGCACAAAACAAGAACAAAGTGACATATTTTTGCACTCAAGAATATGCATTTTATATTTCCTGACAAATAAGCAGACACCGCGGCAGCTATCTACCTTTTGTGAGCCCTAAATAACATAGCTGCTAGCATACAGATGTAAAATCATCAAGTGAACAAGATAATTTGGCTTCTCCACTTGAGCAACTGTGGAGTTCATTGACCTGGGTGCATTTGTAGAAAGTCTATAACATTTTATTGGGAAAGCATCAGCAGTAAAGAGCTAAGTATCAACAGAATCCATATTTTCAAGCATTTCCATGGGAAGAGATTTCTAGACCTTACACTTGAAATGGAGAGATTCCTAGAATTGTGTTGTAACAATATGCATGAAAGGTGCATCCTTGAAACACAGGCAAACTCAGAATTATTTTGCAATATTTTTATATATAAAATAAAAGAAAATCAACAAAACCATCCCGATTCCTATGTGTGAGAAGGAGCAGCTAGTGGAACACCCTTGGTATAATCTTACTATGTTTCATTAACAGGGAAGCAAAATAGAGTGCAAACATCTCTCTTCAGTAAATTCAGTCTAATCATTTCTATTTCACTGCAAAATAGAAATTAGGTGACCAAACAGAAATACCTAAAATGTACATCTCTACATCTGAGATAATCTTGGCTCCTTTTGCAGACTTTGGAAAGAAAATGACAAAGACTACTTCAGGTTGACAGTTCAGCATGACATCAGAAATATTAAATTCAGATTTGTAATATAGTGTATTATACCTAAATTTATAGGAGGCTGTTCTTCACTTTTCTATATTGTTGAGAAATAGGAAGAACAAACTGATTTTTGTCCTCTCCTATTTAGCTTGGTAACTTTTGGTTTCCAAAATGCATTACTTTGAAAGTGCTGGTAGAGGTTAGATATGAAATCATTAATGATTTTTTTCTTGTGTATGAGGGCTGCACTTCATAACAGAGGCTGTGACAAAGTTGACAGCCAACATATTCCATTAATTGCAGCTCATAATTATAATCTCAGGCTTGAATAGTCCCACTAGACGCAGAACGGAAAGAATGAGAACTGAAAATCTGGAACAGTAAGAGTTGTATGCTGCTGATTTGTCTTCTTGTGTCATTTAACCCTATGTGATCCCAGTTTAACTTCTCCATTCGTGTCTGAACCCTATCAGCAAGACATTCATTCCCAGGGTTTCGGTTACTCTGAAATGATAAGATGAACCTCAACAAATTGACCTCCACAGGAAAAATGAATCCGTAAAATTCATTTATTTACTTCACCCATTGGAGAATGGCATTGATCTCAGTAGCTAACATCATGTCTGGGAAAACTGTAGTTTCGCCATTTTGCTGAGCATTGCAAATACATTAGAAGAACTAATACAGTGGACAAGATAGATGCTTGTGCCTGAGATATTAATTAATCTCAGCTCTTGTTAGGACATGGATCATCTTCTTCCAAGGAATGTAACAGTGATGATACAGGAAGCAAGATGAGTTTGGTGCTATCAGCATGAAGGAATTAGTGTTAGATGCAAGTGACAAAAGAACAAGAAGATAAAATGTGAAAAGGAGTCATTGATCTAACCACTGCAACGCCAGAGCAGTAAAAAAAAGCAAAGGACATTCAGGGAAATGAAGAATGGAAGTACTGAAGATTGGACAAGAAAGCCAGGCTACAGCTGGAAAATATGTCAAGTAAAAGATGTAAACATTTACACTGCAAGGAAAAAGATTTTGCAACAGTTTTTGAGATCCAGGAAAAAGCTTCCAGAGACAACAGAGACTCTACAACTTCTACAGTGTATATTTTAAAGATTACATCCTCTGCAGAACAAATAGAGTCTTCTTTGAACACTGAAGTTAGAAAAGCCTTTGGTAAGATTTGATTTTGTTTCACAGCCCTGTGGCATATGTACATGTTCTGGCTACAGAATAAAAATAAAAACTAGGAAATGGGAGTAAATGGTTTTATTCTCAACAGAAAAATCTATGAGCTGATGCTTCTTAACAGTTACGCTGCTGAAACTCAATGGAAAATAAGCAAATAAAAGCATGAATTAAGAGGGAAAAAATATTCCTTTCCAGATATATTTATATACTACCTCAGCTATTAGAGGTTATTTAATTTCAAAATTAGATATTATATTGGGTTTTCTTCCATTCAATTTACTGAAGCAACAATGCTATTAGATGCATTCACCAATCTGTTTGGAAGGTCTGTTTCAATCTGTTTCCTTCTGATCTATCTTCAGAACCTGACAATTTCCAGATGTCTTTCCCAAATTAAAACACTGTTGTCTTGTGTGCTTTTCCAGGGAGCTGTTGTGATTTATTATGAAGTTCAGAAAAAAAAATATATATATATATATGTATGATCAACTTTCTGAAGCCTTAACATGCATTTACTTAGCGGAATGTAGAATGGAAATTTAGAAGGGCAAGAAAACACTTTGTATGGCATGCAGTTTGTTGTCAGACAGAAGACAGCTAAATTTAACTCCAAGATGACTACCTGTAAGGGAACTGCTGAATCACAGCCTGAACCACTGATTGGTCACCTGAGGTGAGCATTGAGTCAGCCATGGGGGCACAGGTGGAGGTGATAATACCTGTGTGATTGGAAGGGGGGGAGCCTGGCTCCACCTCTCCCCAAGCCCCACTTAAGGGCTGACCACCACCAGGAAAGGATCTCTTCTTGGAGATCCCTCTTGCGTGGAGTCCACGGCGAGCCTTTCCCATCTAAAGGTGAGCCATCCTTCCTTTGTACTATTTGTATGCTATCTGTACAGACCTGACTAAATATACCGTCTCTTATACTATTCTTAAAGAGTCATCTTTAAGATCATTTGTACTACACTACCCTAGAAAAAAATCTTTGGTTGTATTAAAGCAGTTGGGGAGATGTACCAAAATTCGCTCACCTAACGAAGCCTCTAGGAGCTCTTTTCTCTTTAGTTGGCAAATTGTGGAAATTAGAAGGCAGCATCAGATACCAGAATAGGACCAGGACCACCAACACTGTTTCAACATATTACTCAGTTGACTATTGACCAGTAATAGAAACAGGTGCCTGTACATTCTGTAATGACAATGCTTACGAAAAATAGCTGGAAAGAATGGAACCTAATGTCTAAAGGAAGAAATAGTTAAAGTAGACTTAGATCTTTGGAATCACACAGAGTTATTCCCAGGGTGGATGACGGGAAGCAGCATGCTTGAAAACTGGGTAGGTGGTTATGAAGTGAAAACTTGATTTCATCATGTGTGGGCAAAGTTGACTGAGAGGTGTCATGCTTCTTTTTAATTAGAACTGGTCAGTAGTAGAAATAGTCATCATTGGGGGCTTTGTTAAAAATATACAATATACAATGTACCTTTAATATCATAAAAAAAAGAACAGTATAAAAAACTGTTTCCTGACAAAGGTTTGACTTCTTATTTACTGAATCTTGTTCCAAAAGCTGAACATTACAAGAGGTTTGAATTATCCTCTATAAATGCATGTAAATTAATCTGTATGGCCTTGTAAGCAAGCTAACGAACTGAGGCTCCTACGTAATCACATCTCAAACAGTTTTTATCTTGTTCATTCCCATCTGGAGCATTTTTCATTCTTACTCATTTATCCTGGTATATGGATGTATCCCTCTCTAATCCTTTTGTGAGAGCTCAAAGGTTTCTCATACTCCTCACACTTCAAATATTAAATTCTGGGTTAATGGCAGCCTGGAAATTCACTTTCTGCTAGCATTCCTGTACTAAAGGGGAATTTTTGCAGGGACTACAAGGGAACTAAATGAACTAAACTACATGTTTAATGGAAAAAGCCAAGTCAGAGCTTATTAAACACTGTTTACTTGGAGTTCAGGACAAGAAGCACAAGTACTTCAAATCACTAAAAAAATATAAATCACTTACATAGACTTAGCCTGGCCTGACATTATAAATTGTTAATAAATAGTGTCAAGGTCCACCAAAGCCTGCTAAGTTAGCTTAATGATAAGCTAAAAGCTTTCCATTTCCTTGCCATGAAATAACAACTCCAGTGTGTTTTATACAGTTATTACCTTCGGGGAATTCAGACTTTCTTAAGTGCTATTGCTATTTACCTTATTTGCTAATGCATTTAGCTGAGCTTTAATGTGAGGAAAGTTGAAAAGGAAAAACCAGTTTGTGTTTAGAAGTGCCTGGCAATTTGCAAAGGAAATAGTGAAAGTAAATTTAGAAAAGCAAGTCTGTTGCTTCTAATAATGCAAGGAGATGTGTTCTCTCTAATCTGGGTGGCTGCCTAAGAACACTCCCATGGAATTTTTAGCTGAGCAGCCCAGTTTGCCGAGTATAATTGTTTCAGTCTCCCCAGGGGAAGGCAGATACCTCTGCAAACCTGTCCAGTCACCTTGAATGTTATGCTGTTCCCACTGTTTATTTAGTTGGTGTGCAGGTCCTAGGAAGACAACCTGCAAAGCTGGGCTGGGAGCCTCATAGAGCACTGCACTGTTGGGCAGTTTAGTCTACCTGTGCTCAGAACTCTCAGGCCTCTCTGTGAGCTGCCTAGGAGCTGTGGGAGCTGGCAAAGCAGCAGTGAGTTTACCAGCACCATCTTCACGATTTACAGCCCTGGTCCAACACTGTGAGGACACATTCGTGCAACTCCCCCTTCTTTGAGCCCCAGTAGCCAAATGTCTGCCCTGATATACAATGTGAACATACTTCTGCACAGCACGTTGATGGTACTTTATTTGTGTGTGAGGAAAATATCAAACTACCTTGTTTCATCAGCAGCCTTCCAAGGGCAAAGGATAAGCCCTAGTGCTGAATCACAGATATTCATTACTCAAAAAGCCTTGCCACAATCCCATCTGCTGTTTGTTTGCTTCACCATTGTCAGATTTCAAACTCCACGAAAGGAAAAGAGAAACTACAGTGCCAAAGAGAAGCTGTTTGAGCTGCTGAATTTAATCAACTTAGTCTTTAAAATAGATTTCACCCAGACTTTTAAAATGTTTTTGCCAAATCGATTATTGAAACAGGCACAAGATGCTAGATATCAAATGAGGTGAGCATTAAAACTGTCAGAAAATTAACTGTTAAAATAGCTCCTTTTCACTGTTTTGTTTCTGTTGTTGCCCATGGTAGAAGGGCTCTATGTAGAAAGTTGTGTGACTGAAATGACTGCATGAATTAGGAAGAGAAACTTCTCTGAGAGAGCTCACATAAGCACCAGCCCTGTTTCTGTCTTCTGACAGATCTGAGGTTGCAGGGCAACTCTGGGCCACGTCCATCCCCGCAGCAATTTAAACACTGTCAGGAAGATGTCGGCAGCAGGAAACAGGGGCAGTCTGGCAAATATCATGCCTCTCCAGCATCACTGAAATGCAAGAACTCGAATGAAGGGAAAGTTCTTTGTCTTTCCAGGAAAGCGGTGTACAGCTTTAAACAAAGTAAAAAATGCACTATCAACTACTTTATTTACTTTAGATCCTCCTGAGGCCAAGTCAGTGACCTGAGAGGATTGGGAGTTTATTTAATATCAGAGTGAATCATTCTTTTCAATTGCGTTCAACGCAAGGGGCTACAGGAAAAGCTGTTAGTCTGGACGGGATCCCAGAGCCAAATGTGAGCATAGACTGTAAACTAAAACATGCTAATCTTGAAAATCTGTGAAAACCCTAAACAGAAAAACAAAGCAGAAGAGCTCGCTGGAAGGGAGCCGGAGCCGGGCTGAGGTGCAGCTGGAGCAGCACACATCCGCTCCCTGTCTCTGACAAATGCAGGCGACCTTTCCAGTTTGGAGGATTGTGAAACCTTCTAATGAGGAAGTTGAGTGCATGCTGTGAGCTCTAACAGAACATGATTGAATTTCAGTTTTACTGCTTTGCTGCTATTACTGTGCAGTGACCTGTGGAGTTTGCTAATAAACTGCTCTTCCCATTATTGTTACTCATTACAATAGGCGTTATCAGCATCCTTCCCCTTCTCTTCAACAGATTCAATCACTTTATCTTGGTACTATATTAGTAAATTAGTACTATTACTGAATATATTCAGCTGTCTGAAGGACAGACTGCTTGCCTGCTTCTACAGACTTGAATGAAGCACTAAGTACAGATGCTGTGTGGGGCTCACAAGTTGTGTAATTACTTCCACAAGCTGTTTTCTCTATTAAACACAATTTAAAATTCTTTTTTCCTCACCACTCTCCTCAGAGGGTAAGAGTTCTTGTAAACAAAACCTTCATATAATCATGTCTTTACTACCAGTGTATAATTGTATTTAAAAGGAAAGGAGGGTAAAGTTTACAGGGTTCATATTATCCAACTGTTATATTTTTGATTAAATGTGTTAAAGCAATAATTCAGAGAGAAGGGGTAGCGCTGAGGGCAAGAAAATTTACAATGTAAACACTTAGTGATCCACATTGGATACTCAGACCTCTTATCTAGTATAAATGATTTATAGAAAACAACTTGATTGCATTTTTAGACCTACTGGGTGATTAGATGAGAGCTCTTTGTTGTTATGACTGCCTGCTTTAACTAAACTTAACTCCATCTGCTTTTCATTCAGCAGCCAGCACCTCTCTCTGGCAGGCAGCTGCCAGGTAAAAGAGAGGGGGGCTGATGATGCCAGCTGGCTCACAGCTCTCAGTTCAGCTCCCTGGCCTCCCACAGGCTCCCTGCCAGAAGGCTGGACATCATCTGATCCCTCACTGAGGTTTTAGGTGTATGTTTTGCTGGGTAAAGAGCTGGTTGGGTGGGAGTACTGACCTGCTTGAGGCTAGGAAAGCTCTGCAGAAGACTCTGGGTATAGGCTAGATCAATAGGCTGAGGCTGGATTGCTGCTCAGCAGAAAAGGATCTGGGGTGCTGTTTGATAGCTGACTGAGCATGAGCCAGCAGTGCGCCCAGGTGGCTGACAAGGTCAATGTCTGCTGGACTGTATCACAGATAGTGGGGTCAGCAGGACTAGGAAAGTGACCATCCCCTTGTACATGGTACTGTTTTGAGACAGCACCTCAAATACTGTTGTCAGTTCTGTGTCCTTCTCTACAAGAATGATGTGGGGTTGCAAAAGAACATGCAGGGAACAGCAAAAAGCTGATGAAAGGAGTAGGAGAAAAAAAAAAGACTTACAAGGAGTGTGTGAGGGAAACAGGTTTGCTCAGACAGAATAAGAGAAGAATGAGGGGAGACCTCAATGCTCTCCACAGCTGCCTAAAAGGAGATTGCAGCAAGTAAGGTCAGTCCCTTTTCTTAGATGGCAAGTGATAGGATGAGAGTAAATAGTCTCAAGTTGTGACAAGACAGGTTTAGACTCAATATTAGGAAGAATTTCTTCACAGAAAGGGTGATCAGGCCCAAGAGGAAAGTGTTGGTGTCCCCATCTTTGGAGGCATTAAAGAGACATGAGAACATGGGAATAAGAGACATGGTTTAGTGACTGGACTTGATAGGTCCCATTGGCAGTTGGATTTGATGATTGTGAGGGTATTTCCCAGCCTAAATGATTATGATTCTATGAAATTGCTTCTCCATCTTTTCATAATTATCATGTTTCTCAGGGGCTTAGGAGAGTAAGGTCATTAATGGAGTGCAAATGCTGTCAACGGGAATGTTTGGTACTTTTATGTTCCTATCATCTGAAAATGCAATTGAAAATAGTATTATCAATATGCCTGAAGCACCTGAGCAACACTTTGTTCTTATCACTATCATAGATGGTGGAGAAAAAGAAATATCTAGCATTTTCTGATTTATCTGACTTCAGCTCATGGCAGGCTCTTTAGGAAAAGGGCTTTAGTGCACTGTTTGGAGATGATATATGTGTAAGACGAACCAGGAGAATAATTAAAAAATAAGTACAATCACTTTTTAATGTAGAAGTGATTGCTGTCTCCGCTTTCTCATGTACACATATGTAACTGTGTTTCATTTCTGTGCTTTTCCAAGTGCAAATAAAATGATGTAAGCCTCTTGGACCTTAATTCTGTTGTTAGAAACACTGATGTAAGTCCTATGAGATACTCACAGTGTGCTTGCTGGTGTTTATGAGGACAATGTCTTCTGTGCAGTAGCTGTAAATGCATGTGAATGTTCACTCCAGATGAGGGAGGCATTCTGAAAGTAGTGAAAAACATTCAGAAAAAAAACACAAAGAGCTCAGACCTCTTACCTGGACTTAGGGTTTAGCTGTCTTTCTTTTCACAGAGACAAGAGACGTTTTGAAGAGGAAAGGTCTTCATCCACCCTCAGTGCAGGGATCCCTGGCACAGCACCACTGTGATCCATATGCACACCCTCCCTCCACTTGCAAGGATCATCAACCTCCCATGCCCAAGATGAGGTTTCATTTCCCACGGAGCAAGAAAAATATATTCTCAATGGAGGAAAGAGCAATAGCTTGGCTTAGGAGTTATATCTTTCACCTGAGCTAAAGAAAGTTGGATTCTCCTTTCACAGAATGATTAATATAATGTAATGCAAGAGTGCATCAGGCACTAAGGGAGTGCACACAATTTCTCTTTAGAGCCATGTTTCTCAGCAAACAGGGAGTGGGGGACTAATCTTTAGGCTTTATCCCAAGGCCCTGGCTCAGTTAACTTGCTGTAACTTGGATTTCGTACTTTGATTCCCTCCAAAGGCTGTGCTGTGAGTGCTCTCATCTCTTTGTTTCCTTGTAGGCAACATGCTGCTTGTCCAGTTCCCTTCCTGGGATTGGAAGTGTTGTCCTACCTCTTGTTCTACAGTAAGCCCCTTGGATGAAGGTTAAAATGTTAAAACAAAACAAACCATTGGACTATACGTCCAGCTGAAAGGAGAGGGGTGGTTACTAATGTGTTTAAGGAAGCTGCTAGAAGTGAATGGTTTGTGGCTAAATAAAAGGAAATATGTGCTGGGGAAACCCATTTCCCTGTTTAGTTTGTTTTCAGCTATGTCCCTATGGTTTCTTGTTTCAACCAAGGCTACACCCACAGGTCAGGATATTAAAGCTTCTAAAGATGATGGGAAAGAATAGAAGTACTCATAAGCAAATGCTTAAGAGTCAGCTAAGAAACAGGACATAGTGCAGCACAGGCAAGAGACAATCTCTGCCTAGAATATTTCACACCTTCCTTTTTGACAGCACTAAGTACTATTTTTTTGTTATTGTTGCTTCCTCTCTGAAACTCTAATGTCTATTTTATTCAAAAACTTAATATACCTGACTACATATGCACATTTTTTGGGATACTTAGACAATACATTGAGCCCTTACAGTAACAACTATGCCCATCTTAAAGACACAGAAAGTTTTCGTGACTTGACAAGAGTGAAGCTAGTCTCACTCTGCTATAAATCATTCTGAAGATAATGTAATGTAGTCACAGCTAGAAAGAACTTGAAGCTGATGCTCAAACCAGAATCTGTGTGATTTATTTTAATGATACCTCTTGAGGTTAAATAATCAAAAGTGCACAATCTTAGCTCATTTGTGCCAGAGCTCTAGTGCACTGATCTTTTGCATTACCAAATAATGAACTTTAAGGTTGTCATTATTTGCTTCCTACACACAGTTAGAAGAATCACTCATTCCTTATATTCACAGCCAGTTGTGAAGTGAGGCGATAAAAAAGGAGGAAAGAGAAATCAGTTCACCTATTCTTTAGGTGGTGCTGCAGAACACATAATTTCGCTAAAACAAAAACAACAACCAAAAAAATTTTAGAAAAGTACTCCTTGTGTTGCTGGTAAAATTAATGTATGGTGTATATAGAAGAGATGCATCAACTCAAACCCCATAGATTTCCAGTGGGAAATCTTTTGTATATATGGAATAATTAAGGCAGATCACAAAGATGGAAAAATCTTTTTGTGCCCCAAAAGGCTTTTTTGCTGATGATTTTCTGGAAAAAAAAAAGCATTAAAACATCTGAGCATTTGTTACTTTCCAGGCATCAGCCTAGAAAGATCAATACAAAAAAAGTGATCTGAGTAACTGACACTAGAGGAAAAAAAGGTGTAAAATCTCTGACTTGAATAGGAATGAAACACGTTAGTTCTTTTCAAAGTACTCTATCCCACCTATCAAAGACATCAGACAAACTTTATCCTTGGACACTCAAAAAATCAGTGAAGTAATTCTGGAACTAGCAGCAGTTTTATCATGGATGAAAAGTGAGGAATAGGATGGATGGGAAAGGGTAAACATACTGCACCTAAAAAGAGAGATGAGGCAAGGGGGAAAGAAAAAAAATCAGGGAATCATAGAGCAGGCAGCCAACTTCAATTTCCAGAAGACTTCATAAGCAAATACTTCAACAGCTTATATTAATTTAGAATTCAGTAAAGTTCAACCAGATACGAAAATGTTAAGGGCAAATAAACTGTGCTTTGTTGTGCAACCAGCTATCAGGCCTTATGACTAAGGTGCAAGCCATAGATTTTTGTACTATAATTTTACTTTTGTAAGACTTTTGTCATGGTTTTATGATTTTTGGCATTGGTATTCCACATCATAACATCATGTAGTGTGTTGGGAGTTGAAGAGTTAATGCTCCAGCTCCGTGGATCATCAATAGTTATGGGTATACCCATCTCAGAAGAGAAGAAGGACTACATTCCCCAGAGGACTGTGCGATGCTTTGCGTTTTTACGTATTTACGCTCAGAGGGGGAGATAACTGTCTGTGGTCACGGGACACGCTCTTTCCTTTGGGATCGACTCAGCAGTGGGTGCTCGCTGCCGTCTCGCCTTCAGCGTTAGCGTAAGGCCTTCGGTTTATCGGACACTCTCTCTTGCTCATTTTATTTGATTTATTAGCTTAAATTCCAATTATATTGTATTATATTGTGTTATTTTGCTTTCTGATATCTTGTTTTAGTAAATTAGCTTTTCCTCCTCATATTGTTGCTGCTGCTTTGTTTTTAGGCCCATCTCCCTTTTTCCTTTTCCCTTTCCCACTTCCCCTTTCCCAGGGTGTGGGTCCGTGGGTCCCCCGCACCAACTGTCGCGGAACCGGGCCGAACCTGCCCTAAACCGTTGACAACTTCTGATGCTGCGTAATAAGGAATTTTCATAATCTATAATATATGGTTCATAGGCAACTTTTACAGAGTAGTGCAAAACTAAATGAATATATGTATATTTATCATTGCTTAACTGCAAAAAGAGATTACTCTTTCAAGAGGTTTTCACTGATTCCGTGCTGTGTCTCATTGTAATCCAGATGATCACTAATTACTTATATATAAGATAATCACACTAGAGAGAATTCTTCATGACAAGCAGCAGACAAGCAGCAGTCCTAGTCTACTCAGCATGGATAATACCTCAGCTGGAACCTCGTGTCCAGATCTGGAATAACTGGAGATCTGTAAGGATAATAATAATTGCAAAAAGATTAAGCTGCACAAGGAAAAGTGGAAAAGTCTTGTTGAGGATTAATGAAAATATGAAATGGGAGCAGAGGAACATAAATCTCCATGTATAGTGTGAAGTGCAAAAACATGTTTTTGCTACCTGTGTAGTCAATAAGGCAAGTGTAACTTGCAAGACGGAGTAAGGCTAGATGTAAATGAAATGTTCAAAAGGGTAGGCCCTGAAGCAGCTGAAATGAGTGCCTTGGGTAAGTGTGGTACCTGCAGTATTTGTAGTCTGCCGTGGCATCACCAGGGACTGCAATGCTGTGGTGGCTCTACCTTGGCAAAGGGAATAGAGAAAGTGAGTGGCTCTGAAGATTCCATCTAGTTCTCCATGGTGTTATACTGCCACAATAGAAGCTGAGATGAAGTAGATGGATATAACTCTGCCATTTTTTGCCTGTTATCTAAAGGAATTTTCACTGAATAACAGCTCTGCATTAGATTCTGATGCTCATATATTAAAACCCTGGCAAGAGAAAGGGGCCTTCTAGTGAGAGTTGTTAATGATTTTCCCAAATTTAGTGCACCACAGTAGTTTGACTGGGACTCAGACTGGCCTAACTCACTTGGGTGTCTAGCCATCAGGTAGTTTTCATTATTTCAAATTCTGAAATATGTTGTCTGCAATATGCTGTCATATAATTCATCATACAGCAACACAAACACCTTTACAATAATATTTTCAAGTCTATAGTTTTAGTCTAGTGAAAACATCCCCACAGGGAAGAAAAAGATTACTGCCAGATCAAGATCTAACAATTACCATGAATCCCTGGCTTCTCTCAACCCTCATGGTTCAGCACAACTTGTTGATCAGATCAGTGGCTGGTGATGGATGCCAGAGAAAAAAACTTGTAGAAAAATCTCATGGCAGTGAGACTATTTGCCACAAGATGTCTAAAAGAAAACACTTCTCCCTATTCCTAACCTTCAATTTGTGTTGGCAGGAGTCAGTGTAGGCTGTGTGACCCAGTCTTTTCCATGGTGACTCAGCTTTACACTGTCTACAGTTCTTTGTAAAGCAGACATTAGGTGAAGTCTGTTTTCTTTTCTCTAGAAATAGGGACTGCAGATGGCTTGTGGAAGAAACTAAAATATATTTCCGGTTCTCCTGGGGCTTGTTTAACTCAACCTTCCATATAAATAGTCAGATTGTGTTTACTTGCCAGTGAAGAAAATTCTACTTTCAAGTTCCTTTATTTTCAGAAGACAAAAACATCAGCAAAGGATGACATAACGTTAAAGCAGTTTAAATAAATGAGTAAAAACAAAATTTAAACTGCACAGGGAATATAATGATATCATCATTTCTACTGTCAAAGGTTAAAGTGAAGGTACTGAACCAATTTTGTAAAATTTCTGAGACTTTGTTATAACAAATCTTAGTCTCTGCCATATGCAGATTCTGAACTTCTAATGAGCATTCAGACCCCTAGTTTCAGGCTCTCTGATCAACCTGTTTAGTCTTTCTGTGGCTGGGAGGTTTTAAAACTAATTTGCTTTGGCATTTATACCAGTAGTTTTCAAAAATCATCTGTAGAGGCTTTGCATATCTTCCTAGAGGTAAACCAAGCTTTCTAAAGAAGAGTAAAAAATTTATCTCTTCAGTATCTACATATAGCCTACAAGACACAGGAAACAGCCTGTAGTTCACAGGGCAGGCCAATATGAATTATGTATTTTCTCAAACAATAGACCAGGTTTATATATATATTTTCATCTAATGTTCAGATTACAAATTAATCTGACACAGGACTGTCAGGTTAAATTATCTTCTACAGGGTCATTCAAGGGGATGTACAAACAAGCATTGCAAAGTGGATGGGAATCTTTCAAAAAGCTACATCTGTTATTTAAGGATTATGTACTTTTTATCATTGAAACATTGAAGTTTACTTCAATGGTGTCTTTATTCAGGATTAAAAAGTGTGTTTTCTCCTATTTCTACTATACATTTTCATTCTTTTTGGTGGACATTGCAAAAAGATTCCCAAAAGATATAAAGACTTAATGCAGCTAGAATCTAATAAAATACCACATAATTATACTATTGAGATCTGGAAGTAATAACACAGATTAATCAAAAGAAATTCTTTTTCAAAAGAACCTTTTCCCCCAGTGTAAAAAATAAAAATAAATGACTTGGTGTATTACCTGAGCAAAAGTTCTGTCTGGTTTTACCAGGACAATCAAGAAGTGTATGCTCCTGAGCTGCTGGTACGGTAGGATATGTGTAGGGTTTACGGCCACATGCCAAGGAGCACTTACTGGTTTAACAGCAATCTCAAGAACACTTGTAGCAACATCTGTCTTTACTGGAACAGGCTCAATTTGCCAAGTAATTCTTATCCTTGCTATAAAATATCCTCTGACAACATCTATGTGTCCTGGGTTGCTGGATCTTGAATGATGAACTAACAAAACACAACTAGGTGCCAGTTTTTATTTCACACTGCAGTCCTGGTAGGTCAGTAGTGTCAGCCTGGACACAAGCCTTGAGAACTGCTTTGACAAGCTCTGTGGGGCTTTAGCTCTCTGTTAATGTTATTTACATAACTTCTTTCTGTTACAAAACTAAATGGAAGTGCTGACATGCCAGAAAGAAAATGTTGCTACCGTTGTTGAGAGAAACTTCACACCCCAGTTTGTTTCTGATAAAAAATGCCAGATGAATTGGTGTTACTTCATTTGGCCTTTGGGGACACAAAGTCCTCCAAGAAGTAAGATAGGACCTTCAGCAAACATCTTTTCTGGCTGAAAAATAAAGAAATGTTAAGTTATAAATCAAAAAGAGGAGAGTAAAAGAGAAAGGTCTTTTCAGTTTGAGAGGACTGAAAGGAGAGCAAGGCACCAATAAAAACTCTATCCAGGAAAAGATAGCAAAGCTTAATGAAAAAATACCATGTTTAAACAGTCCTACCTGGAAACCTGCAAAAAGTGTAAATATAAAGCTGTAGAAGAAACCTTTAGAGTGATCACTGGAGTCATTATCTGAGAAAATCTTTAGAAATGCTTTAGAAAGTGATTGGATCAAAATACATGGCGAAGTATGAAACTCTCTTAGTGATGCTTTTATCTTGAGATTTCCGCTTGAATTCTCCAGATAAATGTCACCTTTTACTAGAGGTGATGGCTGTAAAGCTAGAAAATATTTCTGCAGAGGAAAAGAGCACAAAACAGAGGCACTGGGGCATGAGCTGTCAACCATGCCAGTGAGACTAGAGCTGTTGGATCTGCTTTCAAATGTGCTTTTTGTGCCCTTTCCTCTTTTGACGTGTAAAGCGAATTTCAGTGTATATTTTTGTAAATTGTTGGTACAGTAGTCAGCTCTTTGACTTCTGGGAATGTGTGGTTTCTGCAGAGTTTCCAAGAAGTTTTTAGATCTTACACACTTCCTCTCCACCAGTTCTGAAGACACGTGCTTACGGTTCCTCGGGGTGAGACTGTATACACATATGTTTTAAGTTATGTTTAAAAATTAGTCCACAGCTTGATATCTACAAGAATCTGAACCTTGGAATTTTTCTTGCCTCTGTGTAACTTCCTTGTACATATGATTGACTCTTTTCAGGAAAAATCATCCCCGTTTCCTATGGATACCAGATTCACAAAGGGAGGGAAGTCAGAGAACACCTTCTTTCAAGTGGGAAACAGTGAGTCATGGTGATGACAAAGAGAAATATGATTAATGTCACATTTTCAGGTATTTCAATTCTTCAGATATCATGGGTAATGATTCATAGTTTTTTTACAGTTTTCGAAGTGCCTCTGATGCTTTTTTCTACCAAATTCTTTGCCTTTGTAATGGCTGTCAGCATTAGGAGTCTTATTCTACACATTAGTGAGGCCTTAAAAGCATACACTTAAGGGTTTTATGGAAAGCATAGACCTCTTGCCTTTGCAAACAACCCTAAAACTCCCCAGACAAAATTGTTCAGATTTTATTTAGCCAAGAAATCTGAAGTTTGGATCAGAAAGTTTAATCTGAGGAAACAAGGGAAAGAATTGGAGTGAGAGATGGAAAGGGAACACAGAAACTGTATGAGAGTTAGAATGGGAAGTCAAAACAGCTTTTAAAAGCAAGGCAAAATTTTGGTGGATATGGATATTATTCACTTTTAAATCGTCCCCTGAGAATTATTTCAAACAACTCATTGATCTTATAGGAGCCAGGCAAGTTCTACACAGCACCTGGCTTTGTGTTCTCATTTCCTCTACACTTCAGAGTTTTTATAGAAAGATCCTTTTACACTATAAACTACCAGTAAATTAAATTTAAAATGAACAAAACATAAAATGAATGCAACATTCAGTCTTCTCTACCTCCACCACCTACAGTTTCTTCTGTGTCCAAGATTTAATGGTAGAGCTATTGCTTGTGTAGCGAATGCAGCAACAGCAATCACAGCAATAGCAATGTCATTGCTAACTTTATTTTTTGTTATTTTATGGATGAGGTTGTGTCTTCAACAGCATTCACTGTTGGACAAGCAATTAATCTTTTCCAATATGCAGCACCACTAGATCCTCACCCTTTCAGACACGTACCTTCTGGTTCTCCTTTCTCTTTTCACANCACATTTTCAGGTATTTCAATTCTTCAGATATCATGGGTAATGATTCATAGTTTTTTTACAGTTTTCGAAGTGCCTCTGATGCTTTTTTCTACCAAATTCTTTGCCTTTGTTATGGCTGTCAGCATTAGGAGTCTTATTTTACACATTAGTGAGGCCTTAAAAGCATACACTTAAGGGTTTTATGGAAAGCATAGACCTCTTGCCTTTGCAAACAACCCTAAAACTCCCCAGACAAAATTGTTCAGATTTTATTTAGCCAAGAAATCTGAAGTTTGGATCAGAAAGTTTAATCTGAGGAAACAAGGGAAAGAACTGGAGTGAGAGATGGAAAGGGAACACAGAAACTGTATGAGAGTTAGAATGGGAAGTCAAAACAGCTTTTAAAAGCAAGGCAAAATTTTGGTGGATATGGATATTATTCACTTTTAAATCGTCCCCTGAGAATTATTTCAAACAACTCATTGATCTTATAGGAGCCAGGCAAGTTCTACACAGCACCTGGCTTTGTGTTCTCATTTCCTCTACACTTCAGAGTTTTTATAGAAAGATCCTTTTACACTATAAACTACCAGTAAATTAAATTTAAAATGAACAAAACATAAAATGAATGCAACATTCAGTCTTCTCTACCTCCACCACCTACAGTTTCTTCTGTGTCCAAGATTTAATGGTAGAGCTATTGCTTGTGTAGCGAATGCAGCAACAGCAATCACAGCAATAGCAATGTCATTGCTAACTTTATTTTTTGTTATTTTATGGATGAGGTTGTGTCTTCAACAGCATTCACTGTTGGACAAGCAATTAATCTTTTCCAATATGCAGCACCACTAGATCCTCACCCTTTCAGACACGTACCTTCTGGTTCTCCTTTCTCTTTTCACACGGTGTGTGTTTGCTTGTTTATCTCTATCCTTAGACCTCTGATCCCTCATGCCCTTCCCATGTTTGACTGCTCATTTCCACCCTGCAGTTCTACCCTTCACACTTGGAGAAGAGGAGTGTCAGGGGTGATCTTATCACTCTCTACAACTCCCTGAAGGGAGGTTGTGGTGAGCTGGGAGTCACGGAATCCCAGAATCACCAAGGTTGGAAAAGACCTCCAAGACCATCCAGTCCAACCATCCACCTATCACCACTATTTCCCACTAAACCATGCCACTCAGTACAGCATCTAAATGTTTCCTGACCACCTCCAGGGATGGTGACCCATATAAGTAGCGATAGGGCTGGAGGGAATGGCCTGAAGTTGCACCAGGGGAGATTTAGGTTGGATATTAGGAAAA